>JAABKJ010007545.1:79600613-79995460 GCA_011634705.1 Andricus grossulariae | reverse complement strand
GTTTTATTCTGATTTTTTCAACTTATCAGGATTTTATTGAATTGTAACGTTGCGTTGCATTACCGAAACATCTTTCGAAAATTTTTTAAAATTTATCATCAGGAAATGTGATAAAATAGTTAGATTTTTGATTTGAAAATTAATTTTTAACAATGAAGTAAAACGAAGTTTTCACATTAATGGTTGAATTTTTAAACAAAGAGAATGATTAACAAAATTGTTGATTTTTACCAAAATAATAAAATATTTAAACGGAAAAGTTGAATTCTGAATCCAGAAATATAATAGTAGACTTTGGAACCAAAAGAAATTAACCTTCCCCAAAAATGTTTGTGTTTATAACAAAAAATATAGAGATTCCACCAAAAAGAATAATTTTTCGAACAAAACACAAATTTGCAACAAACAGTCAAATTTTCAACCAAGAAATATTTTTCAGTTCAGGGAGATAATGAAATTTAAGAAAATTGTTGAATTTTCAAATTAAAAGTGAGAACGTGATACAAAATAGTTAAATTATCGACACACGAATATAAATTCGCAATAAAAAATATTATTTTCAACTAAACAGTTGAATTTTTCGCCAAAATAGTAGAATTTTCAACGAAAAATAATAATGACTTTTTAAAAAAAAATTCCAATCTTTACCCAAATAATAAAAAGTTTAACCAAAAAGGATGAAATCCCAACCAAAAGTACAATAATAGACCTTGAAGCCAAAGGCAATTGACATTAACCCAAAACTATTTAGACTTTTAACAAGAAAGATGAAATTTCTGCCAAAATAGAATTATTAAAAAAAAAAGAGGAATTTTGAATAAAAGAGATTCATTTTCAATGAAAAATTAGGAAAGAAAATAAGTTTGACAAACATGTGGAATTTTTGAGACCAAAAGGCGAATTTTCTACATAGTAGTTGAATTTTCAATGCACAAAATTGCATTTACAATAAAAAAGATCACTTTCAAACCAACAGTTGAGTTTTCTACTAGAATAGTGTAATTTTCAGCCCAAAAAGACGAATTTTTCACAGAAAAATTGAATTTTCTAGCAAAAAGAATCACTTTCAAGCAAATTGTTGAATTTTTAACAAAATAAATAAATTTTTCACCTAGGAAGACATTTTCTGAACTACAAAAGATAAATTTTCAACAAAAAATATAGTACTAGATATATGGGTAATTGTCAAATTGGAGGAAAACTTGAAGTCGCAGTAATATAACATTAACTTAGAAACTCATACTGATTTTTTTTTTTAAATTTAATAAATAGTCATTATCATCCTCTACAAAATTGTCATTTCTTTTTTTTCATTTGCGTTTCTATTTATTTTGATTTAATAAAAGAACACCCCAATCGTCATCACCGTACGGCGTCCCAACCTCACTTTGCACAACGATAAAATGTTTTTCTCCTTTTGTTCAGACACAAACCTAAAAAATGCTTAACATATCAAGTTTGTAAACTTTAGATGAACATCAATTTAATTTATGCACACTTTTCAAGTCAAATAAATAATATTGTACAAACCGTAAAGTCGGTCCCTCCATTTTTGTCATTTGAGACGTCATTACCGTACGTCCTTTTTTCTAGTAAAATATTGTAGTTACAATTCCGTAATAAATACAGAAATATTGAGCGTTTTGTTTTATACAAGATTCTAGAAAATTGAGTCTAAAATAAGAACTCTTTTTTTGTGAATTCGATATTAAAACTGAAAAGTGCATTATGACAACAAAAACATCATTACTGTACGTGAGTTAAAAATCAGTTTCGCAGTGAAAAAAAATTACAAAACCCATTCCGTTACTTGCTCAGCGGTGTTTTCTTTCATAAGTAGGTGATATTTTATAATTAAAATCTGTTATTTTTTCATAAATATTAAAAAAGGCTAAACTTCATAAATTTTCTCGCATCATTCCCGTACGGTACAATAGAGGAGTGTACGATTGCTTATATGCGCGTGCGCGTGGTTCAGGTGGGCGCGGTACAGGTAGGTGCATTTATTATTAATAATATACTGTATACTTTATGTAATTTTCATTCAAAATTGTGACAAATTAATGAATTTTGTAGGTTTCAAATTTTATATGTAGCTAGTCGCAGTCATATCAATAAAAAGTAGAACTTCTCTTGAAATTAAAAAAAAAAATAATCTACAATAGTTAAATATTTCGTTTTTCCTAAATGACATACGTTACAGTATTCATTTTTGAACATTTCAAAAGCTCGTGCTCTCTTTCATCAAACTCCCAACCTCAAATCCACTTTTCGTATTTCATGTAAGAATTTCATTATTATTTCTTATTTTTTAAACTGCCCCTTTTGGATTTTAAATTTATTGACTGAAAATGTAACTATTCTATTTTTTTAGAGAATTTATATTTTAAATACAAAATTAATCTTTTCTGATTGAAAATTCATGTATTTTATTGAAAATTTCTTTTTGGTAGAAAATGAATCTCCTGGCTTGAAAGATCGTTGAGATTTTTTTTTTCTATGAAAAATAAACTACACACTTAGTTTAAATTCGAAGTTCTTTGTAAAACATTCAGTTTTTTGTCAAGGATTCAACGTTTTAGTTAAAAATTCCACCATTTGGTTGTAAACTAACTTTTTCGTTAAAAATTAATGTTTTTGGTCATAAGTTTAATTATTTTGTTCAAAATGCAACTATTTTGTTGAAATTTTTTTTGATATTAAGTTCAAAATTAATTTTGTTAACTGAAAATTTATATATTCTATTTCTGGTTGAAAATTTATATTTTTAGTTGAAAATTCAACTGTTCAGTTAAACTTTCAACTTTCTTAGTTGAAAATTCAAGTAACTGGTTCATAATTCATGTAGTTTCTTAATAATTCATCTTTTTCGGTAGAACATTAATCTTCTTGGTTAAAAAATCAACTTTTTAGTTGAAAATTTAACTATTTGGTTGAAGATTGAAATTTTTTCTTAAAAATTCATTATTTGTTTTTGAAGATTTATCGTTTTAGTTGAAAATTCATCTCTTTGGTTGAAAATTTAACTATTTTGGTACATATTTTTTTTTTGATTGAGAATAAATTTTCTTGACAGAAAATGTAACCATTCCATTTGTGGTTAAAAATTGATATTTTAAAATTGAAAATTCATATTTTTGGTTGAAAATTCCGAAAACATATAAAATATTTTTAAATTGCTTCCAAACTTCTACAAGTCCTAAATATCTTTTAAATTGAGTCGAATTTTCCCTAAAATTTTGTAAAATCCCGTAAAATAAAAGAATTATATTTTTTCGACAGATCTGAAATCTTCCAAAATATTTTTGAGTTTCCTAAAGAATCTTAGGAAAATTATATTGGTATAAACTTAAAAACAAATAAACCTGAGGAATAAATATTTATTCAAATTTCTATTTTGTATTAAAAATTCGTTCCCCTATTCGTGACTATGCCTCTTTTCCTCTTTTCTCCACCTCATTTCGAACTGAATTAGTAGAATTTAATTTTTTTAAATACAACTATTACTTGGTTGAAAATTCAGCAATTTTGTTGAAAAATTTCAATTATATTGGTATAAAAGTAAACTATTTGGTTGAAAATAAACTTTTTTGTTGAAAAGTCGTAATTTTGGGTAGAAAATTCAAGTGGTTTGTAGAAGATTCGTCTTTTTGGCTTGAAAATTCAACAATTTGGTAAACATTTTTTAGATTATTTTTTTTAGATGAGGATTCAGCTGTATTTGATTCAAAATGAAAATATTTTTGGATTGACATATTAGCTATTGCATTTTCCGTTTAGAATTCATCTTTTTTCGTTAAAATTTCATATGTTTGGTTGAAAATTCAACAATTTGCTTGGAAAAAAAAACTATGTATTTGGTAAGAATTGAAGTATATATTGGATAATTTAACTATTTTGCGAGAAATTCATTTTTTGGCGTTAAAAATTCGTCTTTTTTAAATAAAAATTCAATTATAATTTTTAAAATTAATTAATTATTTTTTCTGAAAATAAGTTTTTTAGTCTTAAAGTTTAACATCTCTATTTTTGGTTTGACATGTTTTTTTTTATAATTGAAAATTGAACAATTTCGTTGAAAATTTATCCTTTCTTATAGAAAATTCTTCTTTGACGTTTTAAGAATCAACTGTTTTCGAAAAAAATCGACTTTTTAGCTTCAAAACTGAACTATTTTGTTGAAAATTCGTCTACTTGGGTAGTAAATTAATCCTCTTTGTTGAAAATTCATCTATTTTGTTGAAGATTTAACTATTTTGTTAAAATTTTGTCTTTTTTTGTTGGATTCAACTGTTTGATAATTCGTTTTACTTTTTTCGAAAATTAATTTCTTAATCTAAAAATGTAACTATTTTATTTTTGGTTGATAATTAAAATTTTTGGTAGGAAATTCGTGTATTTTGTTGAAAATTCGTGTTTTGGTAGAAAATTAATCTTCTTGACTGAAAATTCATCTTTGTAGATTAAGAATTCAGTTATTTGATCAAAAATTCAACTTTTTTGTTAAAAGTTTATTTATTTTGTTGAAAAATTAACTATTTTATTAAAGTCATCTTTTCTGGTCGAAAATTCAACTGTTTTGTTTCCTAATTCGTTCTTTTGGATTGAAAATTCATCTCTCTAGGCAGAAAATGAACTTTTTTGTCGAAAATTCATCTTTTTGGCTTTCTCATTATTCTTCAGATTATCATTCAGAGTTATCAAATTAACCATTTTTGTACAAGTTTTGATTTCTTGCCGTTTTGCACTGGAAAATGGTGATTTAACAAAAAAATCATTTGACTTCAGAAATTAAACTCACAATTTTTAACAACAAAGGAAAATTATATAATAATTTTCTTCTCTATTATTTAAGGTAATTAAAAATTGCATAAGACAAAACAAAAACTAAAAATTGTGCGCGAATCTTGCGTGCTTGTTTTCTATTTGGGTATAAAAATTTACGCTTCTAAACTTTTTTATTATCGAACAAAATAACCAAGTTGTCCTATTAATCTTCAGTTGCAGCTCTAAAATAAAATCAGTAATTTTAAATGTCAGTGACAATTTTTGTGGTAAATTTTATGGCGAAAGTGTCTATTAGTGATAGTGATAGAGGAGTTATCCATCTAACTTCTTAATGAGTCATTATTATATTTAGTACCCATTTTATGTACCGTGTTCAATAACTTTCACTGAAATTAACGTTTCAAGAGCATTCGACATGGAATTAGTTTATGAAACAACAACAAAAAAAAACTTTTCGAATCTATCTATTCTGTATTACAGTATTTTTACCAATCTGCTTCTTTTCAATTGAATACAATTTTTTTTCAATTCTAAAAATTTATTTCTGAAATAGAAAATTTAAATTAGAAATGATTTTTGATTATTAAAGGCAATAGTTATGTTCCTAAATGTTTGACCACATGTTTTAAAAATGACAAGCGTATTCTATTCATAACCACTTAACCATATTCAATGAGGTTATATGTATTCATTTATTAATAAAGATGTCAACTTTTTGACACCATCAATTTTTTAAAGCGAAATTTTCAAATAAGTTATTTCTTTCATGATAAAATTTATTTCTGAATGTTTCTAATATTATTGATGAAAGAAAAAAATTTCAATGATTTAGGTTTATTTTCAAAGAATAATTTTAAGTTTTGAAGATTTTAAAATACAGTGAAACTCGGATTTAACGTCGTTTTTGGGGCTTTCCTTGGACCTGACCTACCCTAACTAAACCGGATTTAGCTACGTTTTGTCACGCCTTCGTGAACCCCGCGCAGCTCCTGACAAGCCTAACCGCGGCGCGGCGTCAATTCTCGGAATCCGTAAATTCGGGAACGTTGAATCTGAGTTCAACTGTAATTGGAATTGAATGAAATTGATTGGACTAAAATTTTTTTATTGCAATCTGTCGAAGTAGCGAAATGAAGCAAAAGTTTCCCTCAGTTCCCTGAACTTAAACCAGCATTAATTGTTTATTTATAATTGCGTATTCAAGAGTTTATTTATGAAAACCTCGCAATATTTATGTAAACCCTTCAAGGCACATATAATGCCTTAAATTGTATTCAAAAATATTTTTTATGTATTTAAATAAAATTGTTATGAAATATATTACTTGATTTTCATTTTACATTTATATAAGTTGCATATATTTTAATATCTTATATTTGTCGCAGATATGCGTCGGATCTGCAAGCGATATGCGTAACAGATTATTCGTCAGATCTGCTAGTGATATGCGTAGCAGATTCTGTTAGACATAAGCCAGGCAATTGATGACGCATATGTCTCATCAGGTGAGAGCACAATCTGCGCGTCGATCCGCAGATCTGCGTGTGCATACGCCATCAGTGTGCTAACAGAATGTTATCTGGGTTATTTGTCCGAAGTAATCGTTTTAACATCAAAATTTATATTGACTAAAATTTAAAAACTCGGACGTAAACATCTTTGAATGGTAATAACATCTTCCAAGGAAAGTGACATTTGTGCACGTGCACAGTTGGAAAAGCGACATATGTGCATGTGCACAGTTAGGAATGTGACATCTGTGCACGCCCAAGTCCACTGGAGCCCATCTGTGCACGTTGAAATTTCGACATGCACAGTGATCACTTGGACAACTGTACACGTCGAAATTTTGACGTGCACAGATGGGCTCCTGTGGACTTGGACGTGCACAGTTGGGCACGTGCAACGCTGCTACGTGCAAAGTTGTCCGTCACCCTGAACAAATAATAAGTGAACCTCAACAAGAATTATTTTTTTAATATAAAAAATCTATCTTTCACAAGAGACAAATACAAATAATGGAATAATCAGGAGTAGTTGGAATTACTAGATTTGCAAAAAAAGATATTATTTAAAATATGGTTCTCTCTAATGTTTAATTATTCATAACTAAAAAGGCAAAGTAAAGCCGCTACTTTCTACTAATGAGCAAAGAGAATATTATGATCAATAATAAAAATAAATTGTGTAAACAATTATTTTTGTTAAGTTGAGTTAATTATAACTTCACTCTAACTGAAAAATGGACAACAATTTCAGAAAAACCGCAACTATCTAGTATTAATATAGAAGGAGATAGCTGTAAACAATAATAATTTGTTTAAGCAAATAATTTTGTTAACTTTCATTATTTAATCACCTCACTCTAATTGAAAATCGGACTTTTAAATTTTTATACTGGATTATGTATTACTAATTAGACAATAAAGTTAACAACAATGTCTTGAATAATTATATTAAAAAATATTTACATTATGTATAAATTATTATCAGTAGGTATTCAAGATAGTTTTAGGGAAAAATACAGTACATTTAAAAAAGTCAAATCATTCCTGTTCCCAAACCATGCTATCAGGCTCTTTTAAATTATTAAATTAATTTTTTTTTTGTAATGTACTTTCAAATATTAAATTAAAATGCTGGGAATTTTAAGATTTATGCTTAATACTATTGCATCTTACAATGAAATTGCTATTAAATATAAAAATATATCATAATTAATTTTATTTTCCTGTTGTCAAAATGTGATAGAAGAAACTATAATAAAGTATTTTTCAAAAAGGTGACCACATGTTAGAGAAAACGTAAAAATCAGGAAATAAGTTAAGTATTTTGAAAAAAATCGTGCAAAAGTCAAGATAATAAATATGAACTTTTAATTTGGCATGTTTTTATTCCGTTTATAAAAGATTCTATGTTAAAAATTTCTTCTTTTTTTTGCTATTGTTTCCTCTTGAAGATTATATTTTCAGTTCTAAATTTTGTTATTTTGTTGAAAATTCAACTGTTTTCTTAAAAATTAACTTTTTGTTGAAAATTCAACTAATTTTTTTTAAATTCGTCTTTTTCGGTTAAATACAACTGTTTTTCACTTAAAATTAAAATATTTTTTACTTGAAATATTTACTATTAGGTTATTCGTTGAAAATTCATATTTTTGGTTGAGAATTGATTTACTTGGATGAAGATTGAACCACTTTGTTTAAAAATTATTTTTTTGTTAAAAATCATCGTTTTAGTTGACAATTCATCTCTTTGGTTGAAAAATAATTGTTTGTAATTGATAATTTAACTATGAAACTTGAAGATTTATCATTTTAGATTGAAACGTTAACTATAACATTTTTCGTAATTCATTTTATTGGTTGAAGGGTCACTATTTTAGTTGGAAATTAATTTCTTTGTTTTAAAATGTAACTATTTTGTTGAAGATCCGTCTATTTTGGAAAAAATTTAATAGTTTTTTCCTTAAAAATGCAACTGGTTGAAAATTAATCTTTTTTGCTTGAGGTTTCAACTATTGCATTTTTCGTAATTTATTATTTTTTGGTTAAAGATTTACCATTTTAGTTGAAAATTAATCTCTTTGGTTGAAAAATAATTGTTTGTAATTGAAAATTTAACTATTAAACATGAAGATTCATCATTTTATATTGAAATGTCAACTATAACATTTTTCGTAATTCATTTTATTGGTTGAAGATTCACTATTTTCGTTGAAAATTAATCTCTTTGTTTTAACATGTAACTATTACGTTGAAAATTCATCTATTTCGGAAATTTTTAATATTTTTTGGTTAAAAATGCAATTGGTTAGAAATTAATATTTTTTGCTTGAGGATTCAACTATTGCATTTTTCGTAATTTATTTTTTTGGTTAAAGATTCATCATTTTAGTTGAAAATTCATCTCTTAGGTTGCAAATTGAACTATTTTGTTGAAAATTCATATTTCGTGGTGGAAAATTCAACTGTTTTATCGAAAAATCGTATTTTGGCTTGAAAGTTCAACAATGTTCACGAACATATTATTCTTTCTTGTCTAAAAAATCGTTATTTGTTGAAAAATCGTCCCTTTGATTGCAAAAGTTATTCATTTTAGTTAAAAATTAATAATTTTGGTTGAAAATTTGGAGAAATTGTTGAAAATTTCCTTTTTTTTTGTTGAAAATTTATTTTTTAGCGAAAGTTTAACTTTTGTATTTTTTGTTGACAATTGATCCTTTTCAGTTGAAAATTCAACTGTTTTTTTGAAAATTCATGCATTTTGACGAATATTTGTATTTTTTGGTAGAAAATTAATCTTCTTCGTTGAAAATTCGTCTTTTTGGTTAAAAATTCAACCATTCTGTTGAAAGTTTAATGATTTTGTTGAAAATTCAAGCATTTTATTGAGAAATCATCTTTAACAAATGAAAATTCAACTATTCTGTTGAAAATTCGCCTATTTGGACAGAAAATCCGTCCTTTCTTATTTAAAATTTGTTTTTGAAAATTCAACTCTCTTTAAAAAATGCTATTATTTGGTTGAAAATGTAACGGGTTTTGCTTGAAAATTCGACTATTTGGTTGAAAATTCATCTTTGTAGGTTTAAGATTCAACAATTTGGATACAAATTTAATTACTTAGTTGAAAATTTAACTATTTTCTTACAAATTAATCTTTTTGGTTGAAAATTCAACTTTTTTTTTGAAAATCGATCTTTTGAATTGAAAATTCATCTTTTATGGTATAAAGTCGTCTTGTTGGTTGAAATAAATAAATTCGAAATTTTTAAATTTGAATCTAAAATCCTATTATTTTATTCCGTTTATAAAAGATGTAACAGCTTTTCTTTAAATATTAATGGTCAGGGAAAATGAAAAATTGGTCAGGAAATTTTGAAAATGAAGTTTTTCGGTCACCCTGTTTGCTCAATGGAATTTTAATATTAAATACCACTTTAAAGAAAATTCAAAGGAGTGAAAATAGAAATCCAAAATCCGAATTTAGCTTTAGAAAATTAACAGTTATGATACTACTATATTTATTATTATATTAATAATAATATAAAGTAATATATAATAATTATATATGAATACAAAAAATTTAATAACAATTTTTAATTATTAAATTGTAGGAGAGGTGGGAGGTACTCTTGGTCATTCCCCCGGATTCACACATGATTAGAAGCGGTTTGAATTTAAACATTTACATTATGATAATATGAATTGCAGAGAAAAAAACACTTGTGAGCTGACGTAAATTGACTTATAGATATGGATATTTCGGAATAACTCAAATTCAGTCAGATAAGAATATTATTCGCTTTAGAAGGAAACAAATTATATGAAATATTGTATTATTACATAGAATCATCCAAATCTTAAGAAACTGACAATTTGTATCTCGAATTTTCTAATTGGATCATGAGAACACTTAATTTTTTTCAATTAAGAAATTTGTATTTGTTTAATTTAGAATTTCTTTAGCTTAAATCAAAACAACATGCTATTATTTTGATTTCATAGAAAAAAAATTTTCGTGGCGTTAGCAAAAAAATAGGAAAAATTCACAATTTTAAAATGCTTCAACCATGGAAAATTCAGTAGAAGAAAAATTATTTTCAAATAAAAAAAAAACGAATTTTCTACAAAAAGGTGAATTTTCAAACGGAAAATATGTATTTTCAACAAAAAGTGTATTTTCAACCAAACAGTTGAAATTTGAACTAAATAGTTTAATTTTTAATTAAAATAATTAATTGTTAACATCAAAAGATGAATTTTCAACAAAAACTGTAATATTTGATATTTCAATTAAAAAATGTTGTAATTTAAAATAAAAAAAGTTGAATTTAATCAAAGAAGACGAATCTTCAACCAAATAGTTTTATTTTTTACTAAAACTGATAAATTTTCAAACATTAATGAAATATCTTAATTTTGATTTAAAAATATTAATTTTCAAACAAAAGCGAAACGAAATTTCTAACAAAATAGTTGAATTTTCAAGCAAAGAAATGAATTCTTAGCAAAGTACATGAATGTTCTAGTGAAAATGATAAATTATCAACAGAAACAGAAATATTAAAATTTCCATTACAAAAAAATTAGTTTCAACCAAAAGCGAAAGGAATTTTCAACAAAATAGTTGAATTTTCGAAGAAAAAAAATTGTAACTAAAAAAAATGAATGTTCAACAAATTAGTGCAACTTTCGACGAAATAGTTTCATTTTCTACCAGATTGTTGAATTTTTTAACCGAGAATACGAATTTTCTACAAAACAATATATGAAATCTCTACAAAAATAAATGATTTTTCAAACAAAAATGAAGAATTTCCAACAAAATAGTTTAATTTTTAGTTAACAAAATTTCTTTCTAACATGAAAAGATTAATTTTCAATGAAAAATGTAAGTTGATGTTTTAACCAGAAAAGATTGTAATTTAAAACCAAAAACAGTTGAATGTTACCAATAACGACGAATTTTCGAGAAAAAAAATTGAATCCTCAACTAAAATAGATTAATTTTCAACAAAAAATTTGTATTAATAACCAAAAAATTTATTTTCTACCAAAAAAGACGAATTTTCAACAAAATACGTACATTTTATACTAAAAATTATAAATTTTCAAGTAAAAGCGAAACGAATTTTCAACAAAATAGTTGAATTTTCAACAAAAGAAATTACTTTTTAACTACAATGTTGAATCTTCTACTAAAAAATCGAATTTTCAACAAAGTTGTTGAACTTTCGACCAAATAGTTTAATTTTCTCCCAAATTTTTTAATTTTCGGGCCGAAAATATGATTTTTCTATAAAACAGCTGAATTTTCAACAAAAATCTTAATTTTTAATCAGACTGTGGAACTTTTTACGAAGAAATATGAAATCTTCACATAAATAAATAATTCTTCCAACCAGAAAAACTAATGTTCAACAAAATAGTTAAATTTTTCGGTGAAACAATAATTTTTAACATAAAAATATGAATCTTCCTCAAAAAATGTAATAGTTGATTCAACCAAATAGTTGCAAGGTTACCCAAAAAAAATTATTTTCTACCGAAAGAGATGAATTTTCAACTAAATACATAAATTTTCAACAAGATAGTTATATTTTTCATCAAAAGGATTAATTTTATACCAAGAAATACGAATTTTTAATAAAATAGATGAGTCTTCTACTAAAAATAATCAATTTTTAATCAAAAATAAAATATTTAAATTTTCATCAAAAAAAATTAATTTTCAACCAAAAGTGAAACGAATTTACAACCAAATAATTGAATTTTTAACCAATAAAATGAATTTTTAACTAAAACGATTAATCTTCAATTAAAAAAATTAATTTTCAACAAATTAGTTCAAGTTTCGGTCAAATAGTTGAATTTTCTATACCAGATTGTTATATTATCGAGCCGGAATTACAAATTTTGTTCAAAACACTTGAATTTTCAGTAAAAAAGTTTATTCACCACAAAAAGAATCAGTTCAACAAAATAGTTGAATTATTAGTTAAAACAATTAATGTTTATCATAAAAAGATGAATTTTCAACAAAAAATCAAAATCAGTTGAATTTAACTAATAAAGACGAATTTCCAACAAAAGGCTTGAATCCTCAACTAACAGAAGAATTTTCATCCAAAAAGTTGCATTGTTAAGAAAAAAATGTTTCATTTTCTATCAAAAAGAACGACTTGTCAATAAAATGCATAAATTTTCATCAAGAATTTTTGTAATCAAGAAGAATTATTTTCAACCAAAAGTATTATTTTTCTAGCAAAAAGACAAATTTTTAACAAAATGCATGAATTTTTTACTGAAAATGATAAATTTCCAACCAAAAATGAAATAATAAAATTTTCATTCAAGAACATTAATTTTCAACCAAAATCGAAACAAATTTTCAACAAAATAGTGGAATTTTTAACGAAAGAAATTAATTTTCAACAGAAATGATGAATCTTCAACTAAAAAGATGAATTTTTAACAAAAATGTAATAGTTGGTATTTCTACTACAAACTATTTTAATTTAAAATCAAAAACACTGTAATTTAAGCAATGAAGATGAATTTTCAACAAAATACTTGCAGGCGCAACTGAAAAAATTATAATTTTCAACCGAAAAGTTGCATTGTTAACTAAAAGAAATTGGTTTTCTACGAAAAAAGACGAATTTTTAACGAAATACATGCATTTTTCACTAAGAATGATAAAATTTTTAACATAAGAATGCAATATTTAAATTTTCATTCAAGAAAATTTATTTTCCACCTAAAGTTAAAACATTTGTCAACAAAATAGTTGAATTTTCAACCAATAAAATGAATTTTTAACTAAAACGATGAATCTTCAATCGAAAAAATTAATTTTCAACAAATTAGTTCAAGTTTCGATCAAATAGTTGAATTTTCTATACCAAATTGTTATATTTTCGAGTCGGAATTACAAATTGTCTTCAAAACAGTTGAATTTTCAGCAAAAAAGTGTATTCACAACAGAAAAAGATTAATTTGTAATCAGGCAATTGCATTTTTAACCGAAAAATATGAACTTTGTATAAAAATAAAGGGTTTATCAAGCCAAAAAGATGAATGTTCAACAAAATAGTTAAATTTTTAGTTAAAACAATTCATGTTTAACATAAAAAGATGAATTTTCCACAAAAAATAAAAAACAGTTGAATTTAACTAATAGAGACGAATTTCCAACAAAAGACTTGAATCTTCAACTAACAGAAAAATTTTCATCCAAAAAGTTGCATTGTTAACAAGAAAATGTTCATTTTGTACCAAAACAGACGAATTTTCAATAAAATGCAAAAATGAAATATTTAAATTTTCAATCAAAAAAATTAATTTTCAACCAAGAGCGAAAAAAATTTCCAACGGAAGAAATTAATTTTTAACGGAAATGATGAATCTTCAACTAAAAAGATGAATTTTCAACAAAAATGTAATAGTTGATATTTCTACCAAAAACTATTTTAATTTAAAATCAAAAACACTGTAATTTAACCAATGAAAATGAATTTTCAACAAAATACTTGCAGGCGCAACTAAAAAAATAATAATTTTCAACCGAACAGTTGCATTGTTAACTAAAAGAAATTTATTTTCTACAAAAAAAAAAGAGTTATTAACAAAATATATGAATTTTCTACTAACAATGATACGATTTTCAACAACAACAAAATTAAATATTTGAATTTTCATTCAAAAAAATTAATTTTCAACCAAAATCGAAACAAATTTTCAACAAAATAGTTGAATTTTCAACGAATTAAATTAATTTTTAACGGAAATGATGAATCTTCAACTTGCATTTTTAATCAAAACAGAATAATTTTCAACAGAACAGTTGTATTGTTAACTAAAAAAAATTGATTTTCTATCAAAAAATACGAATTTTCAACAAAATACATAAATTTTCAACAAGATATATTTTTAACCCAACGGATTAATTTTCTACCAAAAAATACGCATTTTTAACGAAATACATGCATTTTTTACTAAAAATGATAACATTTTTAACAAAAAAATGAAATATTTAAATTTTCATTTAAGAAAATTAATTTTCAACCTTTGAATTTGAATTTGCAACCAAAGAAATCAATTTTTAACTCAAATGATGAATCTTCAACCAAAAAAAAATAATTTTTAACAAAGGAGTTCAACTTTCTACCAAATAGTTCAATTTTCTACCAGATTGTTGAATTTCCAAGCCAGAAATAAGAATTGTTTATAAAACAGTTGAATTTTCAACAAAAATATCATTTTCAACCGAAGCAATTAGACCAAAAAGACAAATCTTCAATAAAACAGTTGAATTTTCAACTAAAAAGGATGATTTTTTAACACAATTGTTAAATTTTCCAAAATATTTTTTACATTCAAGCAAAATAATAGCATATTTCTTCGATTTGAGCTGCAATTTAAATTTTTAATTAATTTATTTTTTATTTTAATTTAATTGAAATTAATTTTTGATTTAATTTACTTTAGATTTTTTAGCTTAAATCAAATAATCATGCTATTATTTTGATTTCTTAGAAAAACAATTTTATGTGGTGATAAAACAATATGAAAAAATCACAAGTCAAAAATTTTGGAAATCGAATAAAAGAAAATAAAGAAAAATTACCATAAATTTATATAATTGAAAGAAAAATTGCAGAATAATGTCGATTAGGTAGGTATTTAAGTCCTAATGCATGTTCTTAAATAAATTTGAACTCTAATTTGTAAAATTAAATTGAAAAATATCTAAATTTATGTTTATTAACCAAAAATCTTTTCTTCACATATGAATGATATCTACATTATTTGTATTGTGACGTATGGACAAACTTAGCAGTTGACGTGAAATATATTGCCCAAATTTAAGTCGACAAATATAGGAAAAAATGATGATACAGCTTGTGTAAATCGACTTCTACAAACATTGAGTAGTGATGCAATAATAAAAATTCTTTTAAATTGCGCGTAATCTCTGTTTATTCTCCATCACTCGTTCTCCACGTGAAAGACAAAAAATGTCATCAATCGTTAAAAATGAAAATCTTCCATTCACACATCAATTAGAAAATTCATCCAAAATAGCCACGATTTTTTTTTAAATTATCGGATCAGATTTATTTTTTTATATGATGAAAAAATTAATTTTAAGAATTTAAATTGTTTTCGAATAACCCATGTATGTAGGGGCAACCTCCTACAGTGGATACACCATTTACAGTAGATAATCTTCAATTAAAAATACTAATATATGTAAAACAGTTAATTTAATTTAATTAATAGTTAAGACATTATACGTGCTCAGGAATTAAAATTGAAATTAATTTTTTTTTTATTTGTACTCTTAATTAATGATTATCCACTGTAGGCAGGTTTCCCCTACGTTCTTTTCGGATTTAAAAATTTATAACAAATTTATACTTTTTGGAATCAATAATGCAGTGATGCTAAGAGATTTATTTTCTGTGAAAGAGAGTTTACAATTATTTGTACAATTTTAATTTGTTTAAATAATGATTCCCCTGTTAATCTTGGAAAGTTACTATTCTATGGGGTTAATGATGAAGTTAATAAATATTAAGAGTGATATTTATTGTTGAAGAAAGTTTTTCAATTACTTAAAAATCATTTTTTTAAGTCGAATTTTCTCTATTTTTCCTATGAAAAGGAGTAAATGATATTAATTGTTTAAATAATTGCGATATTAATTTCAGAAAATAAAAACTTTTGAAGAATGATCGAAAAATTGTTTAAACAAATAAAAATTGTTTGAATAATTAACAAATGTATTAAGCAAGAAATATTATCCTTAAAAGTCATCAACTGTACCATTTATCCTGAAAAATAATATCTTTTCTTGATTTACAGACAACAAAAAATGGTTTAATTAAATAATTGTTTAAACAATTGAAAACGAGCATTTTTGGCATCTCTGTTGGCATTTTTCGGGCCCAATGCAAGAGGGTTGGGGGGTAAACATTTACAATTTATTGGGTGGAAATTATTCCTTAAATATTTCTTAAAGGGCGAACAAACTTGAATTTACAAAAAATTATTAACAAGTACTTTTTTTTTTTTTTTTTTTTTTTTGAAAACCGAGAATTTCTCATTTAAAACCCAATGTTAATTCCCAAAATCCGGTTGCACGGGTTAATGTTGGCCGATTTAAAAAAAAAATTGGAGACTTTTTTTTTGAAAAAGGACAATATTTCGAATGGAATGAAAAGGAATTGAACTTCTATCATTTCTGAATAAAAAAGTTTGAAATTAGATGATTTTAATTTGAAAAAATGTTAAACAGAAGATTTAAAAATTCACATTATTCAAACTAAAATGTTTAAATTTAGACCATTTCATTAGGAAGAAGTTTAAATTGAAAACTAAATTGAATATTTCAAAGTAAAAACTTCTAAAATGGTAGAAATATAAATTTTTATTAAATTTGAAAATTATGATTTAACTTGAAACTTAAAGAAATCAAAACTTCATTTCGGACTAAAAAAAATTTATTCGCGAAGAATTGTTATATTAAAACTTTTTTGTACTCAAATCCTTGAAAATTTATTAACAATTTTCAAATTGTCAATTATAGTTTTTGAAATTCAACCAATTCAATTTCAGTCAGTTTCAAATTTAATAATTTTAGATTTAAATATTCTAAATAGTTTGGTTTCAATTTTAAACGAACAAAAATTTCTGGTTTCTTAAATACTTTGAAATTATAGAGTATCAAAATAAAAAAATAATAGTTTCATTTCTTTCAGTTTGATGATTTGTAATTAAACAATTTTGAAACAAATGCCTCCAGAATAAATTCACAACAATGAAAAATTAAGACAATTTCTTTATTCAAGCCATAAAAATTAGCAGATTTTAGAACCAGGCGTTGAATATTGAAATTTTTTTATTTGAAAAATATTCCAAAAAGTTCGAAATTTCAAACTCAGTTAAAAAAAAAAAAAAAACAATTTTCGTTTTGAACAATTGCATAATTTCTTGAGTTTTTAATTGTTTCAATTTTAGAATTCTGAATTTTCATGGTAAACGCTAAATTTTCAATTTTTCCTTATCATAACTAAATTTTGCGATTAAAATTGAAATGGTTGAATTTTGAGAAGTACAAATGAAAATTTAAAAATTACTAATTTCTAAACGACTTAAATTTACTTCAACTAATTTAAGTATCTTAAGTTTCACGATTAAAATTGAAATGGTTGAATTTCGAAGAGTATAATTGAAAATTTAAAAATTGTTAATTTCTAAAAAAATTAATTTACTTAAAGTAATAGAAATTTTTAAAGGTTTGAGTACAAAACAGTTTTAATATCACAATACTTCACGACTAATTTTTTGTTTTTTTTTAGATCAAGTTGGATTTGTTTAAGTTTCAAGTTTCTGGTGTATATATTTTTTCACTTTTTAATATTTCCCATTTAAAATTACTTTTTATTTCAAACGCCTTTTTAGAAGAATTCAATTTTAAAGGTTCAGAATTGAAAATTGTTCCATTTTTATGTTAAATCATAATTTTTGAGTTTAGGATTCAAGTCTTTTGTTGACAATTCGTCTTTATTGGTTAAATTGAACTATTTTTCATTTTAAATTTAAGTCTTTTTTGGTTGAAATATCAATTATTACATTTTTTGTGAAAGATTCATATTTCGATGTTAAAAATTATTGCTTTACGAAAAAATTTAACTATTTTGTTGAACATTCGTTTTTATGGTTAGAAAAATCATTTATTTCTGAGGAAATTTCATATTTCTTCGTAAAAAATTACACAGTCTGGTTAAAAATTAATCTTTTTCTGTTAAAAATTAAGCTTTTTGTTGAAAATTCAGCTGTTTTATAGAAAATTCGTATTTTCGTCCCGAAAATTAAAAAATATGGTCGAAAATTCAACTATTTGGCGGGAAGTTGAACAACTTTGTTGAAAATTTATTTTTTTTAGTTGAAGATTCATCACTTTTGTTCAAAATTCATTTCTTTGGTTGAAAGATTTTGTTGAAAATTCTTTTCGCTTTTACTTGAAAATTTATAATTTTTAGTATAAAATGCACGTATTTTTTTGAAAATTCGTCTTTTTTGGTAGAAAATAAATTTTCTGGTTAACAATGCAACTTTTTTGTTGAAAATTAATCTATTTTAGTTGAGGATTCAATTTGCTTTCTCGAAAATTCGTCGTTATTGCTTAAATACATCTGTTTTTGATTTTAAATTGCAATATTTTCTGTTTAAAATATCAACCTACATTTTATGATGAAAATTAATCTTTTTATGTTTAAAAAAAAATTGTCAATGAAAAATGTAACTATATGTTTGACATTCTTCTCTTTGATTTGAAAAATCTATTATTTTGTAAAGATTTCATATAATGTTTTGTAAAAAATTCGTATTCTCGGTTCGAAAATTCAACAATCTGGTAGAAAATTAAACTATTTTGTCGAAAGTTGAACTAATTTGTTGAAAATTAATTTTTTTGTAGTTAAATTTTTTTTTTAATTTAACTCGTATTTTGTTGAAAATTCGTTTCCCATTTGGTCGAAACTAATTTTTTTTTTTTAATGGAAATTTTAATATTTTTTTCATGGTTGAAAAGGTATCATTTTCAGTAAAAAATGAAACTATTTGGTTGAAGATTCGTCTTCTTTGGTCAAATTCAACTATTTTTTATTTTAAATTACAATAATTTTTTATTGAAATGTCAACTATTACATTTTTTTATGAAAATTCATTTTCTTATGTTAAAAGTTAATTGTTTCAACTATTTTGTTGGACGTTCATTTTTTTGGTTTAAAAAATCATTGCTATTTGTAGAGTTTTGCATCTGCCTGGTTTAATTAATTAATTATTTATTAATTAATTAATTAATATTTTTAATTATTCTATTTATCTATTTTGGTTGAAAATGAACTTTTTGTTGAAAATTCAACTGCTTTGTAGAAAATTCAACAAACTGGTAGAAAATTGAACTATTTTGTCGAAAGTTGAACGACTTTCTTAAAAATTCATTTTGTTTATTTGAAGATTGATCATTTTAGTTGAAAATGCAATTCTTTGTTCAAAAATACAACTATTTAATTAAAAATATCATTATTTCATTCTTGGTTTAAAATTGACCATTTTTAGTACCAAAATTATGATTTTTTTTTAAATTCGTCTTTTTTAGAAGAAAATTGATCCTTTTGGTTGAAAATGATACTTGTTCAAAATTTATATATTTTGCTAAAAATTCGTCGTTTTTAGTAGAAAATCAATTTTTTAACAATGCAACTTTTATTTTGAAAATTAATATGATTTAGTTGAGGATTCAAGTCTTTTATTTAAAGTTTGTCTTTATTGGTTAAATTCAACTGCTTTGACTATAAATTAAAATATTTTCTCATTGAAATATCAACATTCTTTGTTGAAAATTCATCTTTTTATGTTAAAACTTAATTCTTTTAACTAAAAATTAAACCATTTTGTTAAAAAATCGTCTTTTTGATTTGAAAAATAAATTATTTTTGTAGAAATGTCATTATTTTTGGTTAAAAATGCAACTGTTTGAAAATTAATCGTTTTCGGTTGAAAATTGAACTACTTTGTTGAAAATTCATTTTTTTTATTCGAAGATTCATTATTTTAGTAAAAAATTAATTTGATTGGTTAAAAATTCAACTATTTTGTTAAGAATTCGTTTTGCTTTTTATTAAATATATATTAAATGATATAAATAATATAAATATAATATGATATATATAATAATATATATAAATATTATATATATACATATATTATATATATTATTATATATTATATTATCTTCTCTGTTTGAAGTTGTAGGCTCCAGAATCTACGATCATGGTTCTTTAAAGCAACCAATCCCGACGCAACTGGAACGTGTACTTCATCCATTTCTGCTCCTTCTATCCTAGAAGGTAAGCAAGAGTGGGCAATTTACGCAAAACAACATCGTTTAACACTGTTCCTTGGAGTCGCGGATGACCTTACGCGGTAGACAGGGCTGTTGGAGATGAAGGTTTCACCTCTAGATACTTTTTTAGAGCTACCAATCTTTGTCGAATATTATGAAGAGCAGTGTTGACAGACCAGATGAAGTGATCCCAGAATAATAGCCTTTTGCATCCGGTTCGCGATGGAATCAGTCAGACGCTGGCAAGACGGAATCTTGTTGAGTTGGCTAAGAAATGCAGCTTTCATGCCCCCAAGATGGCCGATTATGAAAACTACAAGATGGACTTTATAGCCTTGGTACAGCTTGCTCAGGTCGACAAGAAGTGCTTGATATTTGGCCCGTTTTTCTTCCTCCTTTGCCGAGATTTTAACATTGGCTGCTGCCGAGAATTCAATCACGTAAATGATGTGAGTCCTCAGATCTTGAAGGATAATATCAGGCTTCGTAGCACTAATACGTTGAATGATGGAAAATGAGAAATTCCAGTAGATCTTAAACTGATTATTCTCCACAACGAACTCGACTTCCCCCTGGGCGTATGGTAAGATGGGCAATAGATCAACACCATAGAAGTGCCTAAGATGGTGTTGTAACATTTCCAGAGCCGCATTGTGTCTCTCTCTGTACCCGTAACGTGCATACTTTGAGCATGCACTGAGAACATATTCCAATGTTTCTGGTGCTTGCTTGCACGCTCGGCAGTTAGTATCGCCTGCAGGTATATTCATCATGCGCTCGCGGTAAACTAATGTGTCTATAACGCCGTCTTGACAGGCAAAAAGAAATCCCTCAGTCTCCGATCTCAATCCAGCAGACTTAAGAAACATGTCGGACAAACCTATCGAGAGCTCTTCTCTACGTATTATGCCGTAGAATTTACCATGAAGGGGCTTGTCAGCATGTTCTTTTAGTAGAAGCGTATTTTCTGCTTCCTGTACACTATTTTTGAACACCAAGGGTGTTAGTGATGCTAGACCATGTGTAGTGTCGCTAGAATCAAATGGGAGGCCAAGCTCCTCTGTGGCCCTATCTGCGGCACGGTATAGAAACGACACAACATTAACGACTTCATGTTGATGTACGAGTCGCATAAGAGAATCTGCACTATTTAGAACTGCGCAGGCTGTAGCCAGAACCGTTCTTCGATGAAGACACTCCAAGCTTAGCAAGCCTCTACCCCCTTTATCTCGTGGTAGGTATATTGGAGGTACGGAAGATCTAGGATGATGACTTCGATGGATTGTCATCATCTTGCGTGTGCTTCGGTCAACTTGCTTCAGCTCATCGACGTTCCATTTTACTGCACCAAACGTGCAGAGCAGTATAGGAATGGCCAGCATATTAGTCGCCTGGATCTTCATGTTTCCAGATAATTCGGAAGCCCAAATTTTTCTGAGAATTTGGCGATAACTTTTTTGCAAGGTCCGTTTTTAACATATGCACATTTTGGGTTTCCGCTTGTGGTATTCCAAGATATGTATATATTTCTTTATCACCAAGATGTTAAATGGTACTTCCGCGAATGAGTTGAATACCCTGATCGTCACGCGATGGTGCAGTTTCTAGTCTTCTTCGGTGTAGGTAGACGCAGGCACACTTGTCCAGTCCGAAGCTCATGTCAATCACTTCATAGTACCTATTCACCGCCTCCACAAGGATTTCAAGATCCTCTTTCGAGAAGGCAAAGAGTTCAATGTCGTCCATATATAAAAGGTGATTGACCTTACATTCTCTTCTGTTCGGTGGGCCACATAGATATCCAGAGCTTTTGCTTCGGAGCACAATAGATAAAGGCGAGAGGGAGATGCAGAAAAGTATTGGAGTTAGAAAGTCTCCTTGGAAGACCCCCCTCTTATATGTGATATAGCTGGTATTCACTTGTCTTCTATAAGATTTTATGACAAATCTTTTCCGCCACAAGAGCATAAGCTCTCTTATGCATCTCACTATTTTTGGATGCACCTCCAGGCACTCAAGGAACTTAATAAGTAGCTCATGGTTCGTGTTATCGAATGCCTTACGGTAGTCAATCCAAGCCATGGACAGATTGCGTCGATACCTGATCGAATCTTGGGTAATACACCTGTCTATTAACAAGTTCTCCCTGCAACCTGCCAGCCCTCTCTTGCATCCACGTTGTTCAACTATTGCACTTCATACCAGCTCGATAGTCTGCCTCTGGGTGCGCTACCATTCACTTCACCTGAATATATTTGTTCCGTCAGTTGTTTTTGTTTCATTATCTCAACATGCCCAAACCATCTTAAAAAATTTCTTTCATACTTATCAAACAGTGTTTCCTCTACACCACATTCTTTAAGAATCATCTGATTACTGACTTTTGTCGATTAGCGTTTTTTCACAAACATTGCGCAGTAATATCATGCCAACGGCGTTAATTTTATTCTTATCCTCTTCTTGGTAAGTCCAGGTCTCACTGTCTTACAGAACAGTGGGTGCAAGTACAGAATTATATATTGCTATTTTAGTTTAATGTATTATATTTGTACTTCTGGTAATGTCTCTTACACTGCCGATAACATGTTTATCTTTGTTTATACGCCTGGCTATCTGTCCTAGCTAACTGTCCATGCTAACTACATTGCTAACCCACGCACCTTCACTGTCCTGAGATCCATACCTTCTTTGTCTAAGAGGGCTATTCTTAGACACTGGTCTAATAATATAATAAATAGCCAAGAGGACATAACGCATCCTTACCTAACACCTTACATAATATCCAACCAGCCACTTAGTTGCCCATTTACCCTCACAGTCGTTTTGCTACCTGCATAAATTACGTTCATTGCTTGTAGGAGTATTTTTTGTCTACGTAGACACAGAAACCCCGAGCCTCTTTTACCTTGAAATCAAACAATGATGTTGATAAATGAAAATCGCGAGCTTTTGTACTTACTGTTTTATAATAGTGTTAATCTCTCTATATTACAAACCCAACTTATTCCACTTTGCCCCAACCTTATACAAATTTTCTCATCGCGCTATGACCCAACCTTACGCCGTTGACACATATCATCCTTCTGCCTTTACACTTCTCGCCTCTTCATTAATTTAAGAAAATTTTAATTGCAAAAATTAAGTTCAAAATACGAAAAACATATATAGGTAACTATAAAACTGAACTTTTTGAAACGGAGACCAAGTCTTTGTTTAATATTAGGATTTGGCTGATTTTTCAACCCCTGAAAGCCTCCTGTAATTAATGGACGTTGCTCATTATTTATGTCCTTAAATAACAATGAAGTGTTTGATGTTAAAAATAAGAGAATGATTATTCTGCGTCCAAACTAAAAAGATACATTAGTCACATTTTTATGAAAAATGAGTCTTTGGTATCGTTGGATTCGTAAGAGAAAGCTGCGTCTGTGTTATTAAAATTATTAATTAATAATATTTATTGCAAAAAATGACTGTTTATAATGAACAAAGTAGAAAAAGTTGAAAAATACAACATAAAAAGATACGCAAGGCACTTTGCGTGCCTTAAAATTTCTATACGGCATGCAATACTTCATCAGCATACAAATGAAAAAGAACCTAGAGAACTTTCTGTCTTTTTTGCCTTGTAAAAGTGACCAAATGCGGAGCGAATTTACAAACGAAAAGAATTACTTGCCCTCACGTTTGTTTAAAAATTTGTGAAATAGCTCGGACTGATCGGAAATCCAAAGGAAATAAGTCCCGGCTAGATTCGGCTATACACTAGCGACGATCGTTCGGGTAAGTTCAGGATAGCCGCTCAACACACAGTGTCCCTTACTTATGGTTTGTTGTTGTACTTTGAGGCTGTGCTTGATCTCTTCAACAAAGGCGAAAAGGTGAAAAAATTGCTTCAATATATAATAATTGTTTAAATACTTAAAAATTAGTTTTGTAATACTTGGGAACTTGTGTCGACTTAGCCCCACGCGTCAATTTTCTTTATTGGTATCCAAAAAACATTGAAAATCATCGGACAATCAAAATTTAACAACATATTCATGTTAAGCACCTTTTTCCCTCGCAAGATGAATAGGCCTGGATTATAGTAGACCATCATATACATAAGGAAAACACAATTTTCCACAAGCGTCGGAAAAAACTTTTGACCTCCGAAAGCCAAGTTCACACGGTTTATATTTTTCTTGAAAAAAGCAAGTGTCGGCTTAGCGCCACTGTCGGATTAGCCCCACTCTCTCCTAGTTTGTATTATAGTTTCGAATGATAGTATCAAAGTCTTGTATATTTTGTTTAAAAATTTACATGAAAATATGTACAGCTAAACCAGCAATATTTATCCCTGATCGAGCAGAAGATATTGTTAGATAAGAATCAACACTATAGATAAAATGTTTAAAGCAGACAATTGCAGCTGTATTTACTTTAGATGTTATTATTATTAATGAACCGCATGAATGAAACGTTAAAACAAAGGTTACATATAACTGAATTAAGAATGTTGAAACTCTGAATATGTCGCTAGTGTAATAGGATTAATTTTGACTGAGGTTTTAAATTGATATATTTATACGTAAAAGTGAAATTAATAGCAGAACTAGTTTGAAACGCCTTGTAATTCAGATAAACTTATTTTGTTTGTCCGTATTTCTTATTGACCAACCATTTTCATTTTGTGATTATTTGATTTATTTCATCATTTCGTTATCTATGATGTACATAAAGCAGCTAGTATGTTATTGTAGTAGCGAGTGGGTCTCTTTAAGTCATACGTTACTCTTTCAGAGATTTTAAAAGTGTGACTTTTATCTACATGTAAAGAAAATGAAGCTCCTTTCTGGTGCTCTTGTCCTCATATTTATGCTTTTCTTCATTAAAATTGGTAAGTATCATAATAATAATAATAAATTTTTAAACATTTTGTTGGAGTCCGCATTAAAAGGTCCCTCTCTAGTTTGAAAAACGAATCGCCAGGTCCATTTTCATCTTCAATCTTGGAAGAACCGCATTTTGAGAAAAACAAAGTCTGAATGTGGCGAGTGCTATAAGCACAAATGGTATACTTTTTATTCGAGCATGAAATATAACCACTTCTGGTTGCTCTCGAGACATGAGTATAGTACCAAAAGATTCAGTATAGGTCCTAGTATTATCCCACACTCTAACCCAAAAATAATAATTTTGACCCAGACTTAGAAAAACGCGAATATCCCTTAAACTAGAACCGGCGATAAGGGCCCTTTTCATGCGGACATCCACATCTGTTAAATGTAGATCCTCAGACAATATCTCAATCGTTTGGATCAGATATTAGGAGTTTTGTGCACCAACAGATTTTTTCATGGAATCTGGTGTTTTCTTGTCAATTTCCAGTACTCAGGTATTTTATGTAGAATTTAATTAACGAAAACTTTCAATAACGATAGATCACGAGCGATTTACTGAATCCATTTTCAACACTGCAAATTCATCAATTATTTTTCTTTTTCTTTTTACAGAATCAGCAGGTAATCTAAATAAAATAAAAGTAAAACATACAGCAATAGCTGCTGATTCAGATAATAAGGCTCGCAAAGAGGATCATAACAAAGCTCTGGTTCTTGGGACCCCTGTAAGCCCGAAAAAACCTAATGGTCCTCATTCTCGATGGAATGGGTATGACATCCCGAGCAAGGTAGATCAAACTGAGGAAAGTGCTTACAAACTTTTTGTACGCCATTACGAAGAAATAGGTATACCTAATGCACCTGGTGCTATTCTCGAATTGTATAATCAACGAAACGCTGGTGGTTCTTGCCATAAACCTGAAGAACAAGACGATTCCATTACTCATAGATTTGAGGAAGCTCGCAGCGGAGCCGACGAACCTCTGGTCCAACAACACCACCAACAGTTGCACCAACAGCATCAATATTACCAGAATAATTCTGGAGGTCCTGGATCAAGTTCAAGGAGAAAATTCAAGGGGGAAAATGCTCAAAATGTGTTCGTAGACCATTATCAAGAAAGGAGTCTACCTACTATACCTGCTGCGACTCACGAATTGAATACTCAACGACACGCTGGTGGCTCTTACGAACAATATGTGTATCAACAGCATCAAGCTTTGCAGGATCAATCTCATGGATCTGGATTGGGCTCTGGCTATAATTATCCATACACTGCTTCCCCAATGACACCATCAGAAAATTTTAGTGCACACTTTAATATCCAACCTCCTGAGCATCTTGATTTTGAAGAAAATTCATCGCAAAATAATCCCTTAGCTACAGTGTTGATTGATGAGTACAATATACATCTAAGGCGTAAGTATGGGGATCATTCAAGAGGTTCTGGCTAGGGTTAACAAAAGTGAAACTTGATGAGGGCTTAAGGGTCTAAGCGGACCAGAGACCTCATATCAAGGGCGCGAGTTGTTATGCTTCTAAGGCATGATGTGATCGCTATGTCGAGGGCTGAATGGCACCAGGATTGCCAAATCCTTAAACACCCCGACGTGTCCTCCTCAGTCGTGGCGGACACCTTGGGGTCACAAAGGAGGTTTTTCGAACGGAGGCTTTGGGATACGAGGTCAAATCCCATAATATATTGAAACGAATCCTGAAAAACGAATCACCTCATTTTTTTCTTTGCCTTATGATTTACGCTACATATTATATAATAATATCCCCTGAAAATGGGGCTCTGCAGGGGGTTTTCTTTATTTCCCTAGCTACTCGTAGGACCAAAATGGGCGGCATAGTAAATACAAACAACAATAATGTAGGTCATAGGCGATTTTACTTCAAACTTTTTGCAATTGTAAACAGTCGTCTCATTAAAACGCATGTAATTTTTATTTTATGTGATATTAATTGAAATACATACATTATTAACTGAAAATATTGGTTAAATAGTGTTTTCTTTTCAGTTCAACTTATCTATTACAATATCGCAGAGGTCATGCACAGAAAAAAGCTGGCCTTATGTTTGCCCTCAGAGAAGGTCGGGTTAAGTTACCCAAAATTCTGGTTAAATATGCCCTTACTATTTTTTCTGGTTGATTTTCGTAACGTTGCGCTAGGCAGAGTCATAGAACTTGTGAAAGAGCAAAGAGGTATATAAACAGTCAATAGTCTTAATAATAATTTCTATAGTCATTTTTTAATTGTATGCCTTCAAGAATTTTGAAGGTGAATTAAATTAATCGAAATTTAAATGCAGTGATATGGAGGTTCATTTAATTTTCGAGCTTTTTTCTAAGATTAGTTACCTTTATAATTATTTCAGAACGTTGGTTGCAGAAACATCATTTTTGCAATGTGCTTTATTTTTACACTGTTGAGTTGCCTTGTCTTATTAGTTGAAGACAGAAGTATTTTATTGTACCAGAGCAGAATGGTTCTTGAATTTTTTTCAAAAGTTAGTCTAATACAAAAAAATTAGAAAATTAATTAAGAAAAAAATTGAGTGAAATCGTGAAAATTGGAAAAAAAATTCAAAGTCCAGGATTACCTTACTATAAAAAAATATGCATAAAATGCCAGACTTTCATATATTAAAATTATTGTTTGAAATATGAATAATAATAAAAAGAAGCATAATAATTTCAAAATAGTGTATGAAAATATTTTATTTGAAATAATGGCTAAACAATAGAAATATGTATTTTTTAGTGTGATCAGCGAGTGAAGCCCATATTTTATATGCTGTGAACATGTGATTTGAACATATGAGCTTATTAGATTTTTTTTCAATTTCATAGAGTTTTATATTTGAATTTATTTTTTTTCAACATTTTGCTATCACACTATACCGATAAAAAACAATTATCGGATCCGAGAACCAAAAAATTACTAGTACCATTTTTTTTCATTTGCAGGATTTGCAAATAGTTTTAGGAAAACTTTGGGTTATATTAAAAGATATTTGGAAGTTTTAGAAGCTTTGTAAAGGTTGTAAAAAAATTAAATATAATGATTTTCAAAAATGGAAGAAATGTGGATTTTAGAAGATTTCGAAAAAAAAACATAAAAAGGCTTTTTAGGAATTTTGGGCAAGAGGAAAAGGATCCCTATATACGGGCTCTCCTGGTATGCGTGATTATGGTATGGTAGAAGGGTATAAGAGGCTAGCTCACATGGGCCTTCTGGATCCCTGTGTCGAGGCCTCTCCTGGACCGATTTACAGCTTTGAAATCGGGACAGGAATGACGTGTCGCCCGCATAGCTACCGAGAAACAGCCCTCCGTTTGTTATGGTGGTCTGCAAGCGGATATTTGAACATTAAGTGTTTCACCCAATGTGACCACCCCCCTAAGCCATGGGTGTAGAGTGATCGTGCTCATGGCACTTTGGCACCTAGGGGTTTCGAAGGTGTACTGACGGACTCTCGGGAACACTGGACGAACTTTCCGAGTATTTGATCTTACCCCTGCATGCGGGGCTCTGCAGGGGCGGACCTTTTATTTCCCTAGCTTCTCGTGGAACCAGCATGAATCACGAAAAACAAAACCAACAATCGAAGGAAGGAGGAAGGGATTTGGCGGTGGGGGGAGAGGGTTTGGGCCTTATGGGGTCTAACAAAACCCTTTCCTCCTCATCTGTCTCTCCGGAAAGCCAAATTCAGGTGGCGGCTGTGCCCCCAGCTCCCTCGGGAGCTGAGGGATGGACGATTCCTCTGAACGTGGCTGTGGTAACGGGAGAGGCCAATGAGTCCCCCCAAAATAAGAAACGGCTAACCGGTTTTCTGAAAAGGAGACTGAAGGGGCAAGCGCAGCAGGCTAGCAGAGCAGCTGCAAGAGCTGGAACGTCGGCCGCCATAGGGCCATCATCCAGCACTGAGGCCCAGAAGAGAGGTAAGGCTCAGAGGACAGGAGGAGCCTGTTGCAGAGGGACATGGCTGCGAGGCACACAGGTATTTTGCTAATCCAAGAGCCTTGGTTAGATCGAGATACCATAAGGGGATTGGAGGGGCTGATCTTTATTTAAAGGACCCCAAGGCGGCCGAACCAAGGGCTTGCATACTGGCGAAGGGAGGTAATGCTGTCTCGCTACTTGAGCTATGTTCGAGAGACCTGATGGTGATAGCCACGGATCTCAAAGAAGTAGGAAGGCTAGTTCTGGGATCGGCTTATTTTCCTT
Organism: Andricus grossulariae; assembly: GCA_011634705.1. Classification (NCBI taxonomy): domain Eukaryota; kingdom Metazoa; phylum Arthropoda; class Insecta; order Hymenoptera; family Cynipidae; genus Andricus; species Andricus grossulariae. Next base: position 79,966,127 of record JAABKJ010007545.1, on the reverse strand, counting down.
ATGACACCGATACCAACGCACCAGTGGATGTAGGTACACTTATGGAATATTGCGAGGTAAGGGATATTCCTCTACTGCTGGGATGCAATGCTAATTCCCACCATACTTTGTGGGGCAGCACGGACATCAACTCACGAGGTAATGACCAACTGGAATAACTAATCGCCACTGGTTTAGATATTCTTAACACGGGGAACACCCCGACGATCCGTAACTCAGTCAGGAAGAAAGTCATTACCATCACTCTCTGTACCAGTAGTTTGAGAGATAACATCAAGAGGTGGAGAGTTTCAGATGAACCCACTCTCTTATATCACTCACAGATAGAGCTTGTGTTGGAATCCATTGTACCCGCTGGCCTCAAATGGGTCAGAAATCCAAGAAGGACGGACTGGGATCGGTTTTCCACGGAGCTAAGATGTGCACTTTCAGCGGTTCCAAGGTCAATTCGAGACGTGGATACCCTGGAGATGGCAGCCAACACTTTCACGGAAGCCATCAAACTACATATGAAAGTAATTGTCGACTTAAAAGAGTCCGAAAGGCTGGGGAGACACACTGGTGGAATGGGAAAGTCGAAGAGCGTCGCAGGGAAACTAGAGAGAGGTTCAGACGTGCCAGTTCTGGCAGAACGAAGGAACTATGGACCTCATTCATAACGATGAGGGATGAATACAGGGGCGCAATACGTAAGGCAAATCAAGAGAGCTGGACCGACTTTTGCACAGACATCGAGAAGGGAGCTGAGGCGGCTAGACTGAATAAGCTGCTTTCTCGAAATCCGGACGCTATTCTCGGCACTCTGAAACTGCCTGGCGGGGGTTACTCAGAGTCGGACGTAGACACCTTGGCTCACCTGTTCAAGGCACATTCTCCGGGCTTTTCAAGGTTTGGAGGACAATCAATTTATAAAAAATATTTAAAAATATTTCAAAACTTTTTGAAAATTTACTAACAAGAATCTGGAAGATTGTGAGGTCATTTTTTTTAGTTTTTAAAAACTTGTCAACAATTCTAGAAAAATTCCAATCGTACGTTTTCAAAAATTTCTAAACAACACTTAGAAGCTTTTTAAGAAATCAAAAATGTCTGAACACTTGAAGTTATTGCTGGGGTCTTTTATAACCAGCCTTTTTTTAATCGTGAGTTATTCTTTCCATTTTGTTTTTAGTTTTCAATTTTTTTATGTGTTAAAATTAAAAAAAAATATATATATATATTAAATAGTTTTATCTTATAAAGGATATAAAAAGTATATCCAAAAAAATTTTCGTGAAAAAATATTGAAACACCTTGTTACAATAAATACATGTCTGCTTTAGTCTGCAGCGACCCCCCCCCCCAATATTTATGTGATCACAGGAAGGGGATAACTTTAAGGTCAAGATAATTGAAATTACTCAAGATCCTAGGAAAAATAAAAAGATTGTTTATTTTGAAAAATTGAATTCAAGAAAATATTTAGAAACATTTAAAAACGTTTTCGAAGATTTTTAAAACTCCCGAAAAGAATCTGAAAGAATATAAAGCCAAATTCCCAGGTTTTACCGGATTGTCACATAATTTTCACGATCATTGATATTAAAAAATTTTGAATTCTTAAAGCTGAACATTTTTTTAAACGTTCGCTTCGAAATATTGCTTTTGATTTATGACGCTTGAACAGTCTCGAGTTTGTACGACTGAAAAATCCAGAAAAATAAATACTCCAACACTATAAAATTCCCAAAAAAGAAAATATTTCAAAAAGAAAATTACCGAAATATAAACATCCCGACTTGGACAATTTTCGAATAATAAAATTCCAAAACAATTCATAGTATTAGTGAATTAAAAAATTTCATAATAATAAAATTGTTGAAAGTTTATAATATTCCCGAATTAGAAAATTCTCAAATAATAAAATTTGCGACAGAAAATATTGTTGAGTATATATAATTTAAATAATTTAATAATTTGAAAAAATACATTTAACATTTTTTTTGAATGTGTTCGAACGAAATTGGCAATTTTCTATCGCGAATTTTATTATTCGGAAATTTTCAACCTGTTAAAGATTACTAAACGGTTACTAACATTATGAAATGATTTCCGTTTATGAGTATCGTTCAATACAAAGGAGTTTGGTAAAACTAGCGCAGCAGAATCAAAAATAGAACTGACCACTGACGTACCAATTTTCCGTAGACCTTATCGACACTCTAGATCGGATCGAGAAATGACAATGGGGATGGTGACAGATTTGGTAGAAAATGGCATAATCCGTGAGAGTACATCTCCTTACGCAAGTCCTTCAATACTTGTCCGAAAGAAAAATAGAGAGCAGCCTATGACTATAGATTACAGGGACTTGATAAAATTACAAAGCGAATCCAATACTCTTTTCCATTAGTAGACGATCGAATAGATCAACTTTCTCACAAAAGGATTTTTACGTCATCAGATTTAAAATCCGGGTTTTATCAAATCCCAGTCCATCCTGATTCCATAGAAAAAGCTGTATTTATTACAGAAGACGCACAATGGGAGTGTTTACGAGTTGCATTTGGATTAGTTAATGCTCCTGCCATTTTTCAAAAAACAGTGAACCAGGTTTTGAAATGTTGTCTACTAGTTTGTATGGATTATATTCTAATTGCCACAAAAACAATATATAAAGGCTTTAAACATCTAGAGATAGTGCTGCAGGCTTTTCAAGCAAACAATGCAACTCTGAACCTTACTAAATGCAAATCTGTCCGAAGCAGAATTGATTATTTAGGACGTGAAATTTCCAGTGAGGGGGTTAGACCAGAAAAACATAAGATTGATGCCATGTTGGAAGTTTCGGATCCACAAAAGTAAAGCAAGTCAAACAGTTTCTAGGTCCTGACGGGTATTTTCTTGTGGAGGAAAAGAAAGCGAAGTAGTTAAAGAAATAAAAACAATACTAGTTAATTGACCGACTTTACCCATTTATGTTTCTACTCGAGAAACCGAAGTGCACACAGACGCGTGTGTAATAGTCTCAGGCGCTATATTGATTCTGAAACAGGGAAACAAGAAACGCGTAATTGCTTACCACAGTCGAAACACCTCTTCTGAGGAGCGAAAGCATCACTGCTACGATTTCGAGACTTTGGCAGTATTCGTGGGTTGAAAAACTTTCCGAGTTTATTTACTAAAAATTAATTTTGCTGTCGTTACAGATTACAGTGCTGTACGTTCTACTGCAAATAAGAAAGATGAACAGCCTCGAGTAGTTTGATGGTGGGTGTATCTCCAGGACTATAATTTCGAGATCGCGCATCGTCCTAGCGCATAAGCTGCACACGTAGATTTCTTAATTAGAAACTCAATAGAATTTTGTTAGTCGATGTGACATAAAAAGAATAGATTTGAGTAGCTCAGTTACAAGCCCCGAAATTGACGTGATTCGAAAGATATTAAAATTAGGCGATAGACAATCTGATACTAAACAATATTTTGAAAAGCATTACCTTAAGCGAGGTATTGTTTTTCGAAGGATTGACACGGGTAATAAATGGTTGGTTCCTCGATTTGCTATAAATTCGTAGCCGGTCGCAAGCTCGGGTTGTTACATCCAATAGAAAAGATAGCCATTCCATTCGATACATTGCATCTCGATCATGTTGGACCTTTTATAAGAAGTATACGCAAAAATACACAAATTATTATCATAGTTGATGGTTTTATAAAATTCTGTATTCTCGAGCCTGTCCGAGCTAAGTCGATTAAATAAGTGTTGAAGGCACTAAGTCAGTTTATTGCAATATTCGGAGTTGCCACCCAGCTAATTAGCGTGAGAAGATCGGCCTTCACATCTCACACCTTCAAGGCCTTTTGTGCGGAATACGGCATCAAGCACGTACTCAACGCAGTCGCAACGCCACGTGCAAATGGTGAGTGTGAGCGAATGAATCGTACAGTCTTGAGTTCGCTAGCAGCTACTTGCGCCGGAAGTGCAAAGGATTCATGGAACGGAAATGTCAAGAAGGTCCAATGTGCGATCAACTGTTTGATCAACAGGACTACGCGTATGTCACTAACTTAACTCCTCTTTGGCTACAAACCGCGTAGTATCACCGATGCAAAAATACTAGCGACGATTCAAGACACATTGGATCAGGATTTGAGGTCCGCGGTAAAGGCGTCTACGGATGAAGAGCAAGATCGACAGAAAAGGAGGTTTGATATTCGCAGGTTCAAACCTTCTTCATACGTTATCGAAGACCTGGTGAGTAAATGCAGTGGCATCTGTATCAAATTAATCTAGATATGCCTCGAGAGCTGTGTTCCATATAATGCAAGTATTAGTTGGAGTCGACGATCCTGAAGTTCAATTCTTGTTCAGGATTGTGGCCGAACAGACGTTGGTGAGGCTAGGACTAGGCTTCAACTACAAATTTTTTCCGTATAGTATTTGTTATACGATACATTAATTGAACAACGCATCAATTCCCAATCTGCAACGCAGTTACGAAACGTTGAAACGTCGGGGCTCTCAATGTTATCTTGGAAACTTGAAGACTATTTCAAGAAGAAGAAACAGAAAGTTATCAAGTGTAAATATGTTCATATATCTTTCCACTCCTTCCTCTACAAATGTACAGAAAACGTATAGTATACATATATATTACTGAGTGGATCTCTGAAAAGTCATACGTTGCTCTACGGGGTTCTAAAAGTGTAAGTTTCATCTACAGATGAAAAAAATGACGCCCTTTTTTGGTGGGCTTCTTCTCCTCATCTTCATATTTTTCTTCAGTGAAATTGGTAAGTATCATAATGACAATATTCTTTGAAAATATTTATCAATTGTAGATCATCAGTCAATATCTAAATCGTTTGAATCAGATATCAAGAGTTTTGTGCACCGGCAGATTTTTTTCATGGAATCTGATATTGGCTTGTCAGTTTTCATTACTTCCATTAACGGTAAATTCATAAATTATTATTTCTCTCTTTTGTTTTACAGAAACGTCAGGTAAGAAACTGAAAAAAATAAAAACAAATACAGCTACAGCTGCTGAGCCAGATGGTGATTCACTCAGTGAAGTTGATAGAACAATTCTAAGTATCTGTACCCCTGCACGCCGGAGAAAACCTCAACCTCGTCGCTCGGAAATAGCTGAGTTCGGGAAATCTTATGATAAATCTGGGATAGTGGCTCACAGAATGTTTGTAGACCAGTATCACCCAAGAGGTCTATCTAGTACACCTGATGTTACTCTGGATTTGTATAATCAACGACACGCCGGTGGCTCTTACCGTTTAAATGAAGAACAAGATGGTTACATGTCTCATAGATATGACAAAGCTCGCGACTTTGCCTATGGACCTTTCGTCTATGAACACCACCAACAGATGTACGATGATCATCAAACATTTCAGGAACCCAGGACCCCAATTCCGCCATGGAAAGATATGCATCCACTATTTAACGTCCCACCTCCTAAGAATCCTAATTTCGATCAAAATCGGTTGCCAAATGATCCCTCAGCTACAGCATTGATTGATAATCACTATATAGATATAAGGCATCAGTATGGAGACCATTCTGGAGCTTCCGGTTCGGGATAACAAAAGAATAACTTCTAGTTCATTGAGACAAGTATATTGAAAAACAATATGCTTCTGTAAGTACACCAATAATTTAATGCATGTGCGCTCGATCTTGGCTATATTTTGTAATTGAGGAAAAAATAATTATAGGGGCACTTATAGCAATTACTAGTTTCGAATGCGTTTATCTCAAAAACCAGGTTTTTATAGCTTTAACTTCAATATTTTCCTGGCCATTCGATTTTTAACGTAGAGGGTTTTGTGGGCACTGAATGTAAGAATTTTATAATTATTCATTAGTACCTGGATATAACAATAATGTAATTCATAGGCGATCATACTTCACACTTTTTGCAATTGTAAACAGCCTTATAATTAAAACGTATGTATGTTTTATTTTATGTAATATTCATTGAAGTACATATACATTATTAACTGAAAATATTGTATCAATTGTGTCTTCTTTTCAATCAAACTTATCTATCACAATATCGCAGAGGTCATGCACAGAAAACAGCTGGCCTTATTTTTGCCCTCAGAAAAAGGTCTGGTTAAGTTAACCAGAATTCTGGTTAAATATGCCCTTACTATTTTAATCATTGATTAAGAGCACAGGTAAAAGGAAAATTATTCATTTTAATTTTAATTTTTGAACTCGTATAGTGTCTTAGCTTCATTTAATTTTTTCCGAGATTACTTATCTTCATAATTATTTCAACACGTAGGCTATGTCGGAACGTCATTTTTGCAATGAGCTTCATTTCAAGACTGTTAAGTTACCTTGTCTTGACAGTTGAAAACAAAACTATTTTATTGCACTAGAGCAGAATAGTTCTTAAAATTTGTTTGAAAAAGTTAGTCTAATACAAAGGAACCAAAATAATCTATTAAGGAAAAAACTTGAGTGAAATCGTGAAAATTAAACAAAAAATTTAAATTGCAGGAATACCTTATTATCAACCAAATCAATTTAAGCGGCAGACTTTTGCATATTAAAAATATTTCTTTTTAAATTAAAAAAGAAGAAGAAGGTACATAATAATTTCGAAATATTTCATGAAAATATTCTATTCGAAATAGTGGTTAAACAGTAGAAACATATATTTGTTAATGTTATCAGTGAGTGAACCGCATATCTTATATGATGTAAGCGTCTGTTTTTAAAACTTGACTTTAATGCGATAAAATTATTTGAGACGAAACAAAAATACACAAGCGAATAATACAGTATTTCCACTTTTTAGTCCATGAAGCCGTTAGTTTGCTCAACAGTCGTAAATCATTACGAGAATGATTCTTAAAACATAAACTGTTTTTATCTCATTGCTTCAACTTTTTATAATGTATATTCTTGTATCAATCGAAATCACTTATTTCTGATTTGAACGAAGTTTTGATAAATATAAAAAATTTCAATATTTTGGATTATTCAAGATTAGACTGTCTAAATCTCCGGCAAATTTAAAACAATTGTAAATTTACGAAGTCAAATTTTCAAAAAACTCTAATTTATGAAGCGTTTAAGAGATCGGAAACTTGAAAATTTATATCAAATTTAATAAAACTTTCTTATCATAGAACACAGAAAAGAATTTATAGCTGTACTAATGATATGTATCCTTGTTCTGGCCACAAATATCTTTCGAGACCAACTTGATATTAGAAAAATTTTTCAAATAGGGATTTTCATAATAAATAATATTGATTGTTATAACTGGTGAATAAAATTTTTAGGCTGTTCGAATAAATATATTATATAGCTGAAATAAAAATGTTGAAACTCTGAATCTAGTGCTAATGAAATAGAAATAATTTTAACAGAGATTTGAAACTTATAATTGATTTCGCATTTCACTTTGAAATTATAAAAATTGAAACGTCCTAATTGAAAAAAATTAGATTTAGATAATAACAGAACTTGGAAAACTGGAAAACTGCTGTAAAATATTCAGCTTTGAATACCGTTTCGTAATTTTTCAATTGTACAGTATTATATTAATATCTTGAATGTTTAAATCCAGGGACCCGACCGTAACTTTCGTTTCATTTCGTTACTGACAATTAAACAAAATAATTTTGATTAAATCATTAATGTAATTTCAGATATTATCTAATTTTGTCCAAATCTAGAAATAGCAGTTCAAGGTTTAGTAAAAAATAATTTTTTTTTATCAATAACGAAATGGAACGAAACTTTCGGTCGGGTTTCTGTTTAATTCCGACATTGCCCATTTTAATATTGTGTCTCTTTTAAACATTTTTTAGAGGTCCATCAAGTTAGCACCTCCACAATCGAAATCCCCAAATTTCTTTGTATCAAAATTCTGGGCTTTTTGGTCTTTTTTTGGGCTGTATTTCTAATTTTTGGGCTCCAATACTTTTTTTGAAAATTCAAATTTGGAGTGGAGGCGCTGACTTGACTCAAGCCAGCACCTCCACTATATAAAAATTTGAAAAAATTAAAAATCAAACACGACAGAATTTTGGGCTTTTTTTGGGCTCTTGAATGCGCTAATAACCGATTTGCAAAAACAGCCCCTACTGAAAATAAAACTACCCCCTATGTACAAACTCAAACACAGAAAAACGAAGTACACCAGAATTTTGGGCTTATTTTGGGCTCTTGAGTGCACGAATTTTTTTTTCAAAAAACACCCCCTATGAACAGAAAAACCACACCCTTGAAAAAAATAAAATCTGCAAAAAAACAAAGTGCTTTGGAATTTTGAGCATACTTTGGGCTCTCGAATGCACATAACAAAATTTTCCAAAACCACCCCCAAGCACAAAAAACCAACCCCTCAGTAAAAACTCAAACCTGGAAAATACAAAATAGAAAGTAGTGTAGGGCTTTTCTTGGGCTCTCGAATAAATGAAATATTTGCATTTTCAGTTCAAAAATTTAATTACGCTAAAAAAAGTAACTTTTAATAAATCAGTAAAAATTTCAACCAAAGAAATTAAATTTTAAGTAAAATTCTTAATCTTCAAACAAAGAAATGAAATATTAACCAAATAGTTGAATTTTCAGCCCAAAAATAAATTTTCAAGCAAACATGAAATACTTACATTTTAAGTTGAAAAATTAATTTTCAACTAAAAAACAAATTTTAAACAAAATAGTTATATTTTTAGCCAAAGAAATTAATTTTTAACTGAAAATAGAATAATTAATTAATATGCTACCATTGAATTTTCAACTGAGGAAGATAAATTTTCAATAAAACATGAAATCGTTAAATGTTCAGTTAAAAAATTAATTTTCAACCAAAGAAAAAAAAAACAATTTTCAACAAAATAGTTAAATTTTGAACAAAAAAAAAAGGTTCTTCAACTAAAATTATGAATCATTAACCAACAAAAATAATTTTCAAGCAAATAGTTGAATTTTCAAACCCAAAAATACATTTTCAAGCAAACATGAAATACTTACATTTTTAGTTAAAAAATTCATTTTCAACTAAAAAACAAATTTTCAACAAAATAGTTATATTTTTAGCAAAAGAAATTTAATTGTCAACCAAAAATAGAATAATTAATTAATATTCTACCATTGATTTTTCAACTGAGGAAGATAAATTTTCAATAAAACATGAAATCGTTAAATGTTCAGTTAAGAAATTAATTTTCAACCAAAGAAAAAAAAACAATTTTCAACAAAATAGTTAAATTTTTAACAAACAAAAAAAGATTCTCTAACTAAAATGATGAGTCATTAACCAAAAAAATTAATTTTCAACCAAATCGTTGAATTTTCAACCCAAAAATACATTTTCAAGCAATCTTGGAATAGTTACATTTTTTTTAGTTAAAAAATTAATTTTCAAATAAAAAGACGAATTTTTAGCAAAATAGTTACATTTTTAACCAAAGAAATTAATTTCTAACCAAAAATAGGATAATTCATCAATATTCTGCCATATAGTTGAATTTTCAATCCAAAAATACATTTTGAAGCAATCTTGGAATAGTTACATTTTTTTTAGTTAAAAAATTAATTTTCAAATAAAAAACCGAATTTTCAACAAAATAGTTACATGTTTAAACAAATAAATTAATTTCTAACCAAAAATAGGATAATTCATTAATATTCTGCCACATAGTTGAATTTTAAACTGAGGAAGATAAATTCTCAATCAAACATGAAATCGTTAAATTTTCAGTTAACAAATTAATTTTCAACCAAAGAAAAAAAAAAATTTTCAACAAAATAGTTAAATTTTTAACAAAAAAAAAGATTCTTTAACTAAAATGATGAGTCATCAACCAAAAAAAATTATTTTCAACCAAATAGTTGGATTTTCAATTAGAAATATTAATTTTCAATAAAAATTTGTTTTTAACGAAGTAGTTAAATTTTTAACCAAAAAGGTTAAGCATCGACTAATGAGATTATTCTTTGACCAAAAAGACGAATTTTCAACAAAGGTGAATTTTCTACCAAAAAATACAACTTTTCAACGAAATACATGAATTTTCAACTAAAAAAGATAAACTTTCAATCAAAAATGAAATAGTCACATTTTCAGTTAAAAAATTTAATCACACTAAAAAAACTAACTTTTAATAAATCAGTTAAAATTTCGACCCAAGGAATTAATTTTTGACTAAAATTTATAATCTTCAACCAAAAAAATGAAATATTAACCAAATAGTTGAATTTTCAACCCAAAAATACATTTTCAAGCAAGCATGAAATAATTACATTTTTAGTTGAAAAATTAATTTTCAACTAAAAAAGGAATTTTCAGCAAAATAGTTACATTTTTAGCCAAAGAAATTAATTTTTAACCAAAAATAGAATAGTTCAATTTGCAGCAAAAAAAGTTTTCTCAAAGAAATAAAATATGTAAATTTTCAACGAAATAGTTGAATTTTCAACCCAAAAGGTGAATTTTCAACTAAAAAAATTAATTTTCAAGCTAAAATGGAATAGTTACATTTTCAGTAAAAACGATAATTTAAAAAAATTAATGTTTATCTAAAATTATGAATCTTTAACCAAAAAAAAAAAAATGAATTTTCAACCAAATAGTTAAATTTTCAACGGAAAAGATGAATTTTCTACAAAAAAATGCAAATTTTCAACAAAATACATTAATTTTCAACTAAAAAAGATAAGTTTGCAAACATTAATAGAATAGCTGAATTTTCAGTTAGAAAAATAAATTTTCACTAAAAAATAAATTTTCAACCAAATGAAATCAATTTTCAACGAAATAGTTAAATTTTCAACCAAACAGATGAATTTTAAGTTAGAAAAATAGATTGTCAGCCAAAAAGAACGAATTTTCAACAAACTACATAGTTAGATTTTCAACCAAAGAAATTAATTTTTAACCAAGAATAGAATAGTTCTATTTGCAGCAAAAAAAGTTTTCTCAACCAAATAAAATATGTAAATTTTCAACGAAATAGTTAAATTTTGAACCAAGAAGATTAAATTTTTATCAAGAAAGATAAATGGAATAGTCAAATTTTCAGTTAAAAAATTAATTTTAAATAAAAAAAACTAATTTTCAGCCAAAGAAATTAATAAGTCACTAAATAGATGAATATTTTACCACAAAAAAAAATTTCAACAAAATACAGGAATTTACCACCAAATAGTTGAATTTTCAACTAAAGAAGATAAATGTTCAAACTTTCAACTAAGTAAGTAGTTTAATTTTCAAGGAAAAAATATGGATTCTCAACGAAAAATGTAAAAGTTGATATTTCAACACAAAAATATTTTTATTTTGAACAAAAAACAGTTGAATTCAACCAAAAAGAAGAATTTTTTAACAAAAAAGAATGACTTTTTAACAAAAGTGTTGAATTTTTAACAAAATAAAAAAAATTAACTTCAACTTTGGTTTATGGGAAATTCCCTAAGTGAATTTTTAAATTCCAACTAGATTTTTAAAACCCAATGAGAAAAGTCAACTATTTTTAGATGAAAATTCATTTTGTTTGGTTGACGAGACTACTATTAAATTTTTGGTTACGAATTCATCTTTTTTTGGTTAGAAAATGTATTATTAGTTCCAAATTGAATTATTTTGTTGAAAATTCAACAATTTTGTTAAAAAGTCATACTTTTAAGTTGAAAATGCGTTTTTTTTTAAATTGAAATTTAATTCTCCTAAATCAAAATTTAACTGTTCTATTTTTGGTTAAAAATTGATATTTTTAATTTGAAAATTCAACTATTTAGCTTAATAAAATTTAGAAATAAAAAAATATAAGCTAAAAAATAATAAAATAAAATTTGGACTAACATCGCCTTTTTTTGGTAAATAATTATTCTTCTTGGTTAAAAATTCAACTACTTGGTTGAAAGCTGATGTAATTTGTTGAAAATTCGTCTTTTTTGGTTAAAAATAGATTTTTTTAGTAAAAAAATCAAGTATTTTGTTCAAAATTTGTCTTTGTTGGTTAAATCCAACTGTCTTTTATTTTTAGTTCGAATTTTTGTTGATGAAATATAAATTATTAAATTTTTCGTTCAAAATTCACTTTTTAAGTTGAAAATTCATCTCCTTGGTTGAAAGTTGAACTACTTTCCTAAAAGTTTATTTTTTTGGTTGAAGATTCATAATTTTAGTTCAAAATTCGTTTTTTTAAGTAATTATTTAACTGAAAAGTTAGCTATTTTGTTGAAAATTCAATTGATTGGTTGCAAATTTACTTTTTTGTTTAAAATTCATATTCTCGGGTTGAAAATTTAACTATTCTATAGAAAATTCATCTTTTTGGTTTGAAAATTCAACAATTTGGTATAAAAATCAACTATTTGGTTCAAAATTAAATTTTTCTGTAGAAAATGCGTTTTTTTTAATGGAAATTTAATTCTCGTCAATGAAAATTCAACTGCTCTATTTTTGGTTAAAAATTGATATTTTTAATTTAAAAATTCAACTATTTAGTTTAAAAAATTTAGAAATAAAAAAAAATATAAGCTAAAAAATAATCAAATCAAATTTGGACTAATATCGCCTTTTTTGGTAAATAATTCTTCTTCTTGGTTAAAAATTCAATTATTTGGTTAAAAGCTGATGTATTTTGTTGAAAATTTGTCTTTTTTAGTTAAATCCAACTATTTTTTATTTCAAATTAAAATTTTTATATATGAATTTTTTATATGGAAAATTTAACTTCTTGGTTGAAAGTTGAACTACTTTCTTAAAAGTTAATTTTTTTGGTTGAAGATTCATAATTTTAGACTAAAATTATGAATCTTCAACCAAAAAATGAATAAAAAAGTTAATTATAAACAAATCAGTTGAATTTACCACCAAAAAGGATAAATTTTTAACAAAATATTTGAATATTGAATAAAATAATTAAATTTACAATCAAATAGTAGAAATTTCAACCAGACATGAATTTTCAACTGAAATGATGAATCTTCAACTGCAATAGTTAAATTTTCAGTTATAAAAATGAATTTTCAATTTTCAATGAATTTTTCCAGAAAGACAAATTTGCAACAAAACTGTTGCATTTGTAACCAAAAAAGATGAAATTTCTACCAAAAGTGACATTTTCTACTAAAAGAGCTCAGCTTTAAAACAAAAATGGAAAAGTTACATTTTCAGATAAGAAAATTTAATTTCATCTAAAAAACTAATTTTTAACATTAAAGGTTAATTTTCAACCAAAGAAAATTCTCCAAATTTTCAACTAAAATTAATCTTAAACAACAAATTAATTAATTTTAACGATGGATGTAGTTAAGTTTTTAACTAATTAATTGAATTTTCCACAAAATAGTTCAATTTTCAACCGAAGATATGAACATTCAAAAAAAATTTTGAGCCATCAATCAAAAAATGATTTTTTAACAATGTAGTCAAACTTTTAACTAATTAGTTGAATTTCCAACCAAATAGTTCAATTTTTAAACGAAGATATGAAATTTAAACACAAATTTTGAGTCGTCAGTCAAAAATTAAAATTTTAATTAAGTAGTTAAACTTTCAAGTAATTAGTTGATTATTTATTAAAGAAATATGAGTTTTCAACAAAATAGTTGAATTTTTACCAATATAATTCAATTTTCAGTGAAATAGTAGAATTTTTAACCAAAGAGATGAATTTTAAACTGAAATTATGAATTTTCTACTGCGATAATTAAATTTTCAGCTGTAAAAATTAATTTAAAATTCAAAAAAACTAATTTTTAACAAAAAGTTCATTTTTTGCTAAAATAATTGAATTTCCTACCTAAAAAACGAAATTTTAACAAATAAATTTAATTTTTAATAAAAAAAATGAATTTGAAGCTTTTTGGTATATTAAAAAAAAAAAAATTTCGCTCAAATTAGTATATTTTTCAACCACATGGTTGAATTTCCAACCAAAGCCGTATTGAACATATTACAAAAAAAAATATATTTCAATTTTAAATTAAAATCTGTTGAATTCAATAAAAAAGTCACGAATTTTCAATCAAAAAAGATTTTTCAGTCATGAATGAAAAAAGACGAATTTTCTACCCAAAAAAATGTCACCAAAATAAATAAATTTTCAACTAAATAGTTTAATATTCGAATAAAAAGGATACATTTTCATTTTCAACCAAAAATTGAATAGTTAAATTTTCAGTTTAAAAAATTAATTTTCAATCAAAAACAAAAACGAATTTTCAGCCAAAAAGATAAATTTTAAACATAAATTTCTTATCTTAAAAAAAAAAAAAAATTGCGCGAAGTACTATATCTTTCAAACAAGTAGTTGAATTTTCAACAAAAAACGGAAAAGTTAATATTTGAACCAAAGAAGATTTTAATTTTAATTAAAAATCTGTTGAATTCAACCAAAAATAAATTAATTTTCTACAAAATAGTAGAATTTTCAAGAACAAAAAATTGATCTTCAACAACATACTAACATTTTTAACCAAATAATACAATTTTAAATAAAAAAAATGAATTCTCAAATTTATTGTTCACTTTCATTTATTAAATCTTATTATAAACTATTTGGTTAAAAATTAATTCCTTTGGTCGAAAATTTAACTATTTTGTTGAAAATTCTTTTTTTTTGTAGACAAGTTATCTCATAAGTTGAAAATTTTTAACCAAAATGAATAAACTTTCCACAACAAAAAATTGGATTTTCTTTCTATTTTGTTGAAAATTCAACAGATTGGTTGTAAATTTACTTTTTTGTTTAAAATTCATATTCTCGGGTTGAAAATTCAACTGTTTTATATAAAATTCGTCTTTTTGGCTTCGAAATTCAATAATTTGGTATAAAATTCAACGATTTGGTTCAAAATTAAATTCTTTTGTAGAATTTTTTTTTTATTGTGAATGCCGGATTAAATGATTGGAAGGAGAAATAAATTATATTTTGAAGTTTTTAGCGATCATATAAAATCCGTTATAGGAATAAGAGAAGAGAATCTTCCTTTGTTAGCTTAAGGCCTTAAGGTCATCACCGTGTACGCAGAACGCAAAGTATAAAATACACAATTTATACTAGGGATACGGCTGCTAAAATAGCCGTATGACCAATTCGCATTCAATACCTTCATTCTATGTACATAGGATGTTTCTTTTTTAGGTTTTATAATTTTTTTTTTTTGTGGAAATATATAAGTAGAATTTTTTGATTTTTTGTTTAGAGTTTAGACTATTAAAAACTTCAAACAAAATTTCCCATTTTCTAACATAATATTTTTAAAGTAATAATAATGAACTTCAATGTTTATTTAAACTATTAATCTTTCGTATATAAATTATCAAAATTCCTATTTAATTATCGCAGACTTCAGTATTTTCCCTATTCTGCTCTTTTTCTCATTTTTCCACTTAAATGCAAACTGAATTAATATGAAGAAAGAAAATCCAATTTTTTGTTGTTGAAAGTTTATTCATTTTGGTTAAAAATTTTCAACTGATGAGATTACTTTTCTAAAAAAAAAAAAATTTTCAACGAAATAGTTAAATTTTCAACCAAAGAAATTAATTTTTAACCAAATAGTTTATAATAAGATTTAATAAATGAAACTGAACAATAAATAAATTTGAGAATTCATTTTTTTGATTAAAAATGTTATTATTTGGTTAAAAATTTTAGTATGTTGAAAATCCATTTTTTGTTGTTGAAAATTCTACTATTGTGTAGAAAATTTATATTTTTGGTTTAAAACTTCACTATTTTGCAGAAAATTAATTTTTTTGCCTTCAAAATTTAACAATTTGGTTGAAATTTCTTTTCTTTCGTGACTTTTTTTATTGAATTCAACCATTTTTAATTTATAATTAAAATCTTTTTTGGTTAAAAATATTAACCATTACAGTTGTGTTTGAAAATTTAACCATGTGGTTGAAAAATATATTAATTTGAGCCAAAATTCATTTTTTTTTAATATACAGAATTTATGTTGAAAATTCATATTTTTGGCTGAAAATTTGTTTTTGTTTTTGATTGAAAATTATTTTTTTTTTAACTGAAAATTCAACTATTCCATTTTTGGTTGAAAATGAAAATGTATCTTTTTTATTCGAATATTAAGCTATTTGGTTGAAGATTTTTTTTTTGTGACATTTTTTTGGGTAGAAAGTTCATCTTTTAGGTTGAAAATTCAACTATTTCATTGACATTTTCTTCTTTCATGACTGAAAAATCTTTTTTGATTGAAAATTCAACTCTTTTGTTGAAAATTTATATTTTTTGTTTAGAATTTCACTATTTTGTAGAAAATTCATTTTTTACCTTAAAAATGCAACCATTTGGTTGAAATTTCTTTTTTTTCGTGACTTTTTTTATTGAATTAAACAGTTTTTATTTAAAATCTTTTTTGGTTGAAATATTAACCATTACAGATTTAGTTAAAAATTTAAATATTTCGGTAAAAATGTATCTTTTTTAGTGAAAAGTTCAACTTCTTGGTTAAAAATTCATGCATTTTGTAGAAAATTCGTTTTTCGTAGAAATTTAATCTTCTTGGTTGAAAATTTATCCATTTTGGTTGAAAATGCAATTGTTTCCTTGAAATATCGACTGTTACATGCTTGGTTGAGAATTCATCTTTTTTGGTTGAAAAGACGATTATTTGATTTAAAATTGAACTACTTTGTGAAAAATTCAATTTTTTTTTTATTTAAGATTCATAATTTTAGTTGAAAATGCAACTATTTTCTCTTAAATGAACTTTTCTGTGGAAAATTCTACTGTTTTTTGTAGAAAATTTATCTTTTTGGCTTGAAAATTCAACAATTTGGTAGAAAATTAAATTATTTGTTTCAAAATTAAACTTTTTCGTAGATAATTCTTCTTTTTGGCGTTAAAATGAAATAATTTTGTTGAAAATTCCTGTATTTTGTTCAAAATGAATCTTTTTTGTTGAAAATTCGTTTTTTTTTGTTCAAAGTTTTTTTTTATCAGAGTTTTTATCTGAAAATTTAACTATTCCATTTTTGGTTGAAACTTTATTCTGTATATAGTATAAGTTAAAAATTCAACTAATTAGTCGAAAATTCATATATTTTGTTAAAAAGTCTTTTTTTTTAGGTAGAAAATTATTCTTGTTTGTTGAAATTTCAACTGTTTTCTAAAAAATTTGAGGTCCATCAAGCTAGTACCTCCACAATCGAAATTCCTATATTTCTTTGTATAAGAATTTTGGGCTTTTTTTGGGCTTTTGAATGCGCCAACTACCAATTTCCAAAAATAAACACTACTGAAAATAAAACTACCGCCTATGTACAAACTCAAATTCAGAAAAAACGAAGTAAACCAGAATTTTGGGCTTATTTTGGGCTCTTGAATGCACGAAAAAAAATTCAAAAAACCACGCCGTTAGTAAAAACTCAAACCTGGAAAATACAAACTAGAGAGTAGTGTTGGACTTTTCTTGGGCTTTCGAATGCTTGAATTTTTTTGTTTGAAAAAGCTACCCCTACATCTAGAAAATCAAATCGAGCCCCAAACTTCAGAAACTTATTGGTGTTGTTATTTTTGAGAAACCCAAAAATCAGAGACTCCATTTACACTGTAAAATTCCAAAAAAGATTATTTTTTGACAAAGTCATATCTACTTGGTGTCAAGGGGTTGCTTTTCAACTGTAAGGGTTGAAGCCCAAAAATTGGTGTCGATATCTTTGAGGAGCCCAAAAATCAGAGACTCTATTCACACTGGCTACTCAAAAATACCAACACCGATTTTGGGGCTCCAACCCTTAAAGTTGAAAAGCAACCCCTTGTCACCACGCAAATATAACTTTGTCAAAAAATAATCTTTTTCAGAATTTTAAAGTGTAAATAGAGTCTCTGATTTTTTGGCTCCTTAAAAATACCAACACCAATAAGTTTCTAAAGTTTGGGGCTCGATTTGATTTTTTAGATGTGGGGTAGTTTTTGCAACAACAAAATTCAAGAATTCGAGAGCCCAAGGAAAGTCCAACACTACTTTCTAGTTTATATTTTCCATGTTTGAGTTTTTACTAAGGGGTTGGTTTTTTTGTACATAGGGATGGTTTTGGAAAAATTTGTTTGGTGCTTCCGAGAGCCCAAAATAAGCCCAAAATTCTGGTGCACTTTGTTTTTTGCAGATTTTATTTTTTGCAAGGGGGTGGTTTTTTACATAGGGGATGGTTGTTTAACCATTTTTTTCGTGCATTCAAGAGCTCAAAATAAGCCCAAAATTCTGTGCTGTTTGATTTTTAATTTTAAAAAAATGTTATATAGTGGAATATATAGCTTGAGTCAAGTCAGAACCTCCACTCCATAAATTTTCAAAAAAAGTAGTGGAGCCCAAAAATCGACAATGCAGCCCAAAAAAAGCCGGAAAAAAGCCCAAAATCCTGATACAAAGAAATTTGGGATTTTCGATTCTGGAGGTGCTAGTTTGATGGACCTAAAAATTTGTCTTTTTGTCTTGAAAAAACAAATATTCGATTGCATTTTTTTCTGGCGCTAATTACAATTTTTTTTGTGGTTAAAAAAAACAAATTGTTTATAATATATGAAATATTACTTTGAACGGATAACTCAAAGTTTATATAAATTGTTTAAACAATGTATTATTATTTTTAGCAATTTTTTCTTTGAATAGATTTAAAAAGTCGCTGTTTTTCCGAATTTTTCAACTGTTTTTCCACTTCTCAATTGCATCGAGGTAATAATCAATTAAATTTAATAAAAACAATTTTTAAAATAATTTATTATTATTTATAATAATATTCTCAAAGAATAATGGTAGAAAGTTGCCATTTCTTCTAAAAATTTCCACTTTTTATCGAATTTTCAATTAGAGTGAGGTAATAATTAATTAAAGTTAACAAATATAATTGTTTAAACAATTATTCATTATATTTAATAATAATATCTTTCAGTGATGCCAAACATTTGCGGGTTTTTTCTGAAATATTCCAATTTTTGTTCACTTTTCGCTTAGAGTGACTTAATAATTAGTGAAATTTGATAAATATTATTCTTTCAACAAACTCATATTGTTTATAACTATCTTCTCATATAGCAATACTACAAAAGTTGCAGTTTTTTTCTAGAATTTTCCACTTTTTATCGAATTTTCAATTTACGTGAGGTAATAATTATTTCAAGTTAACAAACATAATTGTTTAAATAATGGATCATTATTTTTAATAATATTCTCTTTCAGTATTGTCAAAAATTTACGGTTTTTTCTGATATATTCCAATTTTTGTTTACTTTTCGCTTAGAGTGACTTAATAATTAGTGAAATTTAATAAATATAATTCTTTAAACAAACTAATATTGTTTATAACTATCTTCTCCTATATCAGTGCTAGATAGTTGCGGATTTTTCTGCAATTTTCCACTTTTTGTCAAATTTTCACTTTGTGAGGTAATAACTAATGCAAGTTAACGAACATAATTGTTTAAACAGTTTATTATTTATTGTAACTGTCTTTTCTTAGATAATTAGAAAGTTGCGGTTTTTTCTAAAAAAATTTACTTTTCTTTCTCTTTTTAGTTTTTAACATATTATAAATAAACAAGAGAGGGAATAATTTCTTAAACAATCTCTTTCTTCTTTGTTGTTATATTTGTCTGAAATAAAATAGATAATTGAAATATTCTTCAAATTTTCTATATATATCATATTAAATATAAATTTTCCTTGAGAGCCTTTTTGTTTAAATTAATATTTATTATTTGTGGGCATCCGCATGAAGAGGGCCTTAATATCTAACATTAATATAGAAGAAGATAATTGTAAACAATAATAATTTGATTAAACAATTATATTTTTTAAATTGCTATGATTGCTACTTCGCTTTAAGCGAAAAGTTGACAAAAAGTGAAAAATTTCAGAAAAAAACCGCAATTATATAACATTACTATAGGAGAAGATAGTTATAAACAATAATGATTTGTTAAATCAATTATGTTTATTGAATTTCATCAATTATTATCACACTCTAAGTGAAAAGTACACAAAAAGTTGAAAATTTCGGAAAAAACCGCAACTTTCCAACATTATTCAAAGAGAATATTTATTAAAAACAATAAAAAATTGTTTAAACAATTATGTTTGTTAACTTCAATATTAAGTCATTTTATGTTTCGGATAATTAATCCACTTGTAATCCGGCGTGATACAGAATAATGTACTCTGACTACATTTTATTCGCAGTAATTCAATTATAATCCATATAATCCACAGTAATCCACTTTTAATCCATATGAATCGGAGAAATCAACTTGTAAGGTCGAGTAATCCACTTCTAATCCGGCGTAATCTAGAGTAATCCATTTGAAATCCAGATAATTGGAAGTAATCCACTTGTAATCCAGATAATTCGATGTAATGTGTGTAATACAAGTAACTAACTTGTAATCCAGAGTAATCCAGGTAATTCGGAGTAATTTAAAAATTTAGTAATGCAAATAGTTCTCAACTATTTTGTATAAAATCTGTTGCTTTTTTTTGCTAAAAATATTTTTCCGCTGGACCACTTGATTGTGTGAAGTGGTAATATGGTGTAATCCGCCTAATCAAATGTAATCTGAAGTAATCCACTTGTAATCCGGCGTCATCTAGAGTAATCCAATTGTAATCAATAAAATCCACAGTAATCCACTTTGAATCCATATAAATCGGAGTGATCAACTTGTAAGGCCGAGTAATCCACTTCTAATCCGGAGTAATCTTGAGTAATCCAGAGTAATCCATTTGCAAACCAGATAATTGGGAGTAATCCACTTGTAATCTAGAAAACTCGAAGTAATTTGGGTAATACAAGTAATTAACTTGTAATCCTGCGTAATCCAGGTAATTCAGAGTAATTTACAAAATATTGTAATCCAAATAGTGTACAACTATTTTGTAGAAAATCTGTTGCTCTTTTTTGCTAAAAATAATTTTCCGCTTGATCACTCGGTTCTGTGAAGTGGTCATGTGGTATAATCCGGATAATCAAATGTAATCTGAAGTAATCCACTTGTAATCCGGTGTCGTCTAAAGTAATCCACTTATAATCCATAAAGTTCAGAGTAATCAACTTGTAATCCGGCGTCATCTAGAGTAATCCAATTATAATCCATATAATACATAGTAATCCGCTTTTAATCCATCTGAATCGAAGAAATCAACTTGTAAGGCCGAATAATCCACTTCTAGTCGGGCGTAATCTAGTGTAATCCACTTTCAATCCATATAATTCGGAGTATTCCGGCGTAATCCAGAGTAATCAACTTAAAACCCATCCAATGCGGAGAAATCCACTTGTAATCCGCGGTAGTCCAGAGTAATCCAGTTTTAATCCATATAATTCTGAGTAATCCACTTGTAATCCGGTTTATCCATATAATTCAGGGTAATACACTCGCAAGGCAAAATAATCCACTTATAATCAGAGGTAATCCATTTTCAATCCAGATAATTGGGAGTAATCCACTTGTAATCCATGGTAATCCACTTGTAATCCAGCTAATTGGAAGTAATTGATGCAATATAAGTAATTAAATTTTAATCCAGTGTAATCTAGGTAACGAAATAATCTAGAGTAATTAAATTCTCATTCATACAGTCGGAGTAATCCACTTGTAATCCATGTAATTCAGAGTAATCCATGTACTATTCGGGGTAATTCAGAGTAATCAAATTGTAATCCATGCAATTCGGAGAAATCCACTTGTGATTCGGAGTAGCCCAGAGTAATCCAGGGTAATCCACTTGTAACGCAATAATTCGAAGCAATTGATGCAATATAAGTAATTAAATTGTAATCCAGAGTAATATAGGTGACGAAGTAATCTAGAGTAATCCAATTCTAATTCATATAGTCGGAGTAATCCACTTGTAATCCATGTGATTCAGAGTAATCCATATACAATACGGGGTAATCCAGAGTAATCAACTTGTAATCCATTCAATTCGGAGAAATACACTTGTAATTCGGAGTATTCCAGAGTATTCCAGGGTAATCCACTTGTAATCTATATAATCAGAGTAATCCACTTTCAATTCTAGGTAATCCAGATAATTTGTAATTCGGATAATTGGGAGTAATCCAATTGTTATCCAGGGTATTCCACTAATAATCCATCGTAATCCACTGATAATCCAGATAATTCGAAGTAATTTAATTGTAATCCAGAGTAATCCAGAGTAATCCAGATAATTCGGAGTAAGTTAAAAATATAGTATTTCAAACAGTTCTCAACTATGTTGTAGAAAATTTGTTGCTCTATTCCGCTTAAAATAATTTTCCTAACTGAAAATTTAACTATTCCATTTTTAGTTGAAAATTGATTTTTTTTTAAATTAAAAATTCACGTATCTTGTTGAAAACTCGTATTTTTTTGGTAGAAAATTAATCTTCTTTATTGAAAATTCATGCTTTTGGTTGAAAATTAAAATATTTGGTTCAAAATTAATCTTCTTTCTAGGAAATTCCACAATTATGTTAAAAAGTCATTTTTTAAATTCAAAAATCAACAATTAATACATTTTTAGTTGAAAATTGATCTTTTTTAGTTGAAAATTTAACTACTTGGTTGCAAGTTGAACTAATTCGTTAAATATTCATTTTTCTGGTTGAAGATACTTGATTTTAGTTGAAAATGGTTTAACTGGAAATTTAATTATTTTGTTGAAAATGATTTTTTCTTTGTTAAAAATTAATTTTTTTGACTGAAAATTTAACTATTTCATTTTTGGTGAAAATTTGTCATTCTTCGTTGTTGAAATTTCGGTTTTTTGGGTACTAAAAAATTAATTTTTTTATGGAAAATGTAACTTTTCTATTTTATGTTGCAAATTTATCTTTTATAGTTGAAAATTCATCTATTTACTTGAAACTTCGCTTTTTTCGGTAGAAAATTAATCTTCTGCGTTAAAAATTCATGTTTTTTGTTTCTTCAACTATTTGTTAACTTAATCTATTTTGTAGAAAATTCAACAATTTTGTTAAAAAGTCAGTTTTTGGTTTAAGATTCATCATTTTTTGTTGAAAATGTTTTGGATGAAAATTTAAGTACTTTGTTAAAAATCGTTGTTTTTTGGTTGAAAATTAATTATTTTTTTAGTTGAAAATCCAACAAATTCGTTAAAAATTCATGTACTTTGGTGCAAATTTGTTGTTTTTTCTGTCGAAAATTAACCTTCTTGGTTGATAATTAATTAACAATTGAACGATTACATTTTTCTTTATTCATAATTTAAATTATTATAATTTTAAGTTGATTCACATTAATAATTGTCCAATTGTTATTTATAAATCAAAATTCATGACTTTCTATTTGAAAGAATTCAATTTGAAATTGTTTACTTTTGAATATTTGATTTATAATTGCTCATTTTTAATGAACAATCAAATATTGCTAAACATTACAGAATATTCGGTTTGAATTTAAAAATTTCAAATTATATGGGGTAAAAATGGAATATTTTAGATTAAAAGAATATTCGAATAGGATTTAATATTAAATAAAAGCGTTTAATAATGAATCTATTAATTTTTGAAGTTATTTTAAAATCGAAAATAGTTTATATATAGTTTCAATCGGACATTTTCAATTTCAAACGCTTTTAATTGTTCAAGTCTTCAAAACTGCATTTTGAAAATCGTAACATTGAAAATGTACGCTCAAAAATGAAGACCTAAAAAAATGTTTAAAGTTAAATATTTTAGACTGACGCATTATAAACTGGATGATTTAATAATTGAAAAAGTTAACAACTGAATTTAACCTGGAAATGCACTAAAAATTCTTAGAAATTTTCATAAAAATTCATAAAAGTTTTCGTAAAAATAGAAAGAAATTATTTCTGCTAGGGAATTTAAAGAGCTTCCAAATAACTATTGAATTCTAAACAATTCTATATTATACATTTTTTTAAATTTCGAACTATAATCATATATTATTTTTATTAGTAAAAAATCCATCCAGGTTTTCGATTTGTTGTAGCTATGCTAATATTATTCTTCATCATATCGAGATCAGTTTGCAATACTCTTGGACCCTCCTACTCTTACAAAACTATTTACATACGATCATGCATACTAACTTGTAAGCAAGAAATGCACATTCACGTAGGTATACAAGCTTTTACCGTGTCCAGCTCTGAATATGTCGGATTACATTTTGAAATATTGTCGATTATTCCCCGAGGATCATAAACCTTTACATGATATTAATATCTTGTTTTCAGAGACTATTTTTTTCTTATCAGTGCTACACTCAGGCCTCGGACTCACTTTAGGGATCGAAAATAGTGTCAAAAATTTTATACATTAGTGTCAAAATACACTGTTAGAAATGTTTTCAATTTTAGCACGGGTATATTAAACTTCTCATATGTTTACTAAATTCATTACACTTTGTAATTTTAGTATACTTTCGTATACTAAATTTATTTTATGCAGTTATATGTATACTAAATTTATTAAGTATACTGTACGTTTCTTTCACGTATATGAATTTCATAGTTTCTGCATACTAAAATTCATATATGTGTTGACTATATTAAGCTGCGCAAGCGCGTTTTGATTTACGCGAGTTGGGCAACGTGGCCGGTGGCATTTGTTTCAGTTCTTTGCAATGCTAAAAGTTTCGGGTTCTTTCTGTGAGGATATGCGAAGTTTTCTCTTCAAAACGTATGTCTAATTTATCAACGTCAATGTAGCTTAATCATATGATTATTTGAAAATTAAAGCTTTGTTCTTTACTTCAATTTTTTATCTGATCATGTTTACAGATGACGAAGACGGAACCCACGCGAAAAGGAACGCGTATACTGAATTTAGTATATGCGTATACTAAATTTCTTATACATGTATACTGAATTTAGTATACGCGTATACTAAATTTCATGTACGTGTATACTTAATTCAGCATACGCATATACTAAATTTAATGTACACTGGTATACTAAATTTAATTTCATGTTGTGCAATCTTGCTTTCATTACATGTATACGAAATCTAGTACAGATCTTTCTAACAGTGTATCGGAGAAAAACGGGAAAGTATCTTCCTCGATGAGAGCAACACTCGAGTCCCTAAGATCAATATTTCTTACTTGGAAGGGGTTTTAGCTGCATAAAAAAAGATTTATATCATGCAGCCAGGGAAGAGAAAGATTTTTGCAAGCTTGAAGTTTGATTTCCACACAAGCAAAATGAATTATGTCACAATTTTATGCAAATATGGCGCGAAAGTTGAAATGATTTTCAATACAACATACACAAATATTTCTTTCGTTGTAAAATAAAACTAAAATAAAAGTAAAATAAAGTTTGTATAATTTTTTCGACATAATATTCATGATTTTCATCAATCCTGTCGGTTGTAAAAGTTTTTGAATTGTATTTTTGTAAGTTTATGGTTAAAAATAATCTATTTTAATAAAATAAGTTATAAAGTACTGTATTCAAAAAAAATTTCAAGTGAAAGAATGTAGTGACAAAGTATATGTATAATTTTAATATACATTTGTTATGAATTTCTTGCCATATTTACATATAATTTGACATAATGACGAACGTAACCTTCTATACCCGTCCTACGCCCGGGTTATCTCAAGATAAATTCTTTTTCTCGGAGTAGTTTCTAAAACATTAGTTCCGAAATCTGAAACAATGAAATCGACATTTCCAATTCTTTCAACATATTTTGTAGAATTCATATTAGTGTTCAAATACTTAAATGGGCCATTGCAGCAGACACTTTATAAATTTTGCTATGTGAAAACTAATTTTTTTTTTAAACGTAAAAGTCTACATAAATGATGACATCAGTTTTAGTCAAGTTTGTGACCAAATTAATTATTTGCAACTGACTCTTATCAAATGTACATATCTCACAAGGACAACCCTGACGCTTTTAATGCAAAAGATAACGACTATATCAGAGGTTATATATGCTAATAAAGCAGTAGAATATTAATTAGTTACATTGGTAATTAAATTCTGAATAATTTCAATAGTCTAATCAGTCTCATCATTACTCCTATAAAAAAAGATGAGGATTGTCTGTACTCTGGTGATAACGTTGGCTGTTATCCTTAATTCTATTGGTGAATATAATAATATAATAATATTATATATATGTGTATGTATGTATATATATATATATATATATATATACATATATATATGCTTATAAAATTTTGGAGGCTTTTAAGTTTTACCAAGCCGGATTTGTTGAAAAAGTGGAGTGCAAGAAGGTGGATGATAACTTTCTAGTGCGTGGTGAGGTTAGTATTGCCTCGTTCATTTTTTATTAACTTCATAGATTCTTATATCACAACATTTATATTGAAGTATATTTTGTTTTTATAATGTGTCACGAAAGTTTGTATTTATTTAATGATAACGCTTACTTAAAAAATAGCATACAATTTTGAGCATATTTCCAGATCCTTGAAATTTTAGGTTATGAAATGTTCATTGTAATAAAAAAATCTCCTTGACTTTTTCCAATAAATTTAGGCAATATTTGCAAAATTAAAAAGATATGCGCTGTTACAGGTTAAATATTCACAAAGAATGAATGAAAACAAACTTCAAGGGTAGATTTTCTTAGATCCAAAAGAGTATCTTAAAATGCCCATTGTATTTATATAGCTGCTGCTAGATCCATTTGGATCTAAGACAATCTACGCTTCAATTTTTTTTTCATTCGTTCGTTAGGAATGTTTAACTTGCAGTAGTGCATATATTTTCAATTTTGCGAATATTTTCTATATTTATTAGAAAATATCAACCTTAAATTTAAGTCATCGGTCAATTTGTTCAAAATTGTATACTACCTTTCAACTAAGTTTTAATATTAAATAAATACATAATTTTTTAGACGCATTACCAAACAAAACGTAGTTTGACATAAATTTTTTAATATAAGAATCCATGCAGTTGATGAAAAATGAACATGCTTAGTAAAACTTAAAAGCCTCCAAGATTTTATAAGCTTCTAATTGTTTGTAAGTGTAATCACTATGCATTATCGTAAAATACGATAAAAGGTCGATCTCACACACTACGGGTACATCTGTGGAAAATTCCTCACTTTTCAGAGCGGAGGGAACTAAATTGTCGATTGCACTTAGTTTATCACAATAACGGACCTTCACTTCACCAAATAAACTCAAAAATTATTCAATAGACATTCTTAATTTACCGATAAACACAATTCTTTAACTGAGAAAATACACGCGACGCAATGTATCCAATACAATAGTATCCCTGAGCCATTCTGTCAAAATTGAATTTTTTTCAACAATTTTCCCCGGATTTCGCGGGAAGACGAGAAATCCTATTACAATCAGAAATAAGAAGGTAAACATCTATATTACACTTGGCAAATGATTCTGCGACTTAAGCTTGGACTGCCAGCCAGATTTGAAAAATAAATTCAATTCACCAATCCAGCTTAATTCCAACATTATGAAATGAAATTTATTCGTATTGACGACTTCATTTTCAACTGGTTTTAGTTCAGATTTCCAAAAAAAACTTTTCAAAGCGCGCGTTAAGCCCTTAGGTGAAAGCGGTTCAACTTGGACATTATGTGACTGTGTCATCTATTCGAATGTCTGAGTCCATTTTAAATTAATTTCAGTTCAGATTTCTAAAACGATCTTTCCACATCAAAATTTAAATCCTATACAATAAAGAATCCGATTTTAAATGCAGATAGGAAGAAATATCTTCTCAAATGCTTTCGAAAAGATCATAGTTGACATAAAGTAATTATTAATTTAATATAGGCCATTATTAATGGTATGTCAGCTAGTTTTAACAATTTCAGTAAAAAAGTTAGAATAAATAATGTCAACATATTGTGCAACAAAGGAAGACACACACACTCTCTCTCTCTCTCTCTTTCCATCTAACAGTTCATGAAAAGGATTAACCTAAATCATGTTGACTCAAATGTTGGTTAATCAGCGTAAGACAAAAGTAAAAACCTCGCTAAAAGGGCGCCTAGAATTTGCGATAAAAATGACATAGGAGACGTGAATCACATTCCGAAACTTTTCAATCAGTTCAAACTGGTTTGAACCTCACTCTATGTTTCCGAGGGTTAAACAAGCTCTTTGCCTATTGGTAGATGATGACAACATCGAAATTGTACTTAACTGAAGATTTCGACATAAATTGAAACAAAATAATAAAATGAAAATTGAAATATTTGTAACACGTTTGCTTAAATTGTCGCTTCCAGTTAAGAGGTGAGTAAAACGTTCATAGGACTCAATTTTTTTGCATGAAAACCCTTAAAAATTACCCCTGATCAGACTCTTAGAGACTAACAACTTACGTGAAAATAATTTGTTACTTAAGGGTGGCGTGTTTTCGGATAAGCCTACGGTTCAATGAATTTGCATTGTTATGAAAAATATTCCGCTTCAATTATTCTTGCAAAATCATTAAAGTGGAAGATTAAAGGTACAAGAAAAACATATTCTTGAGAATTCAAAATTCGAAAATGAAAAACTGGGGGAGACGGACTTTTTTTAACGATTCAATTTTTTGCCAAAAAAAATTCTTTGAAGAATTAACTTTGTGAATCACCTCGGGGATAGTCGTTGTTTAAGAAAAATTACTTTCGAAATGAATGGCTTCTGAAAATAAAAGAAAACATTATTTTTTCAATTAATGGCGTAAGTGACAAGTTTGGGAAATGACTAACTAATTTCTTTGAGCTAACTCATGTTTCTGTAGAAGATTATTCTTTTGATTTACATCCACTTCAAATTAGAAATGGGTCAAAACCTATGTTTGGTAAAAAAAAGGATAACTTCTTTTAGAATGTGTACTTTTGAGTTGAAAATATGATCGCAATAACTCAGGTGTACACGGTTGGGGGGTACCACCTGCGCACGTGGTCTTATAAATAAAGGATGATTGCATTAATCGAGACGTGCACGGTTTGGAGGGTACCGTCGTGCACATGGACATTCAAATCAAAATTCTAATCATACTAATTGGGATTTGCACAGTTAGAAGGGTGCCATATGTGCACGTGCACTTTTGAATGAAAAATCTAATTGTATTAACCCTGGAATGGTACCCCAAAATTTTGATGATATAATGATTTCATAATTTTGGTGATTGATGATTCCTGCTAGCCTCTGAGGTCACGAAGGGTAATGATCTGTCAACGCATTGCTGAGCGTACACTTCTCCAGGTAGGGATGTAAGCCATAAAACGTTTCATTGAAACTTTTAAACTTTTCAAGTAAAACATTAAAACGTAACATGGTCAAAGTTTCATAAGTTTCATGAAACATTGGGGGGTAGAGGGAGAAAAATTATTTTGCGCATGCGCAGATCGGTTTGGCGTCTAAGGTCAGGTTAGGATTTCTTTTATTTTATGAGTTTTACTGTTCCCGACGCCATATTTGAAACATTGAAATGTTTCACGACACCTCCAATGTTTCATGAAACTTTTCATCGGACCAAAAGTTCATGAAACTTTTCATCGGACCAAAAGTTCATGAAGCTTTACATCTCTATCTCCAGGGCGCGCAACTGTGGCTTGGTACTGAAAACAGCTGAAAACTTTCGTGCGTGTTCGCCGCATCGACAAAGGGTAGCATTCCAGGGTTAATTGAGACGTTTACAGTTGGGAGGGTGCCATCTGTTAACGTGGACTTTTAAATTAAAAGTCTAATAGTATTAATCGAGACGTTCACAGTTAGGAGAATAAAATCTGGGCACTGGACTTTTGAACGAAAAATCTAATCATATTATTTGAGACGTTCACAGTTGGGAGGGTACCATCTGTGCACGTGGACTTATAGATAAAGAATTATTCCATTAATCGAGACGTGCACAGTTGGGAGAATACCATCTGTGCACGTGGACTTCCGAATGAAACGTCTAAGCGTGTTAATTGAGGCGTGGGCAGTTGGGAGGGTACCATCTGGCCATGTGAAGTTTCACATAAGTACAATAGTATTAATTGAGACGTCACAGTTGGATGTCTCTTGAAACGCACGCGGGCTTTTAAGTTCAACATCTGATCTTATTAAGTGAGACGTATGCAGTTGGGAGGGTACCGTATGTGCATGTGGACTTCAAAGTCAAGAAGAATTGTAGTTATCGAGACATGCACAGTTAGGAGGATACCATATGTGCATGTTGCCTTTTTAGTGAAAAATGATTGTATTAATCGACAGGTGCACAGTTGGGGGGGGGGGGTAATATATGTGCACGTGGACTTTTAAGTTGAAAAATCTGATCGCAGTAATTGAGACGTGCACAGCTAGAAGTTTAACATCTGTGCAAGAGGAGTTTCAAGTGAAAAATGATTGTATAAATCTAGAGGTGGACAGTTACAAAGGTAACATCTGTGCATGTAGGATTTTAAGTTAAAAATGCGATTGCAGTCATTGAAACATACACAGTTGGAAGGGTATCATCTGAGCACGTGCACTTATAGATAAAAGATGATTGCATTAATCGAGACGTGCACGGTTTGGAGGGTACCATCGTGCACGTGGACATTCAAATAAAAATTCTAATCATAGTAATTGGGATCTGCACAGTTAGGAGGGTGCCATATGTGCACGTGGACTTTTATGCGAAAAAAGATTGTGCACAGTTAGGAAGATACCATCTGTGCATGTGGACTTTCCAGTTAAAAATCTGATTACATTAATTAAGACCTGCACAGTTGGGAGGTTACCATCTGTGCACGTGCACTTTTGTCTGAAAAATGATTTTATTAATAGAGACGTGCACAAATGGAAGGGTACCAACCGTATACGTTTTAAGTGAATTTTATGATTTGAACACTTCTAAGTGAAAAATCTGATCGTATTAATTAAGACGTGCGCAGTTGGAAGCCTCCCATATGTGCACGTGTACAGTTGGGAGTCTTCCACCTGTGCACGTAGACTTTTGAGTGAAAAAATGATCGTATTAACTGAGACGTGCCCAGTTGGGAGTCTCTCATCTGTGCATGTGTACAGTTGGGAGTGTTCCAGCTGTGCACGTGAACTTGTGCGTTGACAACCTGATCGTATCAATTGAGATGTGCACAGTTGGGATGCACGTGCACAATAGGGAGTCTTCTATCTGTGCACGTGCACAGTTGGGAGTGCTACATCTGTGCAAGTGACAGTTGGGAGTGCTCCATCTGTGCACGTACACAGTTGGGAGTGTTCCATCTGTGCAAATAAAACGTTAGCTGAGTACCACCTGTGCACATCTAAATGTCGACGTGCACAGTTGGGAATGTACCATCCGTGCACGTGAACCTTTGGTAGTGTACCATCTTTGCACATGCACAGTTGGGAATCTCTCTTATAACGTAAAAAAAATGTAATGTCATTGCTCAAATTGTGCGCTTTGCGGAGAAACGCCCATACTTAACGTACTTGGTACAAGATTCTTCATATTGAGGTCTATTAAGCTAGCACGTCCACAATCAAAATTCCCAAATTTCTTTGTACCAACATTTTGGGCTTTTTTGGGCAGTTTTTGGGCTGTATTGTCGATTTTTCGGCTCCACTACTTTTTTTGAAAATTAAAATTTCGAGTGGAAGTGCTGACTGAAGTCAAGCCAGCACCTCCATATATAGAAATTCAAAAAAATTCAAAATCAAATCCGACAGAATGATGCTTTTTTTTGGGCTCTCGAACACATCAACAACCAATTTCCAAAAAACAATCCCATGTACAATAAAACCACCCCCTATTTAAAAACTAAAATTTGAAAAAAAAGTGCACCAGAATTTTGGATTTATTTTGGGGTCTCGAATGTGCAAAAGAAAAATGTCGAAAAGCACGATTTGGGCACAGTCCGAGAAAAGCAAAAGGTGCCGATATACTTCATTCTCTATTCAAAGTCAAATTCTTTTACGGGGTGCTTTTCGAGTGTTAAAGATGGTGTTTGGAAAAGTGTTTTATGCTTTCGGACAGCTAGAACATATTCCAAACTGATGCAATAATTTTTCTTGTACTTTATCAGTACTTTTGGGTCAGGGATAGTTTTCCAATGTTAAGGGATGGTTTTGAAATATTGATTTCGGGGGCGGTAGAGAGCCTTAAAAGAGCCCTTAATTCTGATGTATTAACTTTTATCATTAGTGCATATTTATTATTTATGGTCGTTTTACAGTGATAGGGGTTTTTGTAGAAAAATTGTGCTGGGGCCACGCAAGAGCCCTAAATAAGCCCTCAATTCATGTCAAAGAAAATAGTTGACGTAACAAATATTTCTACCACGGTATTGCTAGCTTTGCGTAAAGCTGGCAGTACCATGCATTTTTTTAAAATGCAGAGCCCGAAATTCGGTCCTTGGGTACTGAATGAGCCCTTAATTCTGGCATAGGGCATACATTGTTTGGGCATTGTGGTACTTCCAGGTTTACTCGCCTGTTGAATTCTGAGTCTTGCATAATCTCATGAATTTGAGGCCATATGAAAACCCCTTCTTTGATTTTTGTTTTGAGCTATTGCTTTTACGAAGTTTTTAACTATCCCGAGTTTGATACTATGTAGAGGCGGCAGAATAATATTTTTAGGGTCTACAAGAGGGTCTTGAGCGGCGTTTCTTTGCCCTGGTTCGAACAAGTCACGTTCACTTTAAAGTCTAAACAGACTGACCAACAGTGTGAGTGGTAATCTATTTTCAGAAGAAGCATTTTCATAATATCGTAACACTCTTTTAAATGTGAACCATATTTGTGGTAGGAAATTCTCACATTTTCTTTCAAAACATTATTTTCCTTTAATCGAGATCCCAACAACTCAGCCATATCTTTCGATAGATTCAGATCTTTTGTGAGATCGTTCAATTCAGCTTGATCGCATTAAATCGGATCGGTTCTGGTTCATCCCCTTCAGACTTAAGCCGCTTACTTTTGATTACACAGGGTGTCCAGCGATTCTTAGGAATGAAATTCAAGGTCTTTCCCAGGTTTTCCAGGTCAAGAAGTCAAGTTTTTCCAGGTCTCCTTTTTTTTACATCAAATAATGAAATAACCGTTTGTTATAGATGTAAAAAATGAGCCACTTATTTTTTTATTGGCCAATAATTTTGAAAGAAAGCAGAACCATAAATAAACAAATTCTTGATTTTTGGCGTAAATAAGTCGTCTTTGAAATCCTTGAAATCTTTTTAAACCTTTGTGAATTCGTTGAAATCTCTTGAAGTACTTAAAATCTTCGTGAAATCTTGAAATTTCTGTGAAATCTTTTGGAATATTTTCAAATTTTCGTAAAATATTTGAAATCCGTGAAATCTTTAAAATCCTTGAAATCTTTGAAATCTTCATGAAATTTGTTGAAAACCGAAAATTTTATGGAATCTTTGAAATATTTTTAATCTGTGTAACATCTTTTGAAATCTTAAGACATCTGGTATACCTTTCTTAAAATCTTTAAAATCATTGAAATCTTTTGAAAGTTTTAAAATCTTTGGAAATGTTCGAAATCTTTGAAATATGGTGTACACGCCTTTTTTTAAATCTTTAAGATTCGTGAAATCTTTGTAAAATGTTCAAAAGACTTCTTAATATTTTAAAATGTTGAAAATATTTTGAAACCTTTTGAAATCTTTATTAATATTTTGTAATCTTGTGTACACTCAAAAACTGAGCGGTAAAATCCTTGAAAAATCCGTTATATGGCCATGGCTCATGCTAATTCTGAAACTGAATTACCTTCCAAATTTTCAACTAATCATTTTTATAATTTGTAAGTTGAATATCACAAAAAAATGTATACTTTAACACTCTATATTAGCGGAGACGTAATTAAAAACTTATAGAATTATTCATAATATTAAAGTCTGTTCATTGCAATCTATGAAATAATTGGTAAAGTCTACAAAAAATTCCTAGAAATCTCTTTATTTATTCCGTAATGAGTAAAAGATAAATTATATCTTGATAAGTAAAAAACTTTTCAGTAGCAAGATTTCTTCTAAACGGGACGTTTCTTTTATAATAGACTAAAAGATCTAAATTACTTTTCGCATTTCAATCAAATAACTGTTTTAAAAGTGAAACAAATTTAATTCAAGATTCTCGTGAAAAATTCAAGACTTCCAGGTTTTCAAGGTTCAACAAAAAGGCCATAGCAGGTTAAGCATGTATAAGGTGCCCTCGGCCGAATCTGTTCGAAATTTTCGCCCTGAGTTGGTACTAATATGAGGTTCAATTCCCCGGAAGATCATATCTGAGAAATCATTTTTATGGAGATATGGGAATGAGTAGAAAAATCGAAAAACATCTTTTCCTCGGAAACGGCTGGACCGATTTAGGTGGGGGGAAAATATGTTATGGGTCCTAATGGAGGGATGTTTCGGAAAAATTATGGGACATTTTAGACAAAAATAAAAGGTCAAAAAAATTTTGAAATTTTTTCGATTTTTTCAAAATGGGAACTTCTTGAGGCACAATCGCCGTTTTTTGCCTAAAAATATCTTGAATTATGTGGAAAAATATGTGAAAGTTTGAAATCAATCGGAGTTGTTGCTCATGGTTAAAAAAAAATAAAAATTCTCAGCGTACCACGTTAAATGCACGTCCGCTGATGTATAATGAGGAGTCTGCAAACTTACGCTGGCATTAGATTTGAAAGACTTTGGAAATGTTCGAAATATAATATAATATAATATATAATATATATATATACACATATATATATAATGCTTCACAAATTACATGAAAAGTCGACAATATTTAATATAATTTAAAAAAATATTCGATGTTTAATTTTTTTTTAATCCTATAATAAGCAGCTTTCTTATATTCAAAACATTATTTGATAAAAAATATCAATTTTGCAACTAATACTTTTATTTCTTAACTATTCTATAGTTTTTACGTAAAATTACATTTTTTAAATCGACTAATTAAAAATTAAATTAACTTAAATTGAGTTTAACATAACTGAGATCCTTTTATTATCATTATTTGATATAATTGCAAAATCAGTGACCTCATATTTATTAAATAATGTATGAAATTGAACTATTTTAATGAAAATTCGTTTTATGTTTGGTCGGAAAAAAAATTTAAACTGACAATTGAACTATTCCATTTTTGGTTAAAAATTTTATTTTTCAGTTGATAAATAAATTAATTGTTGAAAATTCATCTTTCTTGGTGGAAATTTAATAAAAAATTTAATTTATCCTTTTTGGATAAAAATGCAATTGTTTGGTTGAAATATTAACTGATTTATGCATCGTTGAGAATTCATTTTTTTGTTGTTGAAAAGTCGATTATTTGACATAAAGTTGAACTAGTTTGTAAAAAAATTAATTTTTGTTATTAAGGATTCATAATTATAGTTGAAAAATTAACTATTTGCTTTTGAATGAACTTTTATGTTAAAAATTGTACCGATTGGTAGAAAATTAATCTTTTTGGCTTGAAAATTCAACTATTTGGTAGAAATTTAAACTATTTGGTTGAAAATTAAACTTTTTGGTTCAAAAAATCATATTTATGATTTGAAAATTTAACTTTTTTGTAGATAATTCATCTTTTCGATAGAAAATTTAACAAAATTGTTAAAAAATTCATTTTATTTTGGTTAAAAATTAATTTTTTCATCTGAAAATTTAACTATTCTTAACACTTTATCCTGGATATTGGATAAGTTGGAAATTCGCTTTTTTTGATAGAACATTAATCTTCTTGGTCGAAAATTTATTTTTTTGTTTGAAAATTCGTCTTCTAATTGAGCGATTTAATTTTTGTTTGAAACTTAATCCCATATACCGTATAAGTTAAAAATTCCACTATTTGGTAGAAAATTCTTGTATTTTGTTGAAAAGTCGTCTTTTTGGGGAGAAAATTAATCTTGTTTGTTGAAAAGTCAACTTTTTGGTTGAAAATTCAACTTTTTGACTGAAAATCCAAGTATTTGGTAGAAAATTGACATATTTTGTTAAAAAGTCGTATTTTAGGGTAGAAAATTATTTTTCTTGATTGAAAGTTTAACTTCTTGGTTGAGAATTCAAATATTTGTTAAAAATTCATCTTTCTTGATTGAAAAAGATCTTCTTTGCTAAAAATTAATCTTTTACGAGTTAAAAGTCCACTTTTTTAAAGAACATTCGACTTTTCGGCTTAAAAGCTTTACTCTTTTATTAAAAATTCATCTTTCATGGTAGAAAATTTATTCTTCGTGGTTGAAAATGAACCTTTTTTTATGAAAATTCAACTATTTTCTAAAAAATTTGACTTTTGGTCTTGAAAATTGAAATATATTCTAACAAATTGATCTTTTTGTCTTGAAAATTAAAATATTTGATTGAATTTTAATCTTTGTTGTGTCAAAATTCGACTATTTGATTGAAAATGCATCTTCGTATGCTAAAAATTCAACTATTTGGTAAGAAATTCAACTATTTTGTTAAAAAGGCAATTATTTTTGGGAAATTCAACTATTTTGTGAAAGATATCAATTTAGATCGAAAATTCAACTATGTTGTTAAAAATTCATCCTTTTGGATTGAAAATTCATCTTTCAAGGTAGAAAATTCATCTTTCTTGGATGAAAATGAACTTTTTTGATGAAAATTCCACTATTTTCTGAAAAATTGGTCTTTTTGTTTTGAAAATTGAAATATTTGATCGAATTTTAATCTTTTTTGTCTGAAAATTCGGCTATTTGATTAAAAACGTATCTTCGTATCCTAAAAATTCAACTATTTGGTAAGAAATTCAACTATTTTGTTAAAGATATAATTTTTGATCGAAAATTCAACTATGTTGTTAAAAATTCATCTTTTTGGATTCAAACTTCATCTTTTATGGCAGAAAATTCATCTTTCTTGGTTGAAAGTGAACTTTTTTGATGAAAATTCAACTATTTTGTAAAAAATTTGTCTTTTTGTATTGAAAATTAAAATATTCGATTGAATTTTAATCTTTTTTGTTTAAAAATTCGAATATTTTATTGAAAATGCATCTTCGTATGCTAAAAATTCAACTATTTGGTAAGAAATTCAACTATTTTGTTAAAAAATTAATAATTTTTGGAAAATTTAACTATTTTGCCAAAGATATCATTTTTGATCGAAAATTCAACTATGTTGTTAAAAATTTATAATTTCGGATTGAAAATTTATCTCTTATGGTAGAAAATTCATCTTTCTTGGTTGAAAATCAACTTTTTTATGAAAATTCAACTATTTTCTGAAAAATTTATATTTTTGTCTTGAAAATTGAGATTATTGATTAAATTTTAATCTTTTTTGTTAAAAAATTTCACTGTTTTATTGAAAATCCATCTTCTTATGCTAAAAATTCAACTATTTTGTTAAAAATTTTATCATTTTTGGAAAATTCAACTATGTTATCAAAAATTCATCCTTTTGGATTGAAAACTCATCTTTTATGGTAGAAAATTCATCAGTCGTGGTTGAAAAATTATCTTTGTTCGTTGAAAAGTAACTTTTTCGGTAGAAATTCAACTGTCTTAAAAGAAATTGGTATTTTCAGCTTGGAAATTACTATTTGGTTAAATCTTTAACTATTTTTCGAAAAACTTGTCTCTTTTACTGAAAAATTCATCTATTTGGTTTTAATGCAGCTGTTTGGTTAAAAAATATTATTTATTTTTAAATTCGTCTTTTCGTGTTGAGTGCCCATCTCTTTGGGTAAAAAATCTTTTTTGGTTAAAAATTCAACTATTTTGTTGAAAATGCTTGAAATTTCAGGAATTTAAACTGTTTCGCATTGAATTCAACAAATTATCTTCATTATTTTATTTACAAGAATTTATATGCGTAAAATCCGTCTTTAGCAATTTTTGCAAATTTCGGCCCGTAGTGTCAATTATTTTTTATTTTAAAGCAAAAAAACTAGTTTCTGAAGTAATTTATGGATTCAAACTTTTTGGAAAAAAGCTATTGTTTAGCTTCACATATGAGATTCTAAGACTAAAATGCGTTTCTCATGTTCACATGACAATTTTTTTTACACTAAGAAAACAACGGTTCGCGGGTCGAAAGCTAAGCGTGTGTAAGTGAAACAATCCTATAGTATATGTAAATGCAGTAGCATGAATGAGGGAAGGATCAGTTGTTCCGAGTACTTCGAGCACTGAAGATGTGAGCGGCCCATCTAAATTCAGGTAAATAATATTTTATTATAAACAAATTATCAGATATATTCAACAAAATATAATTATAGTTGCATTTTTATATCTCAATATTTATCCCGAAAGACCATTTTGCTATAGTTTATAATAGACCTTATAAATAGTAATATAATGTTTTTATTTTATAAATCATTAGTTTAAACTTTGGTCCAATAATCAGGAATTATAAAGAAATATAAATAAACTATTTGTGTGCATTTAAAAAAAAATTAAAACGGTTTTCAACGGTAGATATGAGATATTCAATATTAACTCTGTAGAATAATCGACATAAATTTTATATATAAATCATTATAACATTTCGGAGACATTTTTATAAATGTTTATAAATTTTTATTAATCATATAAATTATGAATTTTTTTCAATAATTACGATAAGAATAAAAATCGAAGTTAAAGAGCACACCATTTTATTGAATTTATTTATTACTCTTTTGGTAAATTGAGCTGTATTCATTTTTTATTTATTATTATTCTTGACTGAATAATTTTTGATCGAATTTGGACTTGCGGTATTTTCCAAAAATGTTGTAACTGATAGTTTTCAAATTTTTTTTTTAAATTCCATTACCAGCTTCTTCAAGGGTTACAATCGGAATTAAAAAAATGGTCTAAATTCTAAAATTCTCTCCCAAATTAAAAAAAAGACAATGCAATATTTCGAAAAAAAACCTCGGTTACGGATTGAGGAATAAGTGCTAAAAAAATAAAAAAATAAAAATAAAGAAACTTGATAAATCCATTTTTTAAACAAATTAAGATAATTATTGTTTCTGTATGTTTGAAAGACGGCCAATTTGATTATGACACTTAAATTAGCGGAAGGATTTTTTTTCTCAATGAAATAAAATAAAATAAATTTAAAAAAATTAATTTTTCATTACTGATTCATTACATAAATAGGTCTAACGTGTTCAAAAAGTAAATAATTGTTAAAATTCATAAAAATTCTTCAATATTTTTCTTAATATAATAACTTATATTTATATAGTAGCCAAATAAATAAAATTCAGAAAAACATATTTAATTAAATAAACTCTTGAAAATATTATTACAATTAAAGTTGATTATTCATGATCTAATGCTCTACGTTTACAATTTCTTTTTTACATATGAAATTGGAAAATAATTTT
This sequence comes from Andricus grossulariae, assembly GCA_011634705.1. Taxonomy (NCBI): domain Eukaryota; kingdom Metazoa; phylum Arthropoda; class Insecta; order Hymenoptera; family Cynipidae; genus Andricus; species Andricus grossulariae. The sequence continues at coordinate 79,926,863 of JAABKJ010007545.1, read as the reverse complement.
ACACCTGATTACTATATTTTAAATTTTTTAAATAAAATTTAAATAAACTATGAATAAATATATAAATAAAATAAACTATATTTTAAATTTTATTTAAAAAATTTAAATTATAGTTATTAGGTATGGAATTATCTTCTGATTTAATTTGTAAAAAAGAAATTGTAAACTAAGAGCATTAGAACATGAATAATTAGTGAAATATAACTTTGCTGAATCAAAAATGGATAAATCAAATTTAATTGTAATAATATTTTCAAGAGTGTATTTAATTGAATATGTTTTTCTGCATTTTATTTATTCAACTACTATATATATATATAAATTTTTATTTTTAGCATAAAAATGATCAGTCTAATTATACTCACAATTAAACTAAAAAGGTAATAAATAATTTCCGAGGAATTTTGAATTTTGAAATTTGAAAATCAGTTCTGAATTTATTAATCCATTTCAGCATTAAAAGTGTTTATTATAATGTTATAAATGTTCGTAACAGTATAGATATTGGGGGTCTTAAATTAATTCAATTAATCTTTTTTAACTGGTAGATTTCTAATTTCATACATATTGTCTAGAATTTCATATAATTCATAATAAATTATATATAAAAAAAATAAGGTACACAATTTAATTTTTCCGGAATTTATCATTATTTTTCTTCTACTTTTAATAAATAAAAGTAACTGGTAATATACTTTAATTGATAACACATTAATTTCGTAATCGAATCTTAATTTGAACTTGATTAATTAGAGAATCTTTCGATCAAATAAAAAGATAATTGAAAATTAGTTATCCTCCTATTAATTATTAAATCTAATTTAATTAAAAAATGGTTGTAAAGTGAAAATCTAACAATTTCTGATCAATTTACTATTTTCTCTAAATGTAGAAAACTATCAAGAAGTGGTCTCTAACTGTAAAGTGGAAGATAACTGTGAGCCAGATCGAGATAACGGCAGGACAGCGGCGTGATCCTGCGAGGATTTTGTTCCGCTACCGTGACATCCAGGCATCTCTTTCACATTTTATACAATGTGAGTAACCGCTTGATGGCTCTGAATCATGACCGATCATTGAACCTTGCACAAGTATTGTATTTTCAGGTGCAATGTCGTTAAAAAAAAAAAAAAAAAAAAGTATCTGAATCATCCCAAGACAAGAAATGTATGAGTCTTATTATTTTCAACGACTCATTCTTCAAGTGCTTTTTCTTCACCCAGAAAACTTTCTTTGCAAGTGAAACTAAATTTTTTCATATTTCGAAATTAAAGTCATTTATTTAAATTTCAGGATGCACAGTCTTCCCCTTTGTTCTTAGTTTCCCCTTTTTTTTAAATCCCCCTTTTTCTCCCTATTCTCAAAAACTTCTCCTTTTCTCTTTAAATATACGATATTTGAAAAGACATTTAAATTACGCGGACAATTCTCTGAAATTAGTAAGTCTACCCATTATTGATTAATAATTAAAGCAATTATAGCACTTGAATAAATTATTTATGAATTTTTCCTATTTCAAAAATTATGACGAATTTGTTATATTTACAGCTTTTACCAGTGAAAAATAATTAAAAATTATGAAATTTAAACATAAATTTTTTGCTCAATAACAATTTTTGGAAAATGCACAAAAAGATGTTTTGCTTTTAAACTTAAGATCGAAAGGAAATCTATTTTATCATTAATAGTTTTATGCAAAAGGTAAGGTACAGTGAACTTTATTTATGGATTTAAAAAAATTTTTAGTTGTAAATTTAAAAAAGAGAACAGAAGATATTAACCGATTTCAAATTTGAAAGTATTAATTATAGTAAGGAAGAAATGACAAATCTTGAAAAGAAATATTTATGAGGATGATGTTAAGCATATTAAAATTGTGTATTTAACTAATTTTTTTTTTCGGACGTTTTCATATCACTGTGAATAGATTTTCAACGACTTAAGTATATCCAATTTTTAAAAATAAATTCTTGAATAGCAGAAATCATTGAAAATCATTGAAGATTATTTATAAATATAACATTTCTTATAAAAAGGTTGTTTGTTCTTTTCGACATCCAAAAAATAAATTTGTAATCTTTTCCTATTTTCCCCTCTTTCGTGAGAAAATTACCCTATTTTCCCTTTTTTTGCGAAAATTTATATTTTTGAGTTCGAAATTTAGTTGTTTTATAGAAAATTAAACTATTTGTCAAACATTCAATTAAAAAAAAAAGGAAATTCAATTTTGTTGTTGTTGAAAATTTGACAGTATTGTGAGAAATTCGTCCGTTTGGGTTGAAAACTTAACTTCTTGGTTAAAATTTGAACTATTTATTTAAAAATAAGATAAGTTGAAAATTCAACTGTTTGTTTAAAAATTAATTTTTTGTGAAAAATTATATTTTTTGGTTCGAAATTCAGTTGTTTTGTAGAAAATTCAACTATTTGTCAAAAATTCAATTTAAAAAAAAAGAAAAAAAAGAAATTCCATTTTGTTGTTGTTGAAAATTTGACAGTATTGTGAGAAATTCGTCCGTTTGGGTTAAAAATTCAACTTCTTGGTTAAAAGTTTAACTGCTTTATTAAAAAATAATTTAAGTTGAAAATTCAACTGTTTCTTTAAAAATTTTTTTGTCTGAAAATTTATATTTTTGGGTTCGAAATTCAGCTATTTTGTAGAAAATTCAACTATTTGTCCAAAATTCGATTTTTTTTGTTGAAAATTTCACAGTTTTGGGAGAAATTCGTCCTTTTGGCATTAAAATTCAACAAATTTGTAGAAAATTCAACTGTTTTGTGAAAAATTCGATTTTCCGAATTGAAAATGATTAATTTTCAATGAATATTGAACTATTTCATTTTTGTTAAAAAAGTGAACTTTTTTAAACACAAAGTTCAACTATTTCTTCAAATGTTCGTCTTCTTTTTTGTACAAAACTAATCTTACTGGTTGAAAATTCAACTATATGGTTTCAAATTGAGGTATTTCGTTGAAAAGTCGTCTTTTTTGTTGAAAATAAAATTTTTTGATTGAAAACGCAACTGTTTGGTTGAAAATTAATCTATTTTGGTTGAGGATTCAACTGTTTTGCTGAAAACTTGTCTTTTTTGGTTAAATTATATTGTGTTTTATTTAAAATTTAAATATTTTTGTTGTTGAAATATCAAATATTTTATTTTTTATTCAGAATTCATCTTCTTAGGTGTAAAATTCAACTCTTTCGTTCAAAGTTGAACTACTTTCTTAAAAATTAAAAAAAAATTTTTTTTTTCAAGATTCATAATAAGGAAGTTCATCTCTTTGGTTGAAGATTGAGAAAATTCTCCTTGTTTGAGGTAAAAATTAATTTTAACTGATATTTTCTGGTTAAAAGTTCAGTAGTATTGTACAGAAAATTCGTTTTTTTTGTCTTAGAAATTCAACAGTTTGGTAGAAAATTCAATTATGCGGTTAAAAATTCAACTATTTTGTAGACGATTCGTTTTTCTTATTGAAAATCAACTTTTAAAAAGGAAAGTCGAGATATTCCATTATTGATTTAAAATTTGGTTGAAAACTTCTTTTTTTTTGGTCAATAACTAATTTTTTTAACTTAAAATTTAACTATTGGATTGAAAATTAACTTTTTTGTTGAAATTTCATATTTTCGGGTTGGAAGTTTGATTGTTCTGTCCAAAAAATTTCTCTTTTTATCCTGAAGATTCAACAGTTTCGTAGAAATTCCACCTTTTTTTAGAAGATTCGTCTTTAAAAAAAAAATTTGTTTAAATTAAAATTTAACTATTCCATTTATGGTATTCTTGGTTAAATTTTTTGTTTGTTGAAAATGTAATTATTTGATTGAAAATTCAAGTTTTTCGTAGAAAGCTCGCCTTTTTATCTTGAAAATTAAACTATTCGATTTAAAATTTGAGTAATATGTTGAGAATTCCTCTTTTATAGTACAAAATTAATCTTCTTGTTTGAAAATTTATTTTTTAGTTGAGGGTTTAACTCTTTTGTTGAAAACTCGTCTTTTTGTTTTGGAAATTTATTTCTTGTGGTAAATATTAAATCTTCTTTCATTAAAATAGCAATTGTTTGGTTTAAAAATAAAATCTCTCTTGGTTGAGGATTCAACTATTTTCTTGAAAATTTGTTTCGCTTTTTTTATGATTTTTTTTTACTTAAAATGAAAATCTTTTCTAGTTTTAATAGCAAATATTATATTCTTCATTGAGAATTCATTTTTTTTAGTTGAAGATTCAACTACTAGGTTAAAATTTAAACTATTTTTGATTGAAAATTCGTCTCTATGCAGAACACTGATCTTTTTGGTTGAAAATTCATTTTTTGGGCAGGATTAAGCTCTTGCTGAAAATTCGTTTTTTGGATAAATTCAACTGTTTTTGATTTTAAATAAAAATATTTTCAGATTGAAATATCAACTATTACATTTTTCGTTGAAAATTAATCTTTCTTGGTGGAAAATTCAACTACTAGGTTGAAGAGTTATTTTTTCAGTTAAAGATTCATTTTAGTTGAAAATTCGTCTTTTCTGGTAGAAAATTAATTCTGTAGGTAAAAATTCGTTTCCTTTGGAAAATATTTAATCTTTTTTTGTCAGAAATATAACTGGTTGGGTGATTTCCACCCCTAAATATGAACGATTGCCCAAAAAATTAATTTTTTTTTCATAGTCTGGGATCCTCTTTTCATCTGCAAAGTTACAAAAAAAATCGGCGTCGGACACCAACCTAACCCCCCTTGTGAGCTACAGTTAACAGAAAGATTGAGAAGCAAGATATCTAAAGAACTGTATGTTGCGTACGAAAAATTGGATTGCAAATCGAGAGCTGCTTTCTAGACCATAATTCCAATCATTGCAAGTTTGCCACTTTATTACAATTTTTTCCTTTAAAATATCAAAAAATTTCCATTTATGCATAAATAAACACGTTTCGGATTGGCAAACTGGTTGCAAATTTATATTTCGTATCAGATAATTGAATTTTCGTCGGCGAAAATTACGTCAGATAGAGGGGTGGGGGGCAAATTAAACCCAACACAGAGGAATTTTCAACAACAAGATTTTTAGTCATAAAGAAGAAAATTGTATTTAAAATGGTAAATTTTCAGCACAATACTATCAGTTTTCTACTGATATAATTATATTTTTAACCTGAAAAAAACAACAAATTTTCATATATATAAATGAATGTTGAACCTAAATATGTCAATACATGATACATGATACATATACATGATACATGAATTTGTACAAATATTCCTAAAGATAATATGTGTCTGATAATATTGGGTACAATATAACAATTTGATTTTTTGTAAACAAATTAGATGAACAAAACGACTTTTAAACAAAATTGTTAAATTTTCCACCCAAAGAACTTAATTTTTAAGGAAGAAGATTAACTTTTTATCACGAACACGAATTTGCAACTAAAAAAGGTATATCTGTATCCAAAAATAGATTAGTTTAGATTAGTTTAGATGTTGAGTTCTTGAAAGAATAAGTTTTAAGAAAGTACTTCAGCTTTCAGGCATTTGATTGAGTTTTCAACCAAAAGTATTCAATGGTAAGCGTTCCGACTTTATTGCGCAGTCAAGAGAATTTGTATGTATGAACGCTTCGGGCATAAAGAATTCAAACCGGAAGCTTTTAAAAATGTGAACATATGTATTTGATGACACGTATTTACTATTCAATAGCAATAGTAATTACAATAATATGTGATACTTACAAGCAGAATTCAGAAAAGCCACGAAGACGAGAAATAGAGTCCCAGTAATAATTGCCATATTTATTTTCAACAGACCGAAATTTATTTCTTGAACAATATTGTGTGAAGGATTCTCATGAATGACTGCTATATATACCAACTTTTATTACTTGCTATTATTACTTAATAGCACCTTGAGAATTGTTAAACATTAAAGTCGGTCTAATAGATTTCAGGGTGGCAGATGTAAAAGGAAAAATTTAAATTATTTTCTTTATCTTTTAATTTTCTGCTGCATGCATGAAAATGTAAAAGAAAATGAAAAAATAAAATTATTGTATTTGAAGGAATGATAAAATTCCACTGATAATCTGAAAGTTACCTAATTCTTTGATATCTTTTCCTAAGATCAAATTCTTCCTAAAGCCTGAGATCTTCAAATTATTCTACACAACTTCAAAATCTTTAGATATAAAAAGAGAACCGTTTTTTGACATTCGAATTTGAAATTGCTTAATTTCAACCACTTTTAGTTCGCAAAGTTATATAATTTTGAATATTTTATTTTGAAATACTATCTAATTTCGAAGACCTCAAAATCAAAATTATTTGACATAGAATGCTCTCAATTTGAAATTGATCTTATTTGAAATTGTATAATTATTAACCAATTCAATACATATTGTTATTGAAACTTTTTTTAAATCTTTCTTTCCTTTGCTTTTGAGACGCACTTTTTTGAAACCGCGGTATTATCCGAAACATTAAGGATCCTTCTCGCCATTCTTTGGATATTACCAAAAATATACAGTATTATTAAAAACTTCTTGGTGCAAGATATCAAAACGTGGCAAAAGCACCATTAAAGCTATTTAAAAGAATACCAAGTTCAATATAAGTGCCCCTTTTTGTTTTAAATAACAATGAAAAAAAATCATTTTTAAAAAACTTTTCTGAATTTATATAAAATAAGGTTGCACAAATGAAAACAGTGACAAATGAAAAGGTTTAGTGAATGAACGCGATTGTGTAAATTTGTTGTCTTCATTGAAATAAGAAGAAGACGATATTGAGAAACTGGTAAGCAGGTTACATAATCTCTAACAAGATAACTGAAACATCTGAAATTTCCCAATAAAAAAACTCTGTTAAAATACGTAATAATGTATAAATTATTACTAAATAGCTAACTATAACTATTTCTTATATGAAAAAAAGACGATTTTTTTTTCATTGAGAATTGTTAATATTACGTGCATCGAGTTGAAAATCATAATTTTTGTTCATAATTAGACATAGACATTCATGAAAAATTAGTTTTTCAGTATCACCCCTATGATTTTGTTTTATAGGGTCCCAAAAAGCTCCATTAGTAAAAAATTAAATTTTGCGATTCTTAGGCGGTAATTATGCTTTTTGCGTTTTTTTTAGCAAATGATTTGTAATATTTAAAATACTACTTTCTATTGATAACTGTATGCTTCAATACATTTTTGAAACAATCTTTTGTTGTTTCCAGTAATTTTCTCTTAAAATAGAGTCAGAAAGTCACGGTTTTCCAAATTTATCATTATTTTTCGTAGAATTCTCTTTGAATAATGTTAGAAAGTTGAATTTTATGATTATTTATTATGGGTTCGTAACCAAAAAGCCAAGGGCAAAGTTAAAATCTTCAGAAAAAACTGCAAATTTCTAGCATTCATCTAAGAGCAGATAGTTATAAACGACAATAATTTGTTTTATCCGTTATTCTTGCTCATTCGTATTAATTATTACCCCACTTTGAATGAAGAGTGAACAAAAAGTTGTAAATTTCAGAAAAACCGCAATTTTCTAGCCTTATTCATAAAGAATATTCTGAAGAATAACAATAAAGTGTTAAACAGTCATTTTTGATCAATTTTATTGATTATCGCCTCACTGTACCTAAAAAATTGGAAGTAAGTTCAATGATTCAGGAAAGAACCGCAACTTTCTTACTATATTCTAAGAGAAAATTGCTATACACAATATTAAATTGTGTAAACATTTATGCAAACATCCAATTATCAGTAAAAAGTAACATTTAGTAGTAGTTCTCTTAGTATATATACCAGATATGAAATTTTTGGAATGCACCATGTTTTGGGTTCTCCTCCAATATCTCGCACACTCCTCCAAGAGCCGTTTATTAATGGTTCCTTTTGCCGATGCATACGAGATGCCATAGTAAAGTTGTGGGCCGATCAGGGGGTTTAATGCTCCCGCTTTAGACAATGCATCTGTTTTCTCATTAGCTTAAATATCCTTATAGCAGAGAACTCAAATCAAACCTATCCGGTTTTTACTAACAACCGTATGAAGATCTTCAAGGCAACTCCAGACTCGTCTGGAAGTGAACTCTTCGGAAGTAAGAGCCTCAAGTGCTGCTTGACTATCAGAAGAAATATAAATATGCTGACCTTTAAAAGCTCGTTTTAATTCTTTTTCAAGCAAGCTTCAATAGCTACTATTTTTTCTTTAAAGAATGTATGGAATGTGCCCAGTGCTATTGTTATTTTTGCCCTGGGCTTCTCCACATACCTTTCAGTCCCTGTTCCCAAGGAGTCTTTAGAGCCACCTGAATACCAAACGAGACCTCCTAATATAAATAATTCTTCTCTTCACCCTTCATCATGCTATTCTTCTCTTTTCGCAAAGATGACCTTGAAGGGCATGCCCATATAGGATAATTATTTCAACATAACATCAGTTTGCATGACGAGTATATTATTCCCGCTTAACATGCGCTTACTAATATCATGTAGATCTGCCACCTCGACATTACTAACGTTGCCCCCTACAAGGGGTCTACAGATTTCCGCCACCGCAATCTTTCTCACGAAAATATGCAACGATGAAATATCCAGAATGACCATAAAAGCTGTTTGGTGTTAATAATGCATATGCCATTATGGCTTTCATTATCATTGTATATAACCAGTAAATAATCCTGGATTTTGACCCCAGGTATTTTCTGTTGCGTATCAATAGGCTCCAAGTTTCCAGGTTAATTTAGGGTCAAATATTATTTCCTAATACTTTGCTGATTTTGAAAATTCTACTTTCCCAGCGTAGAATTTAAGATTTCTAAGACCAGAAAGCTTCCCTTTTCTGGTAAAATGTAAATATAAGTTCCTTCTTGTTCGGGTTAACGGACGGACAAAATTTTCTGCACCATTGCTCTACTATGTTGAACACTGACTGTACGAGTATTAGTTCCACTGAGGTGCCCTCGGGCTTTCCTATAACCAGTAACGCTAGGTCATCTACATAGGTTTGAGTATAAAAACCCGATTCGTTTAAAATACAAATCAGGTCATCAATGACGTGCGCCCACTTAGTGGATGAAAGAACTCCTCCCAGTAGGCATCCCCTTGAAAATTTGGCCTTAACTGCGTAACTAAGGAGCAGACTAGATAAGGTATGTACTTGGCTACGAATTGTCTGCGAAAGGAAAACGACTGCCAGGAGAAATATTTTGATTTACAGAACGAACTTTATAGTGTTTACAGTGGGCATGTATAGACAGTGTAAAGTTGGTTTTCTTATTTAAACTAATTTCGTGTGTTTAAACAGAACCGGGTATTGATTCAGTTGAGATGTAAGCACATAAATGCCCTCTTTATATCCAGAAACGCTGCACAAAGAGCGTCTACGGTAGATCTGCCGTTGTGAGAGGCAAATTGATTCCTATGAAGAGGTTTATATTGTTACGATATACTGTCTCGTGTGAAGGGACACTAATTTTTCTAGTGTTCTCAGCATGAATAAGGTCAAGCTGATTGGTCTAGAAGACTTTTCCCTATAGAGGTATACTCTCACAGCTTTGGAATGAAGACGGCTTTGATCCAATCTTCCCTCATGCTACCAGGGTATATCTCATTGCTAACCATGTTCGAAAGATCTCGCACAATGTACCCTCCAAGGGCTGACATCCTTCTTGAAGTAATGCAGGCAATATTTTATCATCTCCTGCAGCTTTAAATAATTTTATTTGTTTAACTACCCATCTAATTTTTGAATGAGTGACAATACGACCAACTACTTTTTATTCTTTCATTCTGGCTGAAAGAGTGGGTTCATCTAAGAAGTATGACTTAGGGACCGCCCTATCATTCTTGTAATTAAACTTCGAGCTAGGGAGGCGCACAATCATTAAGTGATCTTGGATTTCATTAGTAAACTCGAATACCTCTTACGGTGGAGTCTTAATTCTCCTTACAGCAGCCGCAGCGAGGACAAGCTTGATAGGTTCGGGGGCATTGCGGCTACATACGGCTTGTTGTCTCAATTTTTTACAAAACTTTGTGTGTGTGGGTTTTTCGGGTCGTAGAATAACATCAGGAATGCGTAGAAACTGATGTAATATGAACAATAAGAATTTTATAAATAGGTTTGCTTCTACCCCCTACGTTCGCTGGTGAATTTAAATTCACGACCCCGTAGTATACCTCGAGGCTGTCAAGGCATTGTTTTTGTATCCATCCTTTTTTTTGAAAGACTTACAAGAAAGACATTGCTTTCTAGCTCTTCTGCTCACTGTTGTCTCAAGATTTGGAGTGTGTGCAACGAGTCTTTCTCGTGAAACAGCTGGAATCGGCCCGCCATGAATTTTTTACGTCAGTGTGGATTTTTGTTCATAGTGTTGTTCGAGCAGGTGTTTCAGTAGCTCCAATCGAAAGTTTACCGGTTTGATCTTGTTCTCTCGAGAAGAGTTATGTATAAAATTAGCATTGAAGATCGCAATATCCAGCAGGTAGAGGATAACCTTTTGATACCATTTTATTCTTTTCTGTAATATTTCATAGGAATGTATAATTTGATCCGATAATGCAAGCCACACGTTTTGCTATTTGTAAGACATTACAACATTTGGGTTTCTAACGTATCCTCCAGTTCGAACATTTTTCTTGTTTGTTATGATCATTTCGGGATACTGTGTAGTCAAAAGAAGGCTTACAACATTTTTTTCTCTCAGCAAAGTGGAGATAGTTTTGGTTTATGAATTACTATCATCTCATCAACCTTCAAGGCTTTCGTATTTATCTTTGGCAGATATTTGAGATTCAGTCAGATTGTTCCACACGCGTTGGTTTCCATTTAAACGAGCTAATTGGAAAGTGCGGGGGAGGTGTACCAATTATTATCAACGTACAATGTACCTCCTCGCCCTGCAAGGTCTGAAGTCAAACGTCTAACGATCTGCCCCGATATAGTGGAGGCACGCTAGGTAATTATCTTGCATCGGACTGAAACAGTTCGGATTTGCTTGATTTTTTCACATAATAAACATGTGAAATAATGAAATATTTACCTGTTTGAAATTTATCGAAATTGCTTATTGAAGATATTTCTAGGTTTACGTTAGACAGAAAATTTTTTGTAAAGAAACATCCTTTATGTACGAGATAATGTTCAGAAATGAGTACCGAAATACCTTATATTGTAGTATAGTGAATAGGACCTTCGTTGAGAAGGAAATTTTATAGAGAAAGTGGCGCAAAATGGCAGGTGTTGCGCGCGCTTAGGTAAACCGGTCTCGCTCAGGTATACGAAATGAGAAAGTCCGCAGGATTTAAAAGAATTAGCCAAGGTGTAAGGGTTGCGAAGAGTGCATAGGAGTCGAGTCGAGTTCTACTCGAGTTAATGAGAGTAGGAGCGTGTTTCTGATTCTCGAGTCATAATCGACACATTGGATTGCGAAAATTTGCCATGAGATTCAGGAACGGCTGGACGACAATAAAATTAGTGTCCTCTTCCCAAAAAATATGAGAATTGTTCAGAATTGTCATTAAAATTATAGAAATTTTCCCCAAATTAAGGTAAAAATCATTATGTATTTTGGGAAAAAGGCACACATTACACCATTCTTTCCCGTTTTCGAATCTTGGGATTATTTTTCATGTGCAATTTTTTAGGAGTAAAATTAAGTTTGTCGTAATGTGTTCAAATCTGTTTACAGTCGTTTTTTCAGAGAAAGTTTAACGAAGCAATAAGGTACGTTGCTGAATAGTATTCTGTATTTTTCGATATATCATTTAAGAGTGTGTTCATTGTAAAATTGATTTATTTTGTCATCTTTCTCGATTAAAGAGTCGGACAACATCTGGGAATCTTTTTTCAATCGATCTTTCGATCCCTTATCCAATAAAAATATACACACTATATTCAACAATATCAGTTATTCGATATGAGTAATATAGTAAACCATCAGAACATCGGAACAAGTAACATATTCATGCAAAAGAGACCGTAAATGATAGAATTTCTTTAACAAAATTTTGATGTTATGAAATATTTATCCCTCAAATGATCTTTCTTGAATCTTAAAAGTAACACGGTAACAGATTTGGCGTCAGCGCGAGTTCTAGAGATGACAAAGAGTAGATATGGGGTCAATGCGAGTTAGCGCAAGTCAGAACAGCGCGTTTAGTTTCTGTTTGGCTGGCTTTCGGAAAGAATTTCTTTACATAATTTAGTAAGTTTGTGTATTGTGTTTGAAAAGAATGAGCAGTAATGCTGAGATCTGCAAGTTGCCCCATTATTAGGAAATAATCCAAGTGCATGACAAAGTACATATACTATTTATAATATACTATACCACATATTTTATAAATAATTTATTGCATACACTATTCGCAAATTACAATTTATAAATATTTTTTCTATATTTTTAAAGTATAGGGCACTCAGTGGATCTTGAGTGTAATGAAACGATATCCTACTCGCTGCGACAATTACAGATAATGGACTTCCAATATAAGGTAAATATAATGAGATGAAAATAATAAAAGTAAGTACACGATTCATTATTTATAAAGTATTTCAAAATTTATGGCTGACGAAATGGCACAGACACGGTACAAGGGCGTAAGTGTGAAAATGAAAATGTTACAGGAGGGACAAAAAGCTGTTAATTTTTCCCATTTAATTGAAAGAAAAATTAAATGATAGTCTTGAAGTACTACCAGGGTACAACAAATGAAAAAAAAAGAAGTATGAAAAAGCAACCGTTTCAGAGAAAATCGTTGTCAAAGTAGCGACGTTTCTGTATACTGACAGTAATGTCGAGATCTGCCAGCTCGTGCGATATTCAGAAATGCTTAAAGTGCAGTGGAAGGTGAATATAGTGTTTTAATAATAAATAATAATAAGAATGATTGGATGATTGAAAAATAATAAGTAAAATATACGCGAATTATAAATTATTAATATTTTTCAGATATTTATAAAATATGAACCACTCACAGCCCTCGAACTCAGGGGATAACTCAGGACTCAGGGATCACTTTTTAAACTTTTTAAACACAGCTGATGCTGTCTATGTACACGCTAGTTGTCACGGGAAATATATTCATAAACAATATATAAAAAATACAGAAAAATTGACACTGAAGCTTCTCCGTACAGTCCTACGAAGAAAAAATTAAAAACTTCATTGAATAATTTTAATTGAAGGTATGATTGCTTCATTTGCGGTGAAGTTGCGGTGAATAAAAATGTAAATGAATCACATCGAACACCACTTTCTATTGCATTAAATGAATGAATGAATGTATGTAACTCAAAAGAAGGAACCAGCCGTTTCTGTACAAATATCCGTAGTCGATGCTGCAATGGATCAAATCTGCAAGTTCATGGAGGAAAACGACAAGTGTCAGTTTTCATTGGAAGAGCTGAAAGAACAAGTAAGTGGTCATATCCCAGACAATAGAACAATTAGAGCAAGATTATTGAACAAATACGGAAGTAATGTAGCAATTATATGTAAATCTTCGTATTCCACCCTTGTATGTTTCAAAGACAAGGAGCATGACGTTTCATCGAAAAGTTGGTATGAGGAAAGATCTGCAAATGAAGATGTGGAGAAATTGCGAAATTTCAAAGCCGCTGCTGAAATTCTTTGATCAGATATTCGTTTCGTTCCTTACCAAGTGAATTCTTATCCTGCAAGTGACCAAATATTTTGTGATGTAAATGCAGACATTTCTGAGTCCCTGTCATATTTCTTGAAAGAGGACATTTTGAAAAATGAAAAAAGGAAGGCAGACAATGAAGAAGCATACAAAGCGAACTGCACTTCGATAAGTCACGCTATCATGTCAGCAGGTAGACCTCGTTCTTTTTTGTCACCTCTTGAAGTATGTCTTTTGGTAGCATTGCATCGGAAATTTAGTTCCAGAAGGATCATAGACATCTGCAGCAGTTTAGGATTCAGCAGTTCTTATCGCGAAGCGAAGTTGTATGAAGCATCAACTCTTTTTGAAAAACCACTGCTTATACAACCAGGTACTTTCATGCAAGCTAGCGGTGATAATTGTGATTTTAATCCAGCCAATCTAGATGGTAAGAATACTTTTCACAGCAAGGGTTTAATCAAGATATTTACTCCGGCAAGCGGAATAATACCCAAAGAACCCATTACGCGTTTGAAAGAAATTCCAACTGAAGCTGAAAAAGGTCGTATTTAATTATAGACGTATAATCCTGCAGCTCGAGAGGGGTTACACAAGCTATCAGCTGAAGCATCTGAAAATACACTGGACCTTAAACCGTCCCAAATTATGCAAGTAAATTAGCTATGGATGTTCATGAAATATAAAATCGATAAATACATGGGATGGAATGGTTACATGGAATGTTTAACTGCGCAAAACAGTTTCAAGACTTCAGCAATTATATTTTATCCATTTATCCATGCATCTGCCACCGATTACAATACAATAAACACCACTTTAGTTCATGCTGCAGAGAAAGCAGTAACTTTTGGTATGAAAACCTGTTTTGTAACTTTCGATCAACCTCTGTACATGAAAGCTCGAAATATACTGGCAGCTACTATTGTATCCGATGAAACATTTCTAGTGGCTTGATTAGGCGGATTCCATATGATGTTCTCTTTCATGGGCTGCATTGGCTACATCATGGGAGGCAGAGGCATTAAACTGATACTCAGTTTGATTTATGCTAAATAAACTGTTGATCACTTTCTGACAGGTCATGCGTATGCCAGGGCGGTGCGAGCTCATACGTTATTACAATTGACACTATCCAGAATAATTTTTCAACATCTAAAAGAGGGCAATACAGACTTTGCTGCGCTAATGGAAAGCAATTCAGATTTTTTTTCAAACTGCAAACATAAAGTTTAAATTTTGAGGACATCATAGAAATAGCAAGTTTAAAAAGTTGTCTGAGCTATTCTAAGAAAAATTGAAGGAAATTGAAAATAAAGGCAACACTGCCAAATTAGGCATCGCTTATTTCAGGAAGGTTTCATAATTAAAAGATTTCATTACAGCTGAACGGATGGGAATCTGGGAATTACATTTAAGTTGCGTTAAACGGATGATTCCATATTTTCGTTCAGCAGAGAATTTTCATTATGCCAAATATGCGCAAATGTATTTGCAGGATGTGAGAGACCACAAAGAAAAAATTGATTCTGAGGAATATAGGAAATTTACAGATAAGATGTGTTTCACAGCTAGGCGCACTAGTAAATTTTTTGGTGGCATTTTCTTTGATCAGGTTCTCGAGCAAACTATGATGAGGGACATGAGTGTCGAGGGTGGTCCATTCAGACGTGGAGTCACAGACAGTGTCGTCTTTCAGTGGATTAATTGTGTTGCTTGCACCAAGGATATTATTGATGGAATCGAGGCTTTCTGCAACATTCCCTTCGCAAAACTCACCAACATGCTGATGCTACAGATACTAGAATGACAAGAGATGACGCTGATGTAAAGAAGCTGGAAGAATGGTTTCAGTCTCATGATCCTTTTCCAAACGCTGATGGTATTATGAGCATTGCAACAGGAGTTGTTGGCGATGACAAAATAAACTGCTATAATGCCTTTAAAGATGACATTGTATCTATGAAGAAGATAAATGGCATAAACTTCAGAGATTTGAAATTAAAAATGGCACAGGAAGTTCTGCCTTTGCTTGCTGATAATAGTAAACTCAAAATCAATAGCGAACATGTTCAAATCGATCCCCTTCTATTATTTCAGCGTATTAGCTTGTTGAAAAAATCTGACACCGAGTTGCAGAAGTATATGGAGCACGAATCAGCACCGCGTTGAATGGCGAATCAACGAAAAGTTCGAGACACTATTGAACAGTTATGCTAGATATATTTAAAGATATTATGGTAGTAACGTATCAATTGTGTTCAGTGGGTACGAGAAGGAAACAACTAAAGCGGCCAAACGAAACCGTAGTTCATTGAATATTCATTCGTTGATTTTATGCATACGAAGAAGATATGCAACTTTAAGTCGCACAAGCAAAGTTTCTGTCAAATCAAAACAACAAAGCTAGATTTGTAGCCAAATTACGCAGAAAATTGACGCAAAATAGCACATTATGCGAATGAGCAGATGGAGATACTGACCGCTTAACTGTGACAATAGCATTCACTCAGAGAAAAAGTTGTCTTGAAACGAAAGCATCTGCATCTTGTCTCTTTTGTTTTGAGTGACGTGAATATATTTTTCAGACAAATAGAATTATTTAGCTGCAAGATTCGGTGAAGTTAGTAGCATACGGAAAATTTTTGCTGCCAAATGATTCCTGTTGAGACAAATAAGAGGAGATTCCATGTAATGCAACTGCCTGGTATACTTATAGAGAGGATCTCAGCAGTTTGCGTGGCTCTATATTGGGCAGAATAAAGTCAATCGAACAAATAGAATTTGCTGTCGACTTCTTACAAAAAGGTATGCACAAAGCCTATGAGGAAAATTGTCCTGTTTGTACGTAGAAAACAGACAGGGATGCGCCCTGGTGACATCCTAGTCTACAAGGAATGGGAATTGTGTCGTAAATTCTTTTTTTTTGTTTCGAATTCATCTTTTTTTATTAACAATGCAATTGTTTGTTGAAAAATTCAACTACTTTGTTGATATTTTTTTTATGATGCATCATTTAAGTCAATAATTCATTTCCTCGGTTGAAAATGTATATATTTTGTTGAAAATTTTTTTGTTTTGCTTGGAAGTTAATTTTTCACTTTAGTTTAAAGTCTGAATTAGAAAAAAAGGTTGTGGTCATGTTTCAATGGCTAAAGCCTTTCCAGAGATCATTTCGAATCCACAAGAATCTGTTTCTTCAAATTGTCAGCATCTTTTAAAATAATTTGCTTCACAACATTATACGTATATACTAATTTCGCATAAAAGAGGAAATCCTTGGGCGCAAATCTATTTTAGTCGATTGAACGTTATCTCTGCCAAGGCTCTAATTTTTACATGACGTCAGAATCATTTTAAGGCAACTCAAATAAAGTATAAAAGTGCTATAATTGATAATGAATAATTTTTTAGAATTGTGTAATATGGTGAAGCTCAATTCGCTGTTAACTATCCTTAGTAAAAAAAAATCCAAAGATATTGATAATATATATATAATTGTTTAAATAATTGATTATTATTCTTTAGAATAACCTCTTCAAATAATGTTAGAAAGTTGCAGTTTTTCTATAACTTTTAACTTTGCTTTGGCTTTTGAGTTATCAACAAACAATACATGAACAATAGAAAGAATTATTGTCAAACAATCATTTTCTTTTTTTGTGAATATATTTATCTGTATCAAAACAAATTGTGAAGTTGGAAAAGAAGATCATTTTGTTGCGCTAATTTTCCCTAAATTTAAACTTTTCAACTAGCAGTTTGTTGATCCTCCTGGGCATTCCCTAGACAATTAAAAGAGGGTTTAAATCACACCTAAATCCCGACCTGTCACCGAATTGGAGCTGGTAGCAAAAAGGAAGGAGCCTGTCCTCGTATTAAGTGGGTCTCTCCATTCCTCGGACTGGTTCATCCCCTCTTTTTTTCATTGATGAATGCGCACGCAATTATCAACTTTCCTTCGATTTACACTCTTGTCACGTAATAGCTACATTCTTAAGATATATATGTAACCCGTTTGGTTATGAATTTATGAAAGGTCATTCAGTAGGGTACTATAAATATTTTTCTCCCAATCTCAATAAATATTTTTATTTTTAATGTTACAAATATTCTGGACTGCTTTAGGGTGCAAATCAAAAGGTTTTTGCCTGTGCATATTAATAATTCTGATCCCCAAACTACATTTACCATCCTCTCAATATAGGTTATTATCGAAAGCCTTGTACGGATTTTAAAATTAAAACTTTAACGAGTGAGATTACAGATATTGATCACAGAATACATCAAATTGATAATGAAGTTTATTTTTTGAACAAAAATTTAATCATCTTACTATAGATGACCAGATTCAATTATTTTTTGAATTTCAGAAAAAAGATAATAGATAATCTTGTAAAACATATGATTGAGGACTCTATCTCCAAGTTTGAATGGTTAAACGAAATATATTATAACATCAAAGGTCCTAAAAATCCAAATAAAAAATGGTTTTTTAATTTATCTGATAAAGAAATTCCGAACGATTTAGGATACTTCTGAAGCTTAGGCAACAAGTTTTGTACTAGTAACACAAAAAAAGGTCAAATTATTGAAAATGTTTTAGAAAATTTCGAAGAAAAAATTAATCCTATTCCAAGTGAAAAAATAACTGAATTTTGATCCAATAGTTCTGATAAACTTTTGATATATTTAGACAGTAACTTTAATAATAATGTTGTGTCATAAATTGAAATTCTTGGTAGTAAAACAACAATTCATGGAAGAAAATCAAAACATCATCATTGGTAGAGCAGATAAGGGTAACATAATGGTGGTCATAAACAAGAATGATTATCTTGATATATGCTATACTCTCTTATCAGACCCAGAAATTAAATTCTAAACTTAGAAAATATCCAACTAACAGCATGAAAAATAATCTCAATTTAATGATTGGTAAATTAAAAAAAATTGGTTATATCAAGAAAAACACAGCTAGATATTTAAAAAGCTGCAATTCAGTTGCTCCAAAATTTCACGGATTGCCTAAGGTGAATAAATCGGAAAATCCTATGAGACCAGTCACTTCTTTTTCTGGATCTCCGTTACTTTTAACATACCAAATGACTTCAAATTTGTTTCGCTGGATGTAAAATCCCTTTTTTTTTTTAAATATTCCTAAAGATTTGGGTTTAAGAAATATTAAATAAAATTAGTATAAATTGAGAAAACTGACAACATTACCTGTTAAGCAATGTTTAAAAATCGTTCAATTTTGTATAGACAATTCCTATTGCAGTTTTAAGAATAAATTTCTTAAACAGAAGTTCGGTATGCATGTGAGCTCCCCGTTATCTTGTGCAATTGCAGATCTGGGTATGGAAAAACTGCAGCAAGATGTATTAAAGAGTGTTTCTTTTGGTCATGTTTTCTTCTGCAGGTATGTGGATGATGTTTTAACATGCGTGCATGAGGATAATATTTTTTCAACTATTTGAGGTTTTTAATGCATATCATACCAGAATCCAGTTTACTATTGAAATTAGAAATCATTCAAAACTTAATTTTTCAGACGTTCATCATTCGAGAAAACAACAAACTCATCACTAATTGCTATCGTAAGAAAACTAAATCAGGTAAATGTATGAATTTAAAAACTAATATTTCGATCAAACATAAAATCTCGGTAATTTATAGCCTCACTGATAGGGCTATTAAATCATCTGATACACAATTTAGAGATAATGATATTTCAAAAGTCATAGAAATTCTAAAACAGAATGATTATCCTATCAAATTTATAAAAAAAATACATTAATAAAAGAGTTGAAAAGATCAAGAACATTAACGTACAGATTTAGATTAATAAGTCACATGCCTTTGACATCACCAAAATCGTGACTTTTCCATTTGTTAATGAACTCTCCAGATCATTCACCAACATATTTGAAAAATTTGTTATTGGAGTATTCTTCAATACCAAAAAAGATTTGTTCAGATGCTTTTCTAATAACAAAGATGCTACTTCTTTCGATTTAAAAACACACGTTAATAACCACATTCCTTGTGAATGTGGCTTAGTTTATATAGGACAGATAAAAAGGTATACAAAAACTAGGATCAAAGAACACATAAATGATGGTAAAAAAGATAAAAAAGGTACTGCATTGGTTTAACACTTGCATGTTCATGATCATTAGTTTTCATTTTCAAAAACTAAGATCTTAAGTCATGAAAGCCACTATAGAAAAAGAAATTTTAAAGAGATGTTTTACATTATCAAGAATACTAATTCTGTGAATAAGAGATCGGATGTAGAATACCTTGGTAAAATCCATCATAGTCTTATTTTATCGACTAACAATGGTTTTTAAAAAAGTATATAAGTATCTTCAAAATTAGCGCTATTGTTCGTCTTAGTTTAGACTTATAAGTTAATATATAGTCTCATGTGACGTCACAAATTTCTCTTTCCAAGTATTACGTATATCATTGTCAGAATTGTAACAAGTCTTCGTTGCGCCGGTGCGACTTGATAATTTTGCGCCCTTCTCCCAAACGCTACGGGTTAATATTGAGTTAATTTGGTCCCGTTTGCGCCCCCTTGCGACCGGCGCCCGGTGCAGGGGCACCGACAGTACCGCCCTAGTTACGGCTCTGATCACTGTGCGTTGGACCGCAAAAAAAATGTTGAATGAAAATGAAAATGTTTATTACAATGTTAATGCTGGGTCTTGAGAGTATTAATTTTTATATTATTGTAAATCTTAAAATTTTGACCAACTTTTTATAATAATAAAGTGTGAATTTTAAATGATCCTAAAATGTGAATGTTTATCGGTCAGTTTATAGGTCATGTTCCATATTTGCAAATTCTATGTTCTTCAGGTAAATGATGGCGGAGAATAATAGTTTTACCTGAAGATGCTCCAATAAATTTTTAGTTCTTGGTATCTCTTTAATAGTTCTAGAGTGCTTGGTAGTTTTTAGCAATAGTTCTGACGATTGAAGCGTCAAATACTCAGTTTTGAAAAATAAGCATGGGGGGGGAGGGGTTACATTAAAATCCCCTTAATTTTCCAAAAATTGACTTCTTCAAAGTTCTACGTTAACTCAACATACTGCTTAAGTTCCTACATATTTTTGAATGAAAATTTTTGAAAATTCCAATAGTTTTAATCAAACTTCTGCCCACACCTCCCGGAAGAGTTCTACCAAAAACCTTAATGACACTTCCATCAAGTCAAAATTCTAAGAACTACAACACTTTACATATAACGAACATTTTTTATTAAATAAAATTTTGAGTTTGCGAGCCTTACTTTGAACACCCACTTTCAAATTACTTAGCCTGCTCCAAATTATACGAGTCTACAAGAAATTGCCCACAATGAGTTTTTCAAGTCCAGTTTTAAGGAACAATAATAGATTCTGGAACAAGCGGGATACAGCGTCGATTACCGACGAGCATGAAGTCTGATACGCGAGCGTGGCAATTGACGCGAGTTGTTAATCGACGTATCCCGCTCGTTACACATGATGCTTCCACCAATCATCGCGCCGAAACGAGTGAACGTTGGTTCAGAAGAATCATTTTTCTGGACGAACGTGTGAGTCACCAGTTCCGGCGCGGGTATTGGGGAGAAATAATATCACTGTTTACACGTAGCCTATCTCCTTCCATAGAAAAGATATAATCGTTAGTTCTGCAGTTTTCGCCTTGCGCGCTCTCAGTCATTTCTTAATTTCCATTTGAAAATTGCACACAGTCAATACCAAAATACGATTGTGTACTTTAAGAAAAAGTTAATACTCTGTTTCTTGTTGCAGATTTGAGTTTAAATTTCGATTGTTTATCAAATGGTGACACTATTCCTCGTATTCCTTGCTGCGCACCTTCTCATTCTCCGGACTGGTCTTCGCCTTCTGTCGAGCCTCTCGTTCGTGCCAGGTCTAAGTCTCCTCCTAAAAACCTTCGTTATCCAACCGTACTTGGATACGAACCTGACCATTGTAGATTTCTTGGGCTCAAACCCCACTGGAATTTGCACCGGGTATACAACATTCGCAGATACACTTTCCCTGCCAATAAAGCAATTGAATTGCGAGCAGCACTTCAAAACGGACGAAAATGAACATAGAAAGCGGCGCGGTTTAGGATATGAACCGAAAGGAAGACGATGACACACGCATAGGCTAGAATTGCCCAATCTCAAAGTGTTATAGAGTAGTACATGTAAACCAAATGTAATCCAAAATCCTCCACAGCATCATCCAACTTGATAGAATGTAAAAATAAAATATAATCTTGATTGTGATCCGGTTTTATTAGGTTGATGGTCAAGAATGTAAAATTTTTACTCTGGAAAACCACTAGAAAGTAAAATTATTTAACTTTGTCTAGCAATACAGAAAAACCTATTAAACCTATTCGTAACCAATTTGATCTAGACGGGCACTACATCATTTTCTAGTACTATTTTTCAGGAATTTCATGACACATCAATATTTTAAAAAACCTTAAGGATTTTATAAAAGAGAAAATTTGTTCTTTCATCTTTTTTTTCACTTCAGTGGCAATTTTATGATACCAATTAGAAGGAAACAAAATATAAAATGGTAAAGTTTGATTATTTGTAACAGTGTAACCTAAAAATCGGAAAGAAAATAGAAAATGTTGGAGTCTACTTTGCCAGAGCAATACGACACAGTAATTAATTATTAATGTACTGCACGAGATTTCACAGGTTACGTTAAAAGTGAGGTGAAATATTGGTCATTTTGACGCTTTGTTTACATTTATCCTAAGAATCGAACATACCATAGCCAATGATCGATTTTTATGTTTTACATACCCTTAAACTCGGGTTTATAACTAAATAATCTAATATTAATCTGTTTTGTACACATGTACGTACACTAGGTACATAAAACTATGTTCGAGATAGATTTTTAACCTAACTAATTGAAAATTCGATTGTCAATCGCTTACCGAAAACTGATTTTGAAACCCTGTGAAATTGTAACCTCTAATTAAAACTTTTTCAATATTATTCCGAAACTCTATACTCAGGAGAAACTTTTTGTTTTTTATTTAAACTGAAAATTACATTTTTATCGCAATCTGCAGCCGATCCTACTCTAATTTTTGCTCAGTATCACGCTGAGAATGTAAACTTCCACATCTATTTCTCAAAAGTTGATAACTTTTTCTGAACAAAATTTTTGGTTCTAATATAGCAACACTTCCGCTCGGAGCTGGATTTTTGTTTTACCTTTAAATGGTGATTTAGGTTTTACAGAAGGTTTTTTCGCTTTTCTGAAATTTTCAGATTTCATTTATTATCTGGTTCTGTACTACCACCTTCAGTTTGTCTTGATTTTTTATGAATTTAATAGAATTATCTTGAATTTCCCTGAATTCTTCACAATTCACACCGATTTTGCTGAAACAAGTGGAATATTTACGATTGTTTGAATTTTTTAAATTCATTTGAATTGATTTAGAATTCACTCTGAATGCTTGTTAATTCATCCTGAATTCTTTTAAATTCCCTTGCATTTTTTTAATTTAACCTGAAGTTTTTTTAATTCACTTGATTTCTTTTAAATTCACTCAACTTTACTCAACTTTACTCAATTCACTGAACTTGTGTAGATTCACCTTGAATTCTCTTTAGATCACCTTGAATTCTTAACACATCGAATTTTTCTCATTTTCCTTAAATTTCTGTAAATTCACTCAAATTTTATTTAATTCGTTGGTTCATTTTTTTCTAAATTCTCTTAAATTCTGCTGAATTCTCCCTGAATTCTGTTCACTCCTATTTTACTCAATTTTATGGAAATTTTTCGAGTTTCAAAATTTTGTTTAATTATATATATTTTTTCAAATTCTTCTTTGTTATTTAATTCAACCCGAAGTCTCCTAAACTCACCTTGAATTCTTAGGCATTTTGTTAAATTCTCTTGAATTCCATTATATTCTTCTAAGTTCACTCCAATCTTTCTGAAATCAGTGGAATATTTCAGATTAAAATTTTTTTAATTCAGGTTGAATGTTTATGATTTTCATCGAATTATTCTCATTTTCCTTAAATTCGTCTAAACTCACTCGAATTTTAATTAGTTCGTTGGTTTATTTTTTGAATTTATCCTGAATTCGTTAAAATTCACCTAGAATTCTTATAAATTTCATCGAATTCTTTTTAATTCGTTAAAGTTCAGAAGAACATAAGTCACTTTTGGTAAATTTTTAGTTTAAATAGGTGACCTTTTCACTTTTTTGCCAGTAAATTAGGTTGTGGTACCCCTGTATATTTTTCGTTTATTTTTGACAACAATAATTTTTTGAAAACTTTTTAGTTCAATCTACCCCTTCTCGAGATTAATATGATTCCTACAAAAGCAATAAAATGTATTGCTTGTTATATTAAAAGACTTTAGGATTATATTTCGAATGTACTGTCACTGAAAAAATGTAACTTTCTTACTATCGTTACCAAAAAAGTAACTAGTTACTTCCCATCACTGGATACAAGTCTCTTTCGCATAAATATAGTTCCTTACAATTAATTGTATAGTATATTTACCATCTATTATTAGACCCAATCTACTTATTAATGATATTATTGAAGAACCTTTTATAAATAGTGAGATCCTGATTGATAAAGAGAATGTGCCAGGTATTTAATTAAGAGTCTTCCAAGTTCAGAATCAATTATATGTCTTTCAAAGGTTTAATTAATAATTCCATAAAGTAAATGGAGACACATACATCACAGTTACATGATCCATATTTCTTAAATAATTAAAAAAGGGTTCAGTGAAACAAAATAATCTTAATTTCATACTATAAGTCTTTTATTTTTATCAGTTCAATTGTGTAGCTGAATTCAGGGTAGTCACTCGTGACTCAGAAAAAATACCCAGTTTCTTACTTTTTTTCGGCTTTTCAACGATTCTATTCAAGTTTTCAAATTAAGCCCTCATGACTAAAAAATTTATAATTTGAAGTACAAAGAAAATCTCGAAATTTTGATTTCAAATGTTGATTATTTAACAATTTTAAATTGTAAGGCTTTGCCATTGAATAATTATAATATTTATAGACTTTCAAAATCAAATAAAAATCAATTCCATTTCAAATCAGGCAAAATGTTGAGAAAAGTCTGAGTCATGGTATCAGAATAATTTAGTATATATATAGTGGTAAGTATCCCCGCTTGCCACGCGGGAGACCGGGGTTCGATTCCCCACAGGAAAGCTATTCGGTTTCGGTTCCTTTAGAATCGAACCAAAGCGCCTATGACAAAGCCACCGGAAGCGTTTTGCCATTTCTTCGGGATGGTCCCGAAGAAATTAACCCCCAAGCTCAGGCGTAACGGCCGTGCTGAAAGCTGAATGGCACCTGGGTGAGATGTCTTAAACGGTGACTCTGAGATACCAGCGACCTCCCAGAATATACAGCCTTATCCTTGCACGCGATGCTCTACAAGGATTGACTGCAAAGAATGTGTCTGCAAAGACGCAGCATCCTATCAGCGCTACCTATCGATAGCCTGGATTCACTACCGGAAAGTTTTCGATTCAATCTCCCATAGACTTATCATCTGTCTGTTGGAAAGCTTAAAGGTACATCCGCAAATCGTGAGGTGCATAAAGAGATTGATGCCGCTTTCGAAAACAAGATTTACTATCTCATCTAGAAAACATCGTGTGACAACTAACAACGTCACCTTTCAAAGAGGTGTCTTTCAGAGTGACACCATGAGCACTCTCCTCTTTCGCCTTGCATTATTGCCACTATCTCTTGCACTTCGCCATTCCAAAGGGTACTTCTGCGGCAAACCTGGAAATCAAAACCATAAGGTCACTCGTGTATTTGACATGGATGATCTCAAGAGCTATGCTAAAAATAAAGATCAACTAGATCTAGCTCTAGGGATTGTCGAGAAATACACTCGGGAGATTGGAATGAAGTTTGGGTTACAAAACTGCGCCAAGGTTTATTTGAAGCAAGGAAAACTTAATAGCATCCCCGAAGACCCATAGCTCGTCGACAGAAGCGCTATACGACACCTTGACGCTGGAGAAACCTATACATACCTGTGCGTGCCACAAGGCCCCATTCAGGACGTGACATCTATAAAGTATACTTTCCGATGCAGATACAAACGTCTCATCCGACGGATTTGCTATACCGAACTGTCGTAAGGAAGAAAGTATCTGCAACGAACATGCTTTCCGTCCCGGTAATACTCTATTCATTTGGAGAGGTTCCATGGACGGAAGACGAGCTCAGATCTCCCGATATCGGGTCACGAAATGTTATGCGCATGAACAAAAGCATGCACCTTAAGTCTTCTGTTCGGCGATCTTACATCTGACGCCGTCACGGTGGTCGCGGAATACTATATCTTGAATGTCTTCACAACAGGATTATTCACATATAGTCGCAAATGGACGAGATCCTCTTCTTAAAATGGTCAGAAAACACGAAGAAGTGGGCAAAGGAGTGTTTCTGTACAAAGCAGCGGAGGACGCTGTTGAAACAGTTGGCCGTGACTTTAATATCAGGGGTGAGCAAAATGCATCAAACATTATCCATCTCGAGTACTCGCATTTGAAGGCCCGGATCAAGAAAGCATAGGATAGGAGAAAAACTTCCGCGAACAGCTCCTTGACAAGAGGATGCAAGGCACCTTCCACAGAAATTTGAAGGATCAGTCGATGTCGTATGAGGTAAAGTTTGCTTTCGTTAAATCACCCGAATTGAAGTCGTGCACGGAGGGTTTCATTTTGGCGTGTCAAGACGATTTCATTTCCACTTTAGCATACCGTCGCCACATTTTGAGCCAAGACATTCCCGATGATAGCTGCGTCACTAAAAGTGCTTTATTACCATATCTGTCCATCTTACGGCATTAGCCCTAATACCGCCTCGCCAAACGCTTCTAGGGAAATAGAGTCAGTCGTCGAAAATGAAAAGTGCCGCATATAATGCAACTTCATATTCTCGACAATTGTTTCTGTTGTGCACTCGAGGCCTGACATAGTTTTCCTTGACTTTGAGAAACGAACCATGTTCGTTATCGAATTTTCGGCACCAGCGGAAAAAACATCACATCCAAGGAGAATGAAAAGAAGGAGAGGTATAAAGACCTTAAAGGGAATTGCGATGGTTATATCCGGAATATTCTGTGGGGCTATTGGTCCTGATCATCGCACCAGTGCTCTTGGAGGTGCCAAGCTTTTACTGTTTAATAGCCTGAAAAGCATCCCTGAGTGTCAACATAATGCTAAGACACTTGCGTGGAAAATGCAGAGGCGGTTGTCCTTGGGTCGCTCCGTGTCCTTAAGGTGCACGAGACTTTTGCCGGATAATCGTATGGAGTCTGTTGCAGACTGTAATCACCTAACTCACGGTAGTGAGACGTGGTTACAGCTGAAAATTTACCGCGATTTCGCCGGGAACGGGTGTAATTTTTTAGAATGGCACCCACTCCCGGTAAAATCCAGCTGTTGACCTTATGACCAATATTTAACTATATATATCATTCTATAGTGAAGTGAAGAAACAGAAAGTTTTTTCCAAATGCATTATTTTCCTAAATAGCGTAGGTATTCAGAATTTTCTTTTTCTGTTGGTCTTTTTTCATTTGACATTTGAAATTTGACATTTGTCATTTTCAAATTTTCTTTTTCTGTTGAAATTCTTGCTCTTTCAAGTGATCTAAGAAAAATATAAAAATTTGAGCAATGACAAAATGGAGGCTGTTTTACTAAAATTCTTGAAAGTGGATTACCATTTCACATTGAAAAATATTTGTTTGAAAAGTGGTCAATACCCTATAAAACTGATAGGATGCTTTTCTTGTATAAGCAGAAACTGTAAAGAAAATATAAGAAAGAATAAAAGAGATGAGGCTTTCCAGAAAATCTTCTTTATTTTTTTCATCGAATATAGAAAATATGAAAAAAAGATTTTCAGGAAAACCCCACCTTTTTATCTTTTCCAATATTTAAAAAAAGTTTTTGCTAATATAACAAGGGCATCTCATCAATTTTTATGCGGGCTGATCCATTTCTGAGGCCCGGAAAGTAAGAAGAGGTATTTTTGTAGAACTTTTCTAGACATTTTAACTTTTATGTGAACATTTTTTTGTACCTATCGTTGTTTCTGAGAAAAACGAATAAGCTCGATTTTTCGAAAATAATTTTTTTCATTGTGAAACCGTGGCTTGCCAAGAACGGAACTCTATTATGTATAAAAGTTATTTCTCAAAAAATAAATAAAAATGTTGAAAAGTGGGGTTTTTCACAAAATACACTTTCAAGAATTTTAGAAAAATAGCTGACATTCGTATCTTCAAATGACCCAAAGGACCTCTCGGCTTACATATATATGAGAAAGGAACAATTTTAGTTTAAGAAAAATCCAAATTCAACAGTTTAGAAAAGAAGCCCTGAAAATACTCTTTTCAACTATTAGGCCTTTTAATTTCAAATTCTACAAGTTTGAGCGATTGAAATTTTAAATTGCCTCATTTATAAATTTTCAATGTAAAATCATTCAATTTTGAAAGTCATTAATTAAATCACTTAACTATTAAGTTTTTAAATTATGCATTAGTAGCTTTTTAAAACAATTATAATTTTTAACCGGAAGGTCTTCAATTAAATTTCAATCCAAAACTTTACAACTTGCAGTACTTTTAATATAATATTTATGAATGTGGTTGTAACTGTCACTGAAATATATTTAATGGATAAAAGTGATATTTCAGGTTTTCTTTGAATTTGTCATTTGAAATTGTACAATTATTAACGTTTAAATTTGAATTTGTTCAATTTCAAACGCTCTTAATTTTAAATCGTCCAATTTTCAAAAATGTAATCTAACATAATAATTTAGGCATTAAAAGTGTTCATTTCTTATTCTGCGAATTTGGACGATTACATTTAGAACTAAACAATTCTAAATGTCTCGATCTCAAATTATTCAATACTTTTTTAAATTCAGAGTTCTTCTATCTGAAACAATTTTTACAAATATGACTTTTAATTTGAAATGCAGAATCTTCAGGAGTTAAATTCAAAAAAGTTTAAAACTCATTTTTTTCAATTTTTCAGTCCACATATTCAAAATTTTTTTACTATTAAGGTTTTTAATTAAAAATTATTTATGTTTGTACACTTGAATTTAAACTGATTCCATTTTCAAGGATTTTATTTACAAAAGTTTCAAATAACGATTTTGAACGTTATGGATTAAAAATTCTATAACTATTAACCCATTTAATTCCTAATGATACAATTTTGAGAAATGTACATTTGAAACCATCCATGTTTTGAAAAGAATACTAAAAATGATTGAAAATTACTAAAAAAACGATTAAAAATGAATATGACTAGCTGAAAGGCTTAAAATTATATTCAAATTTGCATATTATAAAATATAAAATTTAGTCCTAAAGATTAATAATGTGTAATTTGAAATGTTGCAATTTTTTAAATTTTCAAAACGAACTCCTTCAATCTAAAATTATTGCATATGATGTCAAGTGAAATTTAAAATTATTAGAAAGGGTTTCCTTCTAAAACTGAGAATTAAGAAAATTCCTGGTGAAAAAATAAAGTCACTTGTCCTTTCCCAGTTCTTTCCATTGAAAATGTTTATTGGTTCCTTTTCCTGCTAATTAAAAAAATTATAAAGTGATCTCAAAGAGAATTAGAGCTTATCATTAAATTTTCCACCCAGTGGTATAATAAAAGTCAATTCCGCTTTTGCATTCATACTGTACTATCTGCATCATGTTTTTTTTTCTTTCTCTTAATGTGAACCGACAGGGATTTCCTTCTGGGATTCATTGAACTACTAATTTTCATTAAAAATTCCAGTAATGCAACACGATATGCATAAGTCTTTTTATCCCACGATAAATATTGATCAGTGATACCTTGGAGAATTCAGAGTCTCGGCTCTCGTTATCAATCAACATTATAGTATGAA
This sequence comes from Andricus grossulariae, assembly GCA_011634705.1. NCBI lineage: Eukaryota > Metazoa > Arthropoda > Insecta > Hymenoptera > Cynipidae > Andricus > Andricus grossulariae. The sequence goes on along the minus strand of JAABKJ010007545.1, from coordinate 79,897,226 downwards.
AAATTACCTTATGTGCATGAATATAAAAGCTTGCATGAGAAATAAAGCGCAATTTTTTCCTTGGTGCATGTCATTCAACTGTTCCACTTGAATTAATTATGGTGGAAAGGTTGCTGTTGAATGAAACGTTCCTGTTTCAGAGCATATAATTAGCGTGCTATGTAGAAAAAGAAGAGAATTTGCTCTTAATTTAATACTTTTTATAACGTTATTTATTTTAAGTTTTAACTCGAAGAATCTTTGAAAATATGCTTATTGAGATTATAGACCGTCCATAAACTACGCTGCTAATCTGAGGGTGGAGGATGGAGGGTCCGTACAAAAAGTACGTTTGGTAACAGTAAAGGGGGGGGGGGGAGCCAATGGAAGTAGTGTTACGAACATAGATAAAATTTGCTACTAATCCAGATGATAAATTTCAACAAAGTTTGTGAAAGATAGTTCTGCAACTGTACAGTTCAATAATAACTTAATAAGTTTGAAAATCACTTTAATATTTCAGACTTCACACTCCTTCCCCTATTCCCCTCTTTACCGCCTTTTTGATAGAATTCTTCTTTTTCCCTCTGTTTTCAAAAAATTTCCCCTGTTTCATCTTTTTCTCGTATTTCACTAAAATACAAACTGAATTAATAGAACCTTATAAGAAAGTCCAACTATTTTTGAATTAAAGTTAATTCTTTTAGTTCAAAAGTTTCAAAAAGTTCGGAATTCATTTCGTTTCGTTTGAAATTCTAATATTTGGTTGAAAATGTAATTATTTTGAGAAAACTGAAATTATTATTTTTTAAAGTCATCTTTTTTTGGTCAGATGTTCAACTACTTGGTTAAAAATGAAACTACATACTTTGTTAAAAGTTTATTTTTCTTAATGAAGATTCTTCTCGTTGGTTGAAAATTTACCTATTTTGATGAAAATTCGTTTCATTTATGATTGCATTTTTTTTTATAAACTAATCATTGAACTATTCTATTTATGGTTGAAAATGTATATTTTGTTAAAAATTTGGCTTTTCTAGTGGAAAATTAATCTTCTTGTTTAAAAATTCTTCCTTTATGTTTGAAAATGCAACTGTTTGGTTAAAAATTGATCTGTTTTGGTTAAGGATTCAACTATTTTGTTAAGAATTCGTATTTTTTGTTTGAATTAAACTGTTTTTGATTTCAAGTAAAAAAATTTGTTGGTTGAAGGTTCATCATTTTAGCTCAAAATTGAACTATTTGTTATTAAATGAACTGTTTTTCTAAAAATTAATATCTTCAAGTTGAAAGTTCATCAGTTTTGTAGAAAATATGATGTTTTGATTTGACAATTCAACAATTTGGTAAATATTAAACTGTTTGGATGAAAATGAACCTTTGTTTAAAAGTTCATATATTTTTGGTTGCAAATTTAACTTTTTTGGTATAAAATTCAACTATTTGGTTAAGAATTAAACTGTTTATTTGAAAATTTAACTATTTGGTAGAAAACTAATGTGGTTGTTGGAAAATAATATTTTTGGTTTGAAAATTCAATTGTTTTGTAGATCATTCATCTTTTCGGCTTCAAAGGTCAACAGTTTTGTTGAAAATTCACGTATTTTGTTCAAAATTCTTCTTTTTTGGTAGTACAATGATCTTCTTAGTGAAAATTTCATTTTTGTATGAAAATGTACATATTTGGTTGTAAATTAATCTTTTTTGTTTGAAAAGTCGCCTTTTTTGTTCGAAAACATAATATTATGAGTTATTTTGCCAATTGTAAAATTCTAAAGAAACGTGACAACTTTGCGGAATACATACAGCATCTTGACTTCCGTAGTAGTCAGCTGTAGTATTTGAAACGCGCGAGACATGGCATCTGAGAGGTTTCGTGAAAAAGGCCGGTTCACGACAAAACGAAAGCTCGAGTGGAAAGAGCATATTCGAGAAACAAATTAGAGGAAAAAATTTGCAGTCAATAAGTTTGAATGTGAAAACATTGAAAAACTAAAAGGTCGCGGAATAGTTGAGCTGTACATGCTGGCAAAAGAGATGTGGTGTGGATCATGTGACGTGCCTCTGTCATTTTAAGGAAATCCCACTTTCTTCCAAAATTATATTCACAGAATTTTTATAAGTATTGGTTTTGTTATAACAAATTAAAAATGTATCAAAAACTCATCCTTTATTCCAAAGTTATATTTACAACAATTTTATAAGTATGAGTCTTGTAATGAATTTTACATTCAAAATTTAAGTATTGTTTTTGTTATAAATTTCAAATTTCACAAAAATCGCACTTTATCCCAAATTTATATTTACGGAATTTCTATAACTATTGTTTTTGTTATAAATTTCAAATTTAAAAATTACGAATTTTTCAATTTTATGCCAAAATTATATTTACAGAATTTTTATAAGTATTAGTGTTGTTATAAATTTCAAATTGAAAATTTAATCATTGTTTTAGTTATAAATTTCAATTTCGAAATGAAAAAAATCGCACTTTATTTCAAATTTATATTCACGGAATTTTTATAAGTATTGTTTTTGTTATAAGTTTAAAATTAAAAATTTACAAATATTCCAATTTCATTTCAAAATTATATTTACAGAATTTTTATAAGTATTGGTTTTGTTATAAATTTAAAATAAATTTTTTTTTTAAATCTCACTTTATTTCAAAATTATATTTACAAAATTTGTATAAAGTATTGTTTTTGTTATAAATTTCTAAATATTCCGAATTCATTTCGAATTTATACCTACAGGATTTTTATACGTATTGGTTTTGTTGATTGTGTTTGTTATAAATTTCAAATTCAAAATTTGAAAAAATCTCACCTCATTCCAAATTTATATTTACAGGATTTTTATAATTATTGTTTTTTTTTCAATTTTAAATTCAAAGTTTGAAAAAAATCGAATTTATTATGATTTGTTTTCTGTGATTTGTAATTCCGATAATTCAAATTTTAATAACTTCCCGCGAATTTAATTGGCAGCCCTGTTCAAACTTCGGAGCGTCTGCTATATGGTCTGCTGAAAAGCAACCATGTTCCATTAATCTTTTTTGTTGACAGGTTATTTATTCAGCTTTAAAATTATTTTATAACTATTAAGCAGTGGTAAGATCCCAGTTTTTTATGTTTGCTAGAAGTAAGAAGATTTATTCTTCAATTTGATCATTTTTGTGATTAAATATCTTGGATTTTCGAACAGAAATCTCCAATTTATATGATTCTGTTAGGTTAGGTGCATAACGCGCAATGTTGATTTAAAAGCTTATAGTTCCTACAAAACGTGGTAAAAAGTTCTTATATTTTGCCAAATGACACGGAATTAATATAAGTTTACCATACCAAAAGGGCATTAAAGAATGTTGGATCTTACTCATCGCATGTTCCTCCTTAATGGTAAAAAAGTCATGTTTCTTGGTTGAAAGGTAACTTTTTTGTTGAAAATTTAAGTGTCTTTGAAAAAATTCGCCTATTTGGCTTGAAAATTAATTTATTTTCATGAAAGTTCAATTATTTCGTTAAAAGTCGTCTCTTTTGCCTAAAAGTTAAACTACTCGGTTATGAATGCAACTCTATATTGTTAAAAATTGATTTTTTTATGGTTGAAAAATCATCTGTATTGGTTGAAAATCTTTTTTACTTTAAAAATTCAACTATTATGTTGAAATCTTATGAAACTTGAAATCTTAGGAATTTAAAGCGTTTTATATCGAATTCAATACGATATCTACATTAATGTTATTTGAAAGAATTTATTCTCCTAATATTCCCCTATTTTCGTGAACAATCATTGTAATTTCCCAGATTTGAGAGCATTTTGGACTGTGTAATCTGGTAAATTAATATTTTAATTATTCTTGATTCATTAAGAAAGCCTATAGTTCACCACACGATCATGTAGGCATATTGCAGCTGAACTCACTAGAAACGCGAAAAAACGCAGAATAAACAAATAAAACCACTGTCATTAACAATGGGAGCGGGGGGGGGGGGATAGCGAAAATTGGTAACGTAGTTTATGGACGGCCCCTCAGGGCAATGACACCAATATTGGGCCACACTTCAGTAGTAGGTCTTTTCCTCTAATTCTCGTCTGAGAATATTAAATAAGAAAATAAATCAATTATTATATAAATAAGGTAAATATGCTATAAAAAATTGTGGTCAATAGTCAAAATTCTCTTGCTTACTTCTGGTGACCTTATACGTTTAATTTTAGCATGCATTTAATCATTTCCGTCGCGTTTACAGTAAATTTTGAATAGATGAATAAGAAATTATAAACAGGCTAAAATTGAGATAAATGTATTCTGTCATCTTTGTCGAACTTAACAATCATATATCATTAAATATGTTTTTACTGATGTTCTTACCCTATATTACATATTTTTTTTATAGATTCGACAGATTTCTTTTTGTGAGAATTGGCAATCTTTAGGTGTAAGAAAATTGAGTTTCTAATATAGCTTTATCGTCTTCACGAGCACGAATGTTGATGTCCAAATACATACGTATTTGAAAGGATGGAAGAATTTTTCATGAGGAGGTTTGAGAGCATAGGGGAATTTTTCATGAGCTTTCAGGAGATGTTGAGAAATTCGTTTGAGATTGCACTTTATACGGGATAGCCTGTACAATAAGAATTCTTGCAATCCTTTGTAGTAATGCTTTGGGTCTTATTGTAGTTTAATGAAAGCCGTAATAATATTTCGTAAAAAAAGTACACAATTTTTTTACGTTTTCCAATACAGGTGGTACTAGAAAATATAAAATTTATAAATCATTCTAAAATGGATGAATCTCAACTATAGGAAATCCAATTCAACATTTTTAAATGAATTAATTAGAATGAAGATTCTTCATTCTTATTCAAAAGATCCCTGTTTGAAGTCAAATTATAATTCTTTACTGAAATTCACAGTTTGAAAATTAAAGTTATTTAATTGTTTACGGAATGTCCCTGTCGCAAAGTCTAAATTATAATTGTTTAAGGAAATTTTCTGTTCCAAGTAAAAATTACTTACAAAATTCGATCTTATAATTCAGAAATACTCTTTTCCAAAATTTTAAAGAGGGAAGTTTCAAATTGTCAAGAATTCTGACTTGGGGCAGAGATTTTTTCCAATTCAGAATTATATTCATTTACAAAATTTTCTATTATAATATAGAAATATAGTAATTCCCTTTTTCTAACATTTGAAAATGCTAAATTTCAAATTTTGGCAAATTTGTATTCAAAATTTTTTTCTTCAATTTACACACATTCTGATTTGGAACAAGAAATTTTCATAATCTGACAAATTCTCACTCGAAAGAGGGATTGTTTTTGTAAATTACCTTTTTATAAATCAGAATTAAAATTATTATATATCGACTGTTGCATGCAGTATAAAATCAAGTTCAAGTAAGTTCGTATAAAGAAACAAGTTACAAAAAATAATAATATATAAAATAAACAAAACCAGTCCGCTCTAAAGCAGATATTCAAATTTGATGGAATTCTCGGTAATATTTACTATTCTATAGAGTATGTTAATATTTTATTATGAGGTGCAGAACGGTCTGCTTGTTTATTTCATTTTAAAAAATCGAACTGCCAAAAACTAGAGTTTTTTCGATATACAGAACAACTCTAGGGGAGACCGGGGCTGAATGGGACAGGTTATTATTTTCATTAAAGTACTCATCATCTGTTGCGAAATACTACAATGTAAATTGTTATTCAAATACTGTGAACCTTCATGTTTCAATTTCGTAAAGAATTAAATATGCACAGAAAAACGCCGATCCTCAACAGTATGCTGATTTTGTGTTGATTTGAGTTACAAACAATGACAGCGAGTGCTTAACAAATGAGCTGCCATAAAAATTTTCCCTCTGTTTTACTGTGTGGTAAAACAATTAATTACGAATAAAAAATACAAATTGAAAAGTTGTGCTTTTGTCCCGTCTCGCCCCGGACCTGGGGCGGAACGGGACACATACAGGGGTGAGACGGGACACTTTAATTATTTATTATTTTTCAACCAAAAAAGTAATTTTTCATGTAATTTTGTGTGGAGTACACTGTTAAAAATGTTTGGAATTCTACAACACTTCTGCAATACAAGCGTAAGGTAGAATTCCAAACAAGATACGGGAATGGCGAAACTGCAATACATGTATTGCAAGTGTTGTAATTGGTGGAGTCATCGTAGCGTGAACTCTACGAGATATTGTAAAATTCCAATACATCATGTACTGTAGCGTTACCTTACGTTTCGGAAATAAGCTTCCAATACATTTATTGGAAGTTTCCAACAGACATTTTTTACAGTGTAATATTATTTGCAATTTTTTGTATATAAATCGTTATCAACACTAATATTTTTTGAAAATGACATAAGACTAAATTTATTTCATAACGAATCAATACCAATTAGTTTTGCAATAAGAATTTGATATAAATATTTATTTGCATTAGAAATAAGTATAAAATATGATAGTGTAAATATTTCTAAAAATGATTTTACTGACATTAAAGGTATATTTAGCTAAGTTTGGTATTTATTTAGTATAGAATGTATTTGGGTTAGAAAAGTCTCCTAAAACTTTAATATCTTTTGATATACTGCTTCATTTATATAAGGGATAGTTCATGTTTGACAGAGTTTTATGAACTCCAGACATATTAAAAAAACACAACATTTTCCTACACAAAGATATTAAAATTATTAAAATATTAATATTTTCAAATAAATGTTGCTAAAACGTGCAAAATCAATATTCAGAAAGATAAACACTTTTATGGCTAAAAAAGAAGTGTCAAATTCGTACAAATAAAAAAAAATTCTAATCTCTGTATATATTTCAATAAAAATTAAAGGTTCATAAATATGTATACTCAAAATAAAGCTCGAAAAATAACATTTCCAACTTCTCACGAAATAACCTAATATAAAATACATATAATCGTACACAGTTACGTTTACATTTTATAATATATAGGACTTGATCTTTGAATTTCCAATTTTTCAGCATTTATCGGGTTACTTCGCAATCTGCTTAAATATTATTTATAGATTTAAATAAGGCACGTTGAGACGTCTCCTGGCCCTGAAAAAAGGTTATGACAGCCAGATTGTACTTTTCAATTATATCTGAATATTAAACATTTGTCTTCAAAAAATGCATGAAGCTAAATTATTAAAATAAAATGTAATAATTAATCTTCGCAATAAGCGTTATGAAAAACATACATTCCGATATTATCAGTATTTAAATTCCATTTAAATTTACCTTAAGATAACAGAATCTACTTCCTGAAATTTCAACGTTACTTTCTTCTGGTATAATTTCGACTGTGATAGAACTGGGAATTTACGTTCTGATTTAGAAAAAGGAAATTTAAAAAAATCCCTGTTCCAAGTCAGGATTCGTCACAATTTGAAACTCCCCTCTTCCAAATGTTGAAGAAAGGGAGTTACTATATCGACTGTTTCATGCAATATGGAATCAAGTTCAGGTAACTCCGTATAAAGAAACAAGTTGCGGGTTTTCTTTATAATAAATCAGGTCAGAGTTTCAATACTTCCCGGACGTAAAAAAACTTAGAACAACATCTTTACATATTCTCAGGTTAGGGGACACTAGTGTTGATCGATGTTTTTGCATAGATGTTTTACTTTCGATCAATTGATTCAAACATCGATGTTTTCTTTCCGATGTTCAACAGATTTTTTAATTAGTCAACCAAAACGTCGTCTTACACCATGGTGGAACAAAACAATGTATCGAAAGACGCGGCTTTTCAGTCAGCCAATAGGAAAAGTGCTGGGGCTGTCTGACAAGTATACTGATAAGTATCAGGCTGATATTTTAATTTAATATGTACATCTTTCTGGCAACCTTATTTTAGGATAAGTACCAAGATGCCATTTTAAAATATAATTGTTTAATACATCATGTGTGATATAGCGAATACTTTTTGAAAGCAGAAAAAATATAAAATTGATGACAGAAAGATATGACGATTTAGGAAAATAGATTATAGTGCCCAGATCTGAAGTTATAGTGCGGTTGATTGTGAATCAATCTATTCAGATTATTACATTTTTCAAATCGGAAAAGAAATGATGAAAAAAAAAAAATTTCAAAATTGCTAAATATTTTTAAAACATCCTGAGTAACAATATTTAAATAAAAACGATTCTTTCGATAAATTAATGTAAAAAATTTGTTTTGCCTTTAATTAATAGAACTCTTATAAGTATTAAGCAACCCTGCAGATTGGAACGAATTTTTGTTTAGAGTATCCATTTAAAACTTCATTTAAGATCGAATAATATCTACCTTCTCATGAATAATTTTATGCAACCGAAATCAGAGCCTGGGAAAATTCACAAATCAAAATTAGATTTCCAAAACTGCCTTCTTTCCGGCTGTTTAGAGACAATTACATAACAAAAGAAATAGCTGGGAATTCGATCTCAAGTATTTCCACCTTGTTTGTATTTATATTTATATGGCGCTCATTTCACGAGCACTTTGCTTCCCGTTAGCAAATGTATTTGCTTCCTCATAGAGGAAGCATTAGTGATTTTTTAAAATAATGGACGAATTAAAGTTTTCATTTTTATGAATTTAAAAAAATAAATCTAAAAAAAATACAAAGTTACAACAAAAAATTTAAACACAATGACAAATCAGACGAATCAAATTTTTCATTTGAAATGGTAATTTTTCGAGCTGGAAAAGGGAAGGGGGAAGTTCTATCGCACCCTATCCCTTTCCCAACTTTATGATATTTTTACAAAAATTGTCCAATTATTTTATTTTAAAATTAATTATCAAAAAGTTTTTTCTATTCATGCATCAACTTGGAATTATGTTGATGAAAAAAGTTTTTCTGTTGAAGTAGATGTTGGAAATATTATAAATCAGCATCTAACTTCCTTACTCTTCAATAAAGTGTATTAATATTATTTGTCAATCAGTTTATCTTGAATAAAGGAATCTTTTTCGTTCTTGCATCAATTTTGAATTATGTTGAAGAAAAAAGTTTTGCTATAAAAAACCGTTTTTTCAAATGTTATGCATTACCATAGCTTCCTTACTCTTCAATAAAATGTATCAATATTATAGGTCAGTCGATTCATCTTGAATCAATACATATTTTCTCTTCTCGCATCGACTTCAAATTATGAGAATGAGAAAATTTTTACTATAAAAACCGATTTTTAATATAATATAAATGACCATAACTTTGTTACTCTTTGATAAAATGTATTAATATTATATGAAGCGCTCAGAGGAAAAATATGACACAGAGAGTTTCGGGGAAAAAACAATATAGACAAAGTTCCGAGGAAAAACAGTAACCGAAAAAGTTCAGAGGAAAAAAGGTAACCAGAAGCTCGAGGTAAAAATGTTACTCGGAAATATCAGAAGAAAAACGTTATAGAAAATGTTGAGGGATAAAATGTGATAGAAAAAGTTCCGAGGAAGAACGTTGCAAAAAATGTTGAGGGGAAAAATGTGATAGAAAAAGTTCCGAGGAAAAACGTTACAGAAAATGTTGAGGGGAAAAATGTGATAGAAAAAGTTCCCAGGAAAAACCTTACAGAAAATGTTGAGAGGAAAAATGTGATAGAAAAAGTTCCGAGGAAAAACGTTATAAAAATGTTGAGGGGAAAATGTAGTAGAAAAAGATCCGAGGAAAAGCGACATATATAAAAATTAAGGGTAAAAGTTTCTTCTTGAGTACCAGAGGAAAAACGTTACTCCAGCAATTCAGTTTTTTTTGTATTATAAGTTCATCACGAACACCCTTAGAAAGAGAAAAACAAGAACGTTAATATGATCGATATTTTTAATTTACCTGAATTGGAAAAATGGACTGCGAAATTGCAAATGTTTAATTATTGCAAAGATTTTTGATATTGAAAAATAATTCTGTAATAAGAAAGTTGTTGAAAAGTCTGTTTTTCAACATTTTCCCTCATGTTAAAGACTTTAATTCAAATATCTGCCTTTCTTAACTAGCATAAAATGTTGAATATTGACAATAATTTTGCAATAAGGAAATTCGTCAAAAAAATTGTTTTTATACTTTCACTTAAGTTTAAAGACTGTTGTTGAAAAATGCAGGGTTTTCAACGACTATAATAATTTTCAATATTGCAAAATAATTTTGGTTTGAAAGATTTCCAATGTTTCCTTTGCTTCCTAATATTTCACAATAATTTCGAAATAAACAAGTAAGTTGAAAAATTATATTTTACACAAATTCTGCTCAAGTTAAATGATTGCAGTGTAAAAAATAGGGTTTTTTAATAATTACAATCTTTTGAATATTGAAAAATAATTTTTCAATGAACATAGTCGTTAAAATTTTTTTCACTTTAGTTTCAGTTTAAATACTCTTGTATGCAAATAGAAGATTCATTTTTACCAAAAAAGACGAATTTTCTACTCAAAAATATAGTTTTTTAACTAAAAATTGAATAGTTAAGTTTTTGGCTAAAATTATAAATTATTTAACTGGAATAGTTACATTTTCAGTAAAAAAAAATTAATTTTCAGCTAATGTGAAAAAGAATTTTCAATAAAATAGCTCATTTTTCAACCAGAGACGAATTGTCAATTAAAATAGTGAATCTTCAACCAAAAAATTAATTTTTAACAAAAGAGTTAACTTTCAACCAAGTAATTAAATTTTTATTTAAAAAAAAGGTGAATTCTGAACGAAAAATTTACTAGTTGATATTTCAACCAAAAAATATGACTATAATGATGGAATATTCAACCGGAAGTTTAAAAAAATTAATTTTCAATCAAACTGGTGAATTTTCAACTCAAATAATTAATCTTTAACTAGAATAATTGAATTTTCAACCAAGAAGATTCATTTTTACCAAAAAAGACGAATTTTCTACTCAAAAATATAGTTTTTTAACTAAAAATTGAATAGTTAAATTTTTGGCTAAAATTATAAATTATTTAACTGGAATAGTTACATTTTCAGTAAAAAAAATATTTAACCGGAAGTTTAAATAAATTAATTTTCAATCAAACTGGTGAATTTCCAACTAAAATAATTAATCTTTAACTAGAATAATTTAATTTTCAACCAAGAAGATTAATTTCTATTTTAATATTTTTTCAACAAAATGGCTCATTGTTAAACCAAATAGATGAGTTTTCAATTAAAATGATGAATCTTCACCAAAAAAATTAATTAAAAAAAAAAGAGTTTAACCAAAAATTCAACTCAAAGAAATGATTTTTCATCATGAGTTGAATTTTCAACTTTTTTACTGAAAATTCATATTTCCGAGTTGAAAAATAATCTGTCTTACAGAAAATTCGTCTTTTGGCTTGAAAGTTCAACAATTTGGATGAGCTTCCTTTTTCTTGACTGAAAAATTGAATTTTTTTGTTTAAATTTAAATTTTAAACTTCATGTATTTTGTTAAAAATTCTTCTTTTTTGGTAGAAAATTATTCTTCTTGATTGATAATTCGTGTGCTGGGTTTCAAAATTCGTCCTTGTTGGTAAAAAGTTCATATTTTTTGTTTGAAATATCAACCATTACATTTTTTTGAGAAGTACAGTAATATAAAGCTACTTTTACAAAATGAATAATCATTTTTATACAATTTAATATTGCAAGTTTAAAAAAAATAGGTACATTCTCAAAAAAATTCCCTGACTCTTATTTTCGATTGTTTAGCTTGTTTTGATGATCCAATCTAAAAAAAACTGGATTAAAAAAATTGGTAAAATTTATTAGAAATCGTTATGAATGTGAAACCAAATGTATTATATGAATATTTTGAATTTTCGAACAAATTTATTACTGCACGTATTTTTACAAACAGTTCATACTTTTATAAATTAAAAATTTTGAAAACAAAACTTTGTAATAAACTTTGCATATGATTAATTCTACGAAGGCGAAGTTTGAAATTTAGTACAAATAAAAATTAGAAAAAATCTAACGACAAAAAATAGTTTCGAAAAGATAACAACTTTTTTGCTACTATTTTGAAAACAAATTACACCAGGGTGTCTGTTCAAATCCTGGAAAAGAATTCCCTGACAATTCCAAGATTTTTTTCAGGTATAATTTTTCATAGTTCGGATCTATTCAAATATTTCGCATTTTTAAAACGACAAACTATATTAAAAGGTATTGAAATTAATTTTTTTTTTACTGAAAATTTAATTATTCTATTTTACCACCGAATAATTAAATAATACTCAAAAGATAAATAATCATTTCTTGAATTTGTCTCTAAAGTCGATGAATTTGAATAATAATTGAAACAAATTTTTATTTGATCTTATACCTGAAATTCAGTGCATATTTAGGTAAAATTAATGTCGGTACTGTATCAAATTCAACTTAAACCGCTTCAAATTCATAACTTTTCAAGTAAAAATATTTTATTTTGAACCAAAAAGATAAATACTACAATAACTGGTTGTTGTAGAAAAACATTTTTGTAAAAAAAATGTATTTTTTCACTTTCTAAGATGTAAGTTTCATCTGAAGCACTTTGTTTTCGATATAGACTTATTTTTAGTATGCAATAAATACTTTAAAATTTAAAAAAAAATCGTAAAAACACTTTTATGGACAAATTAAAATATATATTTAAAATTCTACCTACTCCTTCTAGTTCTGGGTTTCGGCCCCAGATGGCTATCACAGTTTAAACATTCCCAATATTAAATTAAATTTAAACCGCTTCAAATTCCTAACTTTTCAAGTAAAAATATTTCATTTTCAACATGATAGATTAATTTCGATTAAAATAGTTGGATTTTTAACCAAAAAATACGATTTTTCAACAAAATACATGAATTCTCAACCAAATAGTTGCATTTTTAAATAAAAAAGATGATTTTGCAACCAAGTATTTGAATTTTGAACTAAAAAGATTAATTTTCCACACAAAAAAAAACAATTTTAAACCAAAGTGATGAATTTGCAACTAAAATTATGAATCTCCAACTGGAATAGATGAATTTTTAACAAAAGAGTTTAATTTTCAACCAAGTAGTTTTATTTTCAACAACAAAAAAATGAATTTTCAACTAAAATGATGCATATTTAACTGGAATATTTTAATTTTCAAGCAGAAAGTTGAATTTTCAAAGAAGATTAATTTTTTCCCAGAAAAATACAATTTTTCAACAAAATTCATAAATTTTCAACGAAATAGTTGAATTTTGAACTAAAAAGGATCAATTTTCAACAAAAAATGGAGAATAGTTAAATTTTCAGTTAAAAAATTAATCTTCAACCAAACTGATGAATTTTCAAATAAAGATAATTTTTCAACGAAAAATTGAATAGTTATATTCTTAGTTAAAAAAATTAATATTTGCCCAAAGGAATCAATTTTTAATCATTCCAAAAGGATAAATTCTGAACAAAAATGTAGTAATTGATATCTCAACCCACAAATTTTTTTACTTTTAATAAAAAAAAAAGTTGAATTTTCAGCTAAGAAAGATTTTTTAGCCAAGAAAGAGAAAAAATTGCAAACAACTGTTGAATTTTCACGCAAAAAGGTGAAATTTCAACAAAGAAGATTAACTTTCTACCAAAAAGAACGAATTTTCAACTAAGAACGATCAATTTTCAGCCAAAAATGGAATAGTTCCATTTTCAGTTGAAAAATAAATTTCAAACAAAAAAAAACGAATTTTCAACGAAATAGTTAAACACAGTAATATAAAGCTACTTTAACAAATGAAAAATTATTGTTATTCAATTTTATATTGCAATTTAAAAAAAAATTTCGTAGGATTATAGAAAATTTCAAGAGGTAACATTTCAGAAGATCTAAAAGATTTTCGAAGATTTTAAGGTTTTTTTACGATATTTTACAAAATTCGAAAGTATTTCACGCGATTTTAGAGGCGATGTATATTTTATACCAAATTAAAAAAATAACTGACCCCTCGATTTAATATTTAAAAAATTGCAGGACATTATTTCGCTACTATTTTTCAAAGTTTATGTAACTATTGATATTTTCTTGAATTTCTCAAGTGAGTCCGAGGCTTGGATATAACAAAGTACCAAAAGCATAAATAATAAATGCATTTCTAACAACAAGTAACAATTATTTCAGTTAACAATTGAGGGAATTCAGTCTTTTGCTGAGGAACAATGGCTTTTGAGTAATTTGCGTGAAATCAACAACGAAAACGGGACACTACCTAAGAATCTTGCTCAGCAAAAATGTACAACACTTCCCGGTAGATACATTCTTCAGGTAATAATAATAAAAAAAAAAATTGATCAAACTAGTGCAAAATTCTCTCAAAAAAGACACTAATAATAATATCTTATTTTCTACATTTCCAACAGATCGAAAAGTTGTATGACATTTCGACTTCCAAGTACAAGCAACTGGAAAAAATTAGAAACGTTAACGTTGTAAACTTAAAAGCCACGAAGGATAAAAAATCCGAACCTTGGGAACCAAAGGGAAAAAGAATGTATCAATTATTTCTTACAGATGGTGTACAAGAAATCCAAGCCATGGAATACAAACCTATCAGATTTTTTAATGTTAGAATTTTTTTAAAACAAATTAAATTCGTTTACAAGTTTCAAGCAAACTAAATTCCACAGGATTAAAAAAAAAACATTAATGAAAATTTGTCCCCCTAGGAAACTTTATTGCCAGGCTACAAATTGATGATTATAGGACCTGTTACATGTAGACGTGGGATAATAATGCTAGAGGAAAAACATATTTCTGGTCTTGGTGGTGAAATAGAGGATTTATTAATTTCGAATTCTCTAGAAAACGTTTTAGCTAGATTTTTGTAAGCAACTCAGCAGATTTATTTTTAATTCTCAATTTCTAATTAAATCGATTGTTAAGTTATCGTGTTTTAATATCAATCAGCCTCAGTCTCTTAAATTCGTTTACAGAAATTTGAAAGAAAATCCGGATCCCTACAATGACACTAAACGAAAAGAAGATAATGAAAAGTCCGATTACGAAGAAGAATTTCAAGAATATTTAAACGACCTCGAGAAATTCGCTGGCAATCGAGAAACAAAAGAAAACGGAAAACCAGGTTTAAATCTAAATTCTTCAGTCTTGACTCTTCAATCGAGTTCCGGAATTCATCTTCAAAAGACGTTAACAGAACAAAGTATTGACGAATTGCTCACTGAAGATGAATTAGAAGAATTAATGCTCAATGATCCCGACATCGTAGATGAATTTCCTCCAGTAGAATATGTGACAAATCGAGTAAATCTTCAAAAATTAAAGCAGAAAACTTCTTGCAATGTTCCTAGTAAGCCTTCTCTAAAAGCGACCGCGAAAAGAAAACTCAGTACGGACAATTCAAATATTGCTGGATCAGTTAAAAATGTAAAATTTCAAGATGATAGTTTCTTTTCCGACAATAAAAAAGGGGAACTGAGTGGATCGTGGGATAATCATAAAGAAATCAATTCAGGTTATCATAAAACGAGTCAGAAAATAGAAACCGACACCAAAGTTCAACAGGTAGAAGCTTCGTCAATTTCAGAATTCCAGGATGATGATTTAATTCTGGATGACGAGGATTTGATACTTTTTGATTCATGGGATAATAATCCTAAAGGAAAAACTTCGAATTTTGACGAACCTGTTAAAAAATCGAGTGCCGTTCAGCTTTCAAAATTGTCCAATAACAATTTAGGAATTGAGAAGTCTTCGAACAGAAAAAGCCTCGAATCCCAAAAACCTTCAGGATCTTGTCAGCCTTTCAAACCACTTTTTGAAAAATCAAGTACTGATCCGGGTTTGGTAATTAAAAAGTCGGAGAATATTGCCATGGGTTGGCAAATGATTTCTAATGAAGTGTCGACTCCAAAGTTAAAAGTGATTGAACAGCCGAAATTGATTGATGTTGATGCGGATTTGGAAACCAAGAAATCTTGTAATAAAAACATTGTAGAAAAGACAAATAGTTTTGGAATACCTAAACCTTATAAACCACTTTTTCCAAAAATGAGTGTTCGAAATACGGAAAAATCGACGAATGCTAACGAGAATATGGAAACGAAAAAAGCAGAAAATGAACCTAAGAAAGGTTTGCGCTTATTTTCCAACGCAGCGTCGAAAATTTTTCCGACGGATTTGAAAGTAGAAATATCTGGAAACGAATCCAATAAAAGTTTCGAAGATTTGAACGCTAATTTTGATTCGCGAATGAAGAAATTGTTGAATAAATCGACACAAAATTTGCGAAAAAATTTGAAAAGTCCAGCAAAATCTACATCTAAAATTCAAAATATGCCTTGGAGATCTGAATCAGAAAATAGTGGAAGACCCGCGATAAAGAAAATTTTTCCGACGGATTTGAAAGTAGAAATATGTAGAAACGAATCCAATAAAAGTTTCGAAGATTTGAACGCTAATCTTGATTCGCGAATGAAGAAATTGTTGAATGAACCGACACAAAATTTGCGAGACAATTTGAGAAGTCCAGCAAAATCTACATCTAAAATTCAAAATACGCCTTGGAGATCTGAATCAGAAAATAGTGGAAATGGATACGAGGAAATCACAATAGGAAGCAAAAGACCCGCGGTAAAGAATTTAACAATAAAATTATTTTTTTCATAGATTCTAAAAAAAATTACTACTCAATTATTAATTTTCAGGATCCGGTTCTTACTTTTTCGACTCCACCTAAAATGCACTGTCGACTAGATTCCGAAAAGGAACAAATTAAACTCCGTACTAAAGAATTACCTCCGAAAATTTGTGACTTCATTTGTGATTTGATTAAAGAGTCACTGACTGATGAAGTAATTCGCAAAACGGTTAGAGCTAAAATAAAGGAAAAGGGAAAATTATCGCATAAATGTGGTCGTTGGAATTTGAATGGTCTCATTTCGGATGGTACTGCAGATTTAAATGTAGAATTTTCCACCGAGGTTTGTTGCAAATTGTTTTTTTTTTTTTTTTTAATATTATACACAGGGCTCGGATCGACTAGACGGCTTAAAGTCGCATAAAATTACGAAGAAAGTCATATGAAATTTCGAAAAAAGTTCACAAAAAGTCGCTACAAATTTAGAAAGATAATGAAAAAAAAAAAAAAAAAAACAGTAACAGACACTGAAGGAATGAAATAATAACTTTATTTGTTTATAGGAATCTAGAGTACATAATACTCATTGGTTTTCAAATATTCTTTGCACCATCAAAATATACTTCAAAATTAAAACCATTTATTGATAATACTCATTCAGCTTAAAGGATTCTGAATCTGGAGTTGAAATATTTATTTACTGTTAAATATTTTAACCAAGAAAAGGTTTTCATTTTAAATCAAAAAAGGTTCAATTGAACCAAAAAGGACGATTTTTAAACAAAATACTCAAATCTTCAACCAAAACCGATTCATTTTCAAACAAAAAGTTGCATTTTTAACAAAAAAAAAGGTTAAATGTCTACCAAAAGAGATGATTTTTCACATCGAAATGACGAATTTTCAACACGAGTTGAAATGTTAACCAAAAAAGCTTTTTAAGTTAATAAAAAAAATTGTAATCCAAAATGTTGAATTTCCAAGTCAAAAAGACTAGCTTTATACAGAACAGTTGAATTTTCAACCGAAAAAATATTTGAATTTAAAATAAAAAACAGTTGAATTTTACCAATAAAAAGGAATTTTTTACAAATGATTTCAATCCTTAACTAAAACAGATTAATTTTCAACTGACGAAAAAAATTGATTTTCTACAAAAAAAAGGACGAATGTTCAACAAAATACATAGATTTTAAACAATCTAGTTACATTTTTAACCATAAGAATTAATTTTCTACCACAAAAGGACGATTTTTCAACAAAATACAAAAATGTTCAACAAGATTTTTTCAACATTTTCAACCAAAAGGATTAGTTTTCTATAAAAAAAAAGACGAATCTTGAACAAAATACATGAATTTTCTTCTAAAAATGATAAATTTTCAACCAAAAACGAAAAGATTTTTTAACAAAATAGTTGAATTTTTTACAAAAAAAAAAAATGAATTTTCAACAAACTAGTTAAACTTTCGATTAAATAGTCAAATTTTCGACCAGATTGTTGAAATTTCGAGCCGAAAATATGAATTTTCTGCAAAACAGTTGAATTTCCAACAAAAAATTGTATTTTCACCAAAAAAGTTAATTTTCAATTGAAGCAGATTAATTTTTAACCAGACCATTTCTAACCATTTCTAACAAAAAAAAATTAAATATCTAAAAAAAAAATTAATTTTCAAAACAAAAAGGCAAATGTTCAATAAAATAGTTATATTTTTAATCAAACAACATTTTTTAGTCAAGAAAGAAAAAAATGTCATCAAATTGATGAGTTTTCAACCTAAAAAGATGAATTTTCCACAAAGTAGTTGAATTTACAACCAAAGAGACGAATTTTTAACAAAAGAGTTGAGTTTTCAATTGAAAAAGTCGAATAGTTTAGAAAACAGTTTACTTTTAAACTCGAAATAGTTAAACGATTTTTTTCAAAGACAGTTGAATTATCAACCTGAAAATTTGAATTTCCAATAAGAGTTAATTTTTTAGAAGACAATTGAATTTTCAACAAAAAAGTTAATTTTCAATCATGAAAGATGAATTTTCAACCAAAAACAGTTGAATTTTCAACAAATAGATCGTTTTTAGCCAAGAAAGATGAATTTTTAATCAAATGTTAACTTTCAACAACAAAAATTAATTTTTAACCAAATAGTTGAAGTTTCAATTAAAAGACACGAATTAAAAAAAAAGTAGATGATTTTTTAACCAAATGGTTGAATTTTAATACCAAAAAAAACAAATATTTAAGAAGACAGTTAAATCTTTCACAAAAAAGTTAATTTTCGACCAAAAAAGAAGAATTTTTTACCATAGAAGAGGAATTTTATATCCAGAAAGGCGAATGTTGAACAAGAATTAAATTTTCGAAAAAAAAAAAATTAATTTTCAACATAATACTTAAATTTTTAACCAAATAGTCGAGTTTTTAACGGAAAAAAAAAGAACTTTCAACCAAAAATAGTTGGAGTTTCTTACTGGCTTCTATTATTTTAATTCGCATTTAAGTTAAAACCGAGAAAAAGGAGAACTTCTTAATAACGGGGGAAAAAAGAGGAATTCTTTAAAAAGGGATATTGGGGAAAGAGTGTGAAGACCGTAATTAATTTATAAATTAATAGATTTTAAACGTTTTCGAATTAAAAATGTCCAACTGTTAAGGCTTTCGATTTGAAAAAATTAAATCTTTGAATACGGATTCACGAAATGACAAATTGTTCAATTTCAAATGCTATTAATTTAAAAAAATCTGAGTATAAAGCTTTATTGAAAAATTATTCGATTTTAAACATTCTCAATTAAAATGGTACAATTTTTTCTGGTTTTGAATTTCAATTTAAAAAGTTTCATTGTCCGAGCCCCGTATACATTTTAATATTCTCTGATTGTCTCTCGTTATGAAGAATTTTTTATTTATTTATCAGTTTATGGATAGCGTTATCGGATATACTGCTCTGGATTTTTCGTTGGTCAAGAAACAAGCAAGAAAGGATCCAAAATTAGGAGAGCGAATAAGAACGGTATATAAAAAATCCACAATATTTAGAAAATCTGGCATTTAAAGAAATTGAAATATGTAAATAAATAAATATATTTCTTTGGTTATAATTCTTCTTTTTTTTTTATTATTTTCAGAACATGAGGAATGCTCAAAACAAATTGGAAGAATCTGACTGGCTAGTGCAACTGGAACTGGCTCAAAACAAAACTCCAATTGTTGTCAGTGGAACTGAATTAACTGAGGAACAGCGAACAGTTTTCGAAAAGAGGCTCAATATTCTTAAACCGCAATATGTTTAGACTCATTTTAAGAAAGTTTATCTATAATTTAGTTTAAAAGATTTTGTATAATTGTTAAAAACAAATAAATTATTTAATTTTTTCCGTAACTATTGCCTAATTTCGAGTTAAAAATTCTGCTTCCTAACGTAAATTCCAACTTTTCACCAATTAAATAGAAAACAAAGTGAGAATTAATTAAACTTAATTAATTCAGGGTTTCTACAGAATCAAAATTTCGAAATTCCCTGACCCCTGACCAATTTTTCATTTTCTCTGACCGTTCTAAATTTTTCTTTTAGGTATAAAAACAATTTTACACCTAGGAACTCAATAATTTTAATGCAAAAACCTGTTTCTAAATTTGTTTTAAACACTTTTAGCGACCTAAGTTTACTTGACTTGAGTGAATTAAATTTTCAGTTGAAAAAATTAATTTTCTACCAGGAAAAAGGGAATTTTTAAGAGAATAGTTAAATTTGCAATCAGAGTTATGAATCTTCGACAAAAAAATGAGATCTTAACAAAAAGTATAATAATTATTTCCACCAAAAAAAATATTTTCAATCAAAAACAGTTGGATTAATCTAAAAAATACAAAACAGACTAATTTTCAAACTAAAAAAGGAATTTTCAACCAAAAAAGATTTTTAGTCAATACAGAAAAAAAATCACGTTCAAAATGTTGAATTTTTAAGCCAAAAATACGAATATCCTGCAAAACAGTTAAGTTTTCAACAAAATAAACGAACTTTTAACTAAAAAGGATCAATTTTTAAGCAAAAATGGAATAGTTACATTTTTCAGTTCAAAAAATTAATTTTCAACCCAAATGATGAATTTTCTACCAAAAAAGAAAAATACTTAACAAAATACATGAATTTTTAACTAAAAAAAAAACAAATTTTCAGCAAAAAATAGATTAGTTAAATTTTTTACCAAAAAAAAAAGGAATTTTCAACCAAAGAACTGAATTTTTTACAAAGAATAGAATAGTTAAATTTTCTGTAAACAAAATAATTTTCAACTAAATAAAATAAGTTTTTCTCAACTAAAGAGACAAATTTTCAACCCAATAGATTAAATTTCTATCAAAAAAGCTAAATTCTCGACAAAAAGAGAAATAATTAAATTTTCAGTTAAAGAAATGAATTTTTATCTAAATTTATGAATCTTCAACAAACAAAAAAATGAATTTTTAATCAAATAGTTGAATTTTCAACGCAAAAGATTAATTTTGTACAAAAAATGACAAATTTTCAAGAAAACACATGAAATTTCAGCAAAAAAAGATACATTTTCAAACGAAATTGAAATAGTTAAATTTTCTGCGAGAAAAATAAATTTTCAACAAAAAAAAAAAGAAATTTAAACAAAATAGTTGAATTTTCAACCAACAAAATTATTTTTCAATCAAAAAGATGAAGTTTCAACTAATGAAATTACTTTTCAAATGAAACAGATTTTCAACTTAATAGATGAATTCTCAATCAAACAGAAGTTAAATTTGCAGTCAAAATAATTAATTTTCAATTTAAAAAAACAAAATAATTTTCAACCAGGAAAATCAATTTTTAACCAAAGATAAATTTTTAACTAAACAGACGAATTTTCAACCAATTAAATTAAATTTCTATCAAAAAAACTAAACTTTCCACAAATACGAGAATATTTAAATTATTAGTTAAAGAAATCAATTTTTAACTAAAATGATGAATCAACAAAAAAAAATAATTTTTAATCAAATAGTTAAGGTTTCAACTCAAAAGATTAATTTTGTACAAAAAATGACAAGTTTTTAACTAAAGAAAGGCCAAAAATATAATAGTTAAATTTTCGCTTGGAAAAATAAATTTTCAACCAAAAAAAAAAAAAAAAAAATTTCAACCAAATAGTAAAATTTTCAACAAAAAAAAATAAATTATTAACCAAAAAGTTGATGTCTCAATTAATGAGATTACTTTTCGAATAAAACAAATTTTCAACAAAATAGTTGAATTTTCTACCAAGCAGATGAATTCTCAATCAAGAAGATTATATTTCTACGAAAAAGATCAATTTTCAACCCAGAAGATTAATTTTCTTCCAAAAAAGATATCTTTTAACAAAATACATGAATTTCCAAACCAACTGTTTGAATTTTTAAAGAAATTTTCAATCAGAGAAATTTATTTTCAACTAAAAATAGGATTTAACCACCAAGAAGATTAATATTCTATTAATACAGGAATTTTCAACAAAATAGTTGAATTTTCGGTTTAAAAAATCTATTTTCAATGCAAACAAGAAAAAAATAATTTTAACAAAATGGTTAAATGTTGAACAAAAAATAGGTTTGTAAACTAAAATCATGAATCACAAACAAAAAAGATGAATTTTAACAAAGTAGTTCCACTTTCAACTAAGTAGTTGAATTTTCATCCAAAAAGGATGAAGTATCAATAAAAAATGTAATAATTGATAATTCAACCAAAAAAGACAAATTTTCAACAAAATAGTTCAATCATCAACCAAAATAGAACCCAAAAAGACGAATTTTGAACAAAATAATAAAATTAACTTCACCTCAGTTCGCCGAAAATTCCCTGACTTTCCCTGACCAGATTTAAATGCCCTGACTTGCTCTCATTTTCTGGACTTCCCTGACCAGTAGCAACCCCATAGATGCTAAAAATGTAACTTAATCAGCAAAGATTTTTAATATTAAAATGCAATTTTGCCAACAGAAAATGGTGGGGAAACGGCAGAGGAAGAGTCGGCGCCGGAAGTTGCTGGAGGAGGATTCGGAGGAGAAATTGATGGAGAGGAGGGCTGCACTCCAGAAGATGCTGATTCAAGTAGAGAGCGAAGAAAGATATAATTTTACCGATACTTCAAATGGGGAAAACAGCGAACCCGACATTAATCAAAGAACCCGACTAGGCTCTCCATTTCCAACCGCTCGCTCTTTATCTCCAGGCAGCGAAAGCTGCGATGAAGTTAATAAATCGGGCCATCACGGCAATTGGAGAAAACAATCTGGTCATCACGACAATTGGGGAAATCAACCTTTTTTTTGTTTGCCAGTCAAGAAAATACATCCATCGACATCCAGTGGATACTCAAAAGGTTTCGATTCCACCTACTGCAGGCGAAGAGAAACGAGAGAAGATGCCGATCTATTCAAAAATCTTAGAAGATCAAAAGAAAAAAATCGTCCAGCGAAACCCCCGGAAGAAGATGTTTGGATACCACTAACGTTCCTGGATCCATTTCAAAAATATGTCTCAAGCGAGCCTGTCGATCCGAGATCTATGTCGAGACCTAAAAATCCAGATCTGCGGCGCCGGGTTACAGAAGTCGAAAATGCATCAGAAGAAGTGTTTGATACCGAAGATTTCGACGCTAAAGACCAATATAAAGAAATAAAGGTCGAGAATAAAAATAAAAACTGGAGGGAAAGAAAGACCGAGCCTACCAGAAAATTAGGAAAAACCTCTGGAATTTCAGAATCATTCTCAAAAACATTGAAACAAGAAGTAAAGTTAGAAAAACCACCGGAAAACATTAGGAAAAGAGGCACCGATTCTTATAGAAGATATTCTGTAGAATCAAATTCTCGTTCGCGTTCTGAAATTTCGGAACCACCAGGAAAAGCAAGAAAGATCGAGAATCCACAGGACAAATGTACAAAAAGAGGCAAAGATTTTTGCAAAAGATCTTCTGTAGAAATTTTGGAACCACCCCGAGAAGAAATGAAGATTGAAAATCCTTCGGAAAAAACTCGAGAAGAGGCCAACTCTTCTACAAAATTGAGTACATCTGCAGAATTGAATTCTGATTCGCGCTCTAGAATTTTGGAAACAGAAGTATTGGAACGGGTGAAACAAGAAATAAAGGTCGAAAATCCATCAGAAGAAGTTCAAGCATCAAGTACTGATGATTTCAAACCCCTGGGACTAATTCCGACGGATTTATTATTTAGTGCGTGTGTTTCAATAGCAGCGGAAATCCCTGAAGAAGCTTTGAAATCTCTGAAAAATCTGCAGATTCCTAAATTGGAAATGAAGGTTGAAGAGTCGGAAGTGATAACAATAGAGGATGACGATTTCGAAAATTCAGGACCAACATCAAGAGAAAGAGAAATTGAAAATGTAGAAGAGAAAAGTATTGACGATTTAGAATCAGTTGCGAGCAATGACAAAATTTTCGAGGCAGTCGTGAAATCTCTGATTGAAGAAAAACTTCAGGAACCGGTGGAGACAAAGACGAGAGGAAATTCAAGAGCCTCTTCAGAGGAGAAACATGAAAATACTGGAAGGAAGAAAATCGATTTCGGTGAAGAAATCGAGAAATTTACGATAAAACTCAGAATAATTAAAAGTGTAGAAGAAAGGATGAAAGAGTATTAGTTAAAATTTTACACCAAGATTTTACTTTACGAAAATGTTCAGTATATGAAACTCTTTTTAGAGAGGGCAAGAAATGAAAAGACTGCTCAAGTGTTCAACTAGTTTTCGAGTTTACTTAATTACCTGAGATGTAAGTTTACGAAAAGTGATGTAAGCTGTGAAATATTAATTTGGTTAAGTAATTATCTTTAAATACTTGTAGTTGAACTACTTCCAAAGACTAATGTTTGTATCGATTATGCAATAATATAATATCTAATATAATGTATAAAAAAAACAAAATTACATAAAAACAGTATTAATATTACATGAATGCCTATAATGGTATCCAACACTGCTTTAAAAATTTAAGCAGACAATTTTTAATCATGTGATTTAAATAATTAGGATTATAAAATTATTACATTTTAAGTTTCTTTAAATCCACGGTTATCATAACATTTTATTTTCATACTGTATAATCATATAAAGTCTTTATGATCGAATTATAAATATTAAAAATTACACTCATTGTTTATTTTCGACCTTTTCCATATGTTGCTATTATAATTTATCATTTTTGCGATAGAAAATATTCGTTTTAACCACCAGCGTTCAATTATTTTATTTCTAGAACTGGAATTATCCTTTCTATTTTGATACATTTATTAAAAATTACTGTTTCAAAGTAAACTTAATAAGTCTAATGTGCTTTTAAAAACAGTTTTGGTTCGTTTTTAATATGTACAGACATTTTTAGTATCTAAAATAAATTACAAATACATTTTTTTTGTTTTTGGAAAAGAAATGAGAATTGAAAAGATGAATTTTATAGGAAACAGTTGACTTTTAAACCCAAAAATATGACTTTTCAACAAAAAAGTTAATTTTCAACGAAAAAATATGATTTTTCAACCAAACAGTTAATTTTTCAACAAACAAAAATATTAATTTTACACCACAAATTTACATCTACAACCAATTATATGAACTTTCAAGCAAGCATAAATTTTCAACAAAAACATTAAATTAAAAAGAATTTTTTAGAAGACAGTTGAATTTTCAATCCAAAAGAATGAAATATTTAAATTTTCGACAAAAAAGTTGAATATTTTGACCAAGTGGTTGAATTTTCAACTAAAAAATAAAAATTTCCAATCAGTTAGATTTAAAAAAAGTAAATCTTCAATAAAAAATGGAATAGTTAAACTTTTAGTTACAAAAAATTATTTTCATACAAAAAAATTACAACAAAACAGTTACATTTTTAACCAAGCAGCTATATTTTCAACCAAACAAATAGTTGAATTTAGAAAAAAGGTAATTTTTAAACAAAAAATGGAATAGTTAAACTTCCAGTTAAAAAAAATTAATTTTCAACAAAAAAAGATTTTACTTTTAGATGAAAAACAATTAAGTTCAATAAAAAAAGATGAATTTTCAACAAAAAATATAATAGTTGATATTTCAACCAAAGATTTCAATTTGGAATAAAAGCAGTTGAATTCAACCAAAAAATACGATTTTTTTTACAAAATAATTAAATCCTCAACCAAAACAGATTAATTTTTAACTAAAAACTAGCAATTTTCAGTTCAAAAAATAAATTAAAAAAAAATGTCTAACAAAACAGTTAAATTATCAACCAATAAAATTAATTTTTAACAAAGTAATTCAACTTTCATCAACCAAATATGATTTGAAGTTTAAATAAAAAATAGTTTAATTTAACCAATCAGGAAAAACTTTTAACAAAAAGTTGCATCCTTCACCAAAACATATTTTCTACCAAAATATATGAATTTTCAACCAAAAAAGGCCAAAAAGAGTTGAGTTTTTATGCTAAAAAGATGAATAATTTAGAAAATAGTTTACTTTTAAACCCGAAAAAATGAACTTTCAACAACAAAATTTAATTTTCAACCAAAAAAGATGTTTTCTCAACCTAATAGGTGAATTTTAAATCGAAAAGATGAATTTTCTTCCCAAAAAGGCGAAATAGTTGAATTTTTAACAAAATAATTCAATTTTCAACAATATAGTTGTATTTTAAACTAAACAGTTGAATTCTAATACTATAAAATTCTATTTTCAACCAAATAGTTGAATTTTCAACTAAAAAATATAATTTTTCAAGTAAGTAGTTGAATTTTCAACCAAATGGTCGAATTTTCAAAGCAAAAACAGAGGCACTTTCAATCAAACAGTATAATTTTCAATCCGAAAGGACGAATTTCCTTCCCAAAAAGACGAAATAGTTGAATTTTCAACTAAATAATTAAATTGTCTAGAAAACAGTTATATTTTAAACCAAGAAGTTGAATTCTTAACCTTTAAAGTTGTATTTTCAACCAAATAGTTGAATTTTTAAGTAAAAAAGATAAATTTTCAACCAAATAGTTGAATTTTCAGAAAAAGTATATTTTTAACAAAAAATGGAATAGTTAAACTTTTAGTTGAAAAAATTAATTAAAAAAAAAGAATTGCAACAAAACAGTTAAATTTTCAACCAAAGAAATAAATTTTCGACTAATATGCTGAATATTCAATAAAAAAATATATTTTCAACAAAGGAGCTCATTTTTCAACCAAGTAGTTGAATTTTCAATAAAGAAGATGAATTCTCAACGTAAAATGTAATATTTGATATTTCAACCAAAAAAGATTTTACTTTTAGATAAAAAACAGTTAAGTTCAATCAAAAAAGATGAATTTTCAAAAAAAAATATAAAAGATGATATTTAATCAAAAAAATATTTTCAATTTGAATCAAAAACAGTTTTCAGTCAAAAGAGAAAAAAAAATTACCAAATTGTTGAATTTTTAAGCCGAAGAGGTGAATTCTCTAGAACAAAGTTGAATTTTCAACCAAAGTCAACGAAAAACGATAAATTTACAACAAAAAATGCATTATTTCAATTTTCAGTTTAAAAAATTAATTTTTACCAAAAAAAAACGAATATTTAATACATAGTTTAATTTTCAACCAATTAAATGAACTTTTAACCAAGTAATTCTACTTTTAACCAAGTGGTTGACTATCCAATAAAAAACGATGAATTCTCAAGGAACAATTTAGTAGTTGAATTTTTGACTATAAAAACGATCAATTTTCAACCAAAAATGGAATAGTTAAATTTCCAGTTGGGAAAAGTAATTTTCGACAAAAAAAAAAGAGTTTTCAACAAAATAGTTAAGACTTCAAGCAATAAAATGAATTTTCAACAAAGTAGTTGAACTTTTAACCAAGTTATTGAATTTTCGAACAAAGAAGATGACTTTTTAAGAAAATAGTTGAATCCTCAACAAAATAATGAAATTTTTAATCAAATACTAGAATTCTTAACTAAAAGAGATAAATTCTGAACAAAAAATATAATAGTAGACTTTTAAATTAAAAGAAATGAAGGTCCCGCGAAAAACAGTTGGATTTTCTAATTACAGGGATCACAGCGCAAAAGGAGCTAAAAAAAGGGGAAATATGGTGATTTTCTCACAAAAAAGGGGAAAATAGGGGAAAGATTAAACACTTATTTTTATATATCGGAAAGAACAATCTTTTTATAAGAAATTTTATATTTTTAAATAATTTTTAATGATTTTTCAATGATTGCTGCTATTAAAGAATTTATTTTTAAAAATTTGATATACTTAGGTCGGTGGAAATCCATTCACAGTGATATAAAAAAGTCTGAGAAAAAAATAAAATTAGTTAATAACAAAATTTTAATGCTTAACATCGTTCTCATAAATATTTCTTTCCAAGATTCGTCATTTCTTCTTTACTATAATTAATACTTTCAACGTAAATTTAAAACTACACTCTTCAGTAGAGCGAAGTAAAAATGCTAAAATTAATCGAATCGTTTGAGCTGAGGGATATCAAAAAAATATTACAACAAAATAATTAAAAACAATAACATAAAGCTACTTTTACTTTTTTTGGAAAGGATTTCCAATTTGAACTATTTTCAAAACAGAAAACTCCTAAACTTGAAATGTTTGTCATTAATAAAAGATAAAAGCTTTTGTTTAGCATTATTTATTCTAAATTTTTTAAAACTAGATAGTGGATTTTCCAAACTAAAGAACATCAATTAATAACCAAAAATGGTGTAGTTCAATTTTCATTTGAGAGAATTAATTTTCAATAAAAAAACTAATTTTCTACCGGCTGGTTTAATTTTGTACCAAATAGTTGAATTTCGTACCAAAGTGTTGAATTTACAAACGAAAAATACGAATTTTCTACAAAACTGTTGAATTTTCAGCCAGAGAATATGATTTTTAACAAAAAAGTTAATTTTCAACCAATCAGTTGAATTTTCAATGAAATAGTTAAATTGGCAATTAAAAAAAGAAAATTTTATCGAAAAGAAATCAATTTCAACACAGAAGATAATTTTTCTACCACATAAATTTTTATCCAAATAATTGAATTTTCAAGAAAAAAGTTAATTTTCAACCAATAGGTTCATTGCTCAAGAAAATAGTTAATTTTTAACAGAAAAAAAAGAATTTTCAACTAAAATTATGGATCTTCAGCCAAAAAAATTAACTTTGAAGAAAGTAGTGGAACTTTCAACCAAATAGAAGAATTCTCAACCTGAAAAGATGAATTTTTAACACAAAATTTAATAGTTGACATTTTATCAAAAAAACATTTTAATATAAAATTAAAAACATTTGGATTTAGTCAAAAAAATCAAACTTTCAACAAAATACATGAATATTCAACGAAAAAGTAAGAATTTTCGACAAAAAAGTTAATTTCCCAATAAATAGTTGAATTTCTAATTAAAAAGGATCAATTTTCAAACAAATAAATTTATTTCCAACTAAAAAATATAAATTGTCAACCAAAAATGGAATAGTTGAGTTTGCAGTTAAAAAAAGAATTTTTAACCAAAAAAAGTTTTTGTTAAATTAAAATAGTTATATTTTTAACCAAAGTGTGGAATTTTTAAATTAAATAATCAACCTTGAACTAAAATAGATAAATTTTAAAACAAAAAGATGAATTTTCAATCAAGAAGATCAATTTTTATAAATGAAATGATTTTTTGAATAAATTAATTTCATAACGAATAGTTCAATTTTCTACCAAAATTCAGAAGTGATTTTTCAAACCTCAATGAAAAATTTCCAAACAAGAAAGATTTTTCATTCATATATACAAAAAAAATTCAACAACAATTTTGAACTTTCAAGTGAAGAAGATGAATTTTTAACCCGAAAATATGAATTTTTAACAAAAAATTAAATTTTTAATCAAAGATTTAATTTTTAAACAAATAGTTAAATTTCAAACTAATATGGATGACTTCTTTAAAAAATTCGTTAAATTTTCAAGCCAATAATACGAATTAAAAAAGTTAATTTTCAACCAGAAAAAATTAATTTCCAACCAAATAATTCAATTTTTAACCAAAGACATGAATTTTCAACAACAAAAAATAGTTAAATTTTCTACCAAAATTAAGAGGTGAATTTTCAAAGCATAATAAAAAATTTTCCCACAAAAAAAGATTTTTCAATCGAGAAAGGAAAATAATTTAAAATAAATTCTTGAGTTTTTCAAGTAAGACGAATTTTTTACCCGAAAAAATGAATTATTAACAAAAAACTAAATTTTCAAAGAAAACATTAATTTTCAACCAAATAGTTGAATTTAGAAAAAAAAGGATGACTTTTTTTACAAAATATTTAAATTTTAAGTAAAAAAAGACTAATTTTGTACAAAATTCAGTTAAAAAAGTTAATTTTTCGATTAGAAAAAAAATGAATTTTCAGCATAATAGTTAGATTTTTCATCTAAAATCTAGAATCTTTTACCCGAAAAATGAATTTTGAACAAATTAATTCAATTTTCAACCAAGTAGTAGAATTTTCAAATAAAAACATATTTTCAATTAAAAAAAGAATACTCAAATTTTCAGTTAAAAAAATTAATTTTAATTAATTTTCAACTAAAGAAATAGATTAATTCATCACCAAATAGTTGAATTTTTAAACAAAAGCATGAATTTTTAACGGAGAATATTAATTTTCTACTAAAAGAGATAAATTTGCAGCAAAATACGTAAATTTTCAGCTAAAAAAGATCAATTTTTAATCAAAATGTAATAGTTAAATTTTGAGTAAAAAAATTAATTACAAAAAAAAAAATTTGTAACTAAAAAGAAAATTAATTAAAACAATTTTTTTTTCAAAGAAAATATTTAAAAACTATTTGGATCACTTATGCAAATTACTCCGAATTATCTGGATTACTCTGAATTACAAGTTAATTAAATGGATTACTTCAATTACTTCGAACTACCTGGATTACAAGTGGATTACTCTGAATGGTAGGTGGATTACTTGGATCATCTGAATTAGTCCAAACAATCTGGATTACACGTGGATTACTCTGGATTACAAGAGGCTTTTCGCAGATTGCAACTGCACTAATTCGGATTACAAATAAATTACTTCGGATTACAATTGCATTACTTCGGATTACAATTGCATTACTTCGGATTACAAATAAATTACTTCGGATTACAAATAAATTACTTTGGATTCCAAATATTTACATCGGATTACAAATAAATTACTTCGGATTACAAATAAATTACTTCTGATTACAAATAAATTACTTCTGATTACAAATAAATTACTTCGGATCACAAATAAATTACTTCAGATCACAAATAAATTACTTCGGATTACAAATAAATTACTTCAGATTACAAATAAATTACTTCAGATTACAAATAAATTACTTGGGATTACAAATAAATTACTTCGTATTACCGAGATTGCTTCAACTTACTTGCAATACGGCGGATTACAAGTAGATTACTCTAGATTACAAGTGGGGCTTTCCGGATAACAAGTAGCTTTCGCGGATTACAAGTGCATTACTC
The DNA here is from genome assembly GCA_011634705.1 of Andricus grossulariae. Lineage (NCBI taxonomy): Eukaryota > Metazoa > Arthropoda > Insecta > Hymenoptera > Cynipidae > Andricus > Andricus grossulariae. The sequence goes on along the minus strand of JAABKJ010007545.1, from coordinate 79,866,080 downwards.
TGGATTAAAAATGATTTACTTCGTATTATATGTGGATTCCTTCACATAACTGAGATTACCCTGGATTACAAAAGGATTATAGTGGATTACAAATGGATTGTTGGAGATTGCAAGTGGATTACTCTAGAAAATGAGTGGATTATACCAGATTACAATTGAATTACTCAAATCACAAGTGGATTACTCTAGATAACAAGCGGCTTTTCCAGAATAACAAGTACCTTTTCCGGATTACAAGTGCATTACTTGAGATTAAAAATGATTTACTTCGTATTATAAGTGAATTCCTTCACATCACCAAGATTACTCTGGATTACAAGTGGATTATACTAGATTGAAAGTGGATCATACTGGATTACAAGTGAATTATACTGGATTACAAGTGGATTATACTGAATTACTAATGGAATATACTGGATTACAAGTAGATTGTAATAGATTGTAAGTGGATTACTCTAGAATACAAGTGGATTATACCAGATTACAATTGAATTACTCGGATTACAAGTGGATTACTCTAGATTACAAGTGGCTTTTGCCGGACAACAAGTAGCTTTGCCGGATTACAAGTGCATTACTTTGGATTAAAAATGATTTACTTCGTATTATAAGTGAATTCCTTCACATCACCAAGATTATTCTGGATTACAAGTGGATTACACTGGATTGAAAGTGGATCATACTAGATTACAAGTATATTATACTGGATTACGAGTGGATTATACTGGATTACAAGTAGATTGTACTAGATTAATAATGGATTATACTGGATTACAAGTACATTGTTGTAGATTTCAAGTGGATTACTCTAGAATACAAGTGGATTATACCAGATTACAATTGAATTATTCGGATTACAAGTGGATTACTCTAGATTACAAGTGGCTTTTGCCAGACAACAAGTAGCTTTGCCGGATTACAAGTGCATTACTCTGGATTAAAAATGATTTACTTCGTATTATAAGTGGATTACTTCACATCACCAAGATTACTCTGGATTACAAGTGGATTATACTGCATTAAAAGTGGATCATACTGGATTACAAGTGAATTATACTGGATTACAAGTGGATTGTACTGAATTACAAGGGGATTATACTGGATTACTAATGGATTATACTGGAATACAAGTGGATTATACTGGATTACAAGGGGATTGTTGGAGGTTGCAAGTGGATTACTCTAGAACATAAGTGGATTATACCAGCTTACAATTGAATTACTCGGATCACAAGTGGATTACTCTAGATTACAAGCGGCTTTTCCCGAATAACAAGTACCTTTTCCGGATTACAAGTGCATTACTTGAGATTAAAAATGATTTACTTCGTATTATAAGTGGATTCCTTCACATCACCAAGATTACTATGGTGTACAAGTGGATTATACTGGATTGCAAGTAGATTATACTGGATTACAAGTGGATTATACTGGATGACAAGTGGATTGTACTGGATTACTAATGGATTATACTGTATTACAAGTAGATTGTTATAGATTACAAGTTAATTACTCTAGAATACAAGTGGATTATACCAGATTACAATTGAATTACTCGGATTACAAGTGGATTACTCTAGATTAGAAGTGACTTTTGCCGGACAAAAGGTAGCTGTGCCGCATTACCTTGGATGAAAAATGATTTACTTCGTATTACAAGTGGATTCCTTTACATCACCAAGATTACTCTAGATTACAAGTGGATTATACTGGATTGCTAGTGGATTATTCTGGATTATAAGTGGATTATACTGGAGATCAAGTGGATTGTACTGAGTTATTAATGGATTATACTGGATTACAAGTACATTATTGTAGATTTCAAGTGGATTACTCTAGAATACAAGTGGATTATACCAGATTAAAATTGAATTACTCGGATGACAAGTGGATTACTCTAGATTGAAAGTGGCTTTTCCCGACTAACAAGTAGCTTTGCCGGATTACAAGTGCATTACTTCGGATTAAAAATGATTTACTTCGTATTATAAGTGAATTCCTTCACATCACCAAGATTACTCTGTATTACAAGTGGATTATACTGGATTGAAAGTGGATCATACTGGATTACAAGTGACTTATACTGGATTACAAGTGGATTATACTGGATTACAAGGGGATTATACTGGATTACTAATGGATTATACTGGAATACAAGTGGATTATACTGGATTACGAGTGGATTATAGTGGATAACTAATGGACTATACTGGATTACAAGTGGATTACACCAGATAACAAGTGGATTATACTGGATTACAAGTGGATTACACTGGATTAGAAGTGGATTATACTGGATTACACGTGGATTATACCGCATTACAAGTGGATTATTCTGGATTACAAGTGGTTATCACAGATTCCAAGTGGATTACTCAAGAGTAAAAGTGGATTATACCAGATTACAATTGAATTATTTCGGACTACACGTGTATTACTCCGAATTACTTGAATTACATCGCATTACAAGGAGATTACTTTGCTTTACAAGTGGATTTTTCAGCAATAAAAATTTTTTCTTTTTTTTTCGTAAGAATAGAATCAATAGTTCTGATAATTTATCCCTTGGTCAGGAAAGTGCTCTGTCTGTAAAAAATTACCCATATGAGTGTTTCGGATACACGCTAGGTATAGTTTTACATATCCTGTGAAAGATAATTTTTTCAACGTTCTAAAATTACATTTGCCTATGTATTTCACATAAAATGAAGAGCTCGGTACTTTATGAGAGTCCTGGGACTGTACGAAAAGTCGGTCGAGGATGTACTCGATTTTTTTTTTTTTTTACGAGATACGGGGTTGCACTTTACGAGCAGTTCACTCATTTTTCCCAAACAAGGGAGACTTTGGTACTTTAAATAAAATTTCGATAATTTTCATAACAACTTTTTGAATTTTCTTGAGAAACCGAAAATTCAAATTTGATTCAAAAAATAATGAAAAATAAATAGTTCCATTTTGCGGTCAGACTATGCAAGATGCGAAAGAAATGAAATTACAAAAATCATAGACCCAAAAAGCATCTAATTTGTTATGATTCACTTTTTTATGGAAAAAGTAGTTTTTTTTTCATTCGTAAAAAACAATAATACAAATAAACAAATTAAAATTTTGGACAAACGACACAAGCTAAGAAAAAAATAATGAGACATTATTTTTTGACAGGATGCGTCGTTTTCGTTTTATTCGTAAAGAACAACATTAAAAATTAAATTTTCTGACAAACGACACAAACCATGAAAAAAATGAATTGACAAAAGTTTATCATATAAAAGGAGCTACAAATTTGTAATTAATAAGTTTATGATAGGATGCGTAGGTCTTGTTTCAATCATAAAAGATAACATTAAAAATAAAAAAATAATTTTTGTTGGATACTGATACAAGGTACGACAAAAAATTCGAAGACAAAAGTTGTTCACCCAAAAAAGATCTACTTTGTTAATAATAATTTGTAGATGAAACGAGTAGATTCTCTTTCAATCGTAAAAAACAAGATTAAAAATAAAAAAGTGAAAACTTTTGGATAAATGACACAAGAGATGAAAAACAAATGAAAACACAAAAATGGTTGAACCAAAAAAGATCTTCAAATATATCACAAACTCTTGTTGTAAAAATATATAATAAAAATAAGAACATTATCTTTTTTTGGAAACAGGATACAAGCTATAATAACATTTTATTTGACAAAAATTGTCACCTGAATTATATCTACATTCAAAACCACTTTACCCCAGGATGCGTATTTATAGTATAGACCGTAAAAAATAACATTAAAAATAAACAAATTAAATTTATGGAAAAATGATACAAGCTGCAATAAAATGTTTATTAACAAAATTGTTTTTTTCTTATGCGCACTTTTTCTTCAATTATAAAAACAAGACAATACAAATAAGTATGTTACAATACCAATGCATGTTATGAATTATGATACTATAAATTGATTAAAATGATAAATTTTTCAGGGTAGTTGAAAATAAAATTTAATGCAAAAGAAGAAACAAATATTAAAGTAATGATAAATAAAATTTGTACTTTATTATGTAATATCTGAGTAAGCTATCTCAGGCCGAGGTTTATAAATAAATGTAATATACATTTGATATGAAAGTGTTGAACATAATGTAGAAAAGTTCGTTAAAGCCGAAGGAGCTTTAACAAAAGAGAATTCACAATAACCAAATTATAGTTGTCGATGCTTTGATCTATAATTTTAAAAGGTCTGTGTGCACAAATATGGAGAAAATACAAAGACCGAGTGTGTCGCGCGCGGTAAATACATTATCGAACGCGAAGCGCAAGAATCAACAGTCGCGCGCCCTAGGCGCTCTGAAAATTGTGTTAAATAATGTGATATTGAGTCTTTTAGACCAGTAGCCAAAACAACAAATCCCATCAAATTATTCAATACATTTTATCTGGTCAAAACCATAAGATCAAAATACATGATTAAACTATTTTGTGGTCAATTCGTACTTTTTGGTTGGATTCAAATTTTTTTATTAAAAATAAGAATTCCATCGTATTTTAGTATGCCATAAAAGGATAAGATTTTCCTGATTTGTCACACGTCCCGTTGAATCCATATAATATGGTAAAAGTGACCCCAAACGTTTTCTCCGTCTATAAAACTAATTGAAACACTTTCATTATCTTTTTATTCCGCTGAATGAGATTTTTTTTATATCCTTTATACGATCGCTCTGAAGGATCTATAAGAATTTTTTTAATAGACCTGATTCTGTGAAGATTTTTTTTATCCAGAGATGCGTTTTATGTCAAAATATTGCTCTGAGAGGTAAAACGAGTCTCGTATATGGCGGTATCGCATTTGCCTTTGCAGTTGCGCTTTACGGCTAAAGCCATAAAATAATGTGAACTCTACATATATCTATATATATATGAGCGGAAAAACGCTGGAAAATAGGCCATAAGGAAAGGAAAAAGAAGGACATTTTCTCCTATTCTTTATTCTAGCATCGTGCGTCTACTAGGATAAGAAGCTCACTATCTTGGATTCCCAGTGATCTATATATCACACTAAAGAACATTTATCGTTTTACTATATATGTGTATATATTCACTACACGTTCTCGCGTGTTATTGTTATCTTGAGTGCTTGCAATTTCCTCTCTTGAATCGTAATTTTAAATTCGATGGATCATAAATCTGTCAATAAATAATAAATGGAAATTTTCTATTTTCTCGATTATCTACATATATTTCCCATAAAAAAAAGACGTTTTTGTAAATTTAATTCAGAATCGTCAATATTAGCTGAATCGATTTGACACTAAACATTTCTCTTCACAAATAGTCATAGAATACGAATAAAATATTAATTTTTGAATATCACCCCCATAAGTCTGTTTTATAGGGTCCCAAAAAACCCCCATAAGTGAAAAAATGGGTTTTGCGAGTTTTTGGCGCTAATTTTGATCTTTATGCAGTTTTTAAAATACAAATTGTTTATAGTCATAAAATACTGCTTTGAACGGATAATTAGATGTTTACATAAAGTTTGTAAGCAATTTATTAATGCTTTTAGCAACTTTCTCTTAATTCAAATTTTTTTTCTTCAATTTTCAGAGTTGTTGCGGTTTTTTTGAAAAATTCACACTTTTAGTGAAACTTTAAATTATAGAGATGTAATAGTTCATTAATGTTAACAAATATGGTTGTTTAAATAATTTATTATTTTTGTTAATAATATTATCTTTGAATAATGGTAGAAATTGCGTTTTTTTTTAAATTTCAACATTTTTGTTCACTTTTAATTTGGAGTGAGTTGATATTCAATTTAATATAGCAAAATTAATTGTTTAAATGAATTAATATTGTTTATAGCTATCTTCTTCTATATTAATACTAGATAGCTGAGGTTTTTTTTTTAAATTTTTGTCCATTTTTCAATTAGAATGAAGTAATAATTAATTTAAGTTGACGAAAATAATTGTTTAAATAATTTATTATTATTCTTAATTATCTTCTTTTTGCTTAATGGTGGAAAAGTGCGGTTTTTTCTGAAATTTTTAACTATTTGTCTATTTTTCACTTGGAGTAACTTAATAATTATTTAAGTTAAGCAAAAATAATTGTTTGAACAAATTATTATTGTTTTATAACTATCTTCATTTATATTAATGCCAGATAGTTCCGATTTTTTCTTAAATTTTAAACTTTTTGTCCACTTTTCACTTAGTGAGGTAATAATTAATGCAAGTTAATAAATCTAGTTGTTTAAACAATTTATTATTGTTTATAACTATCTTCTCTTAAATAAGTGCTGAAAAAGTTGCGTTTTTTCTTAAATGTTTACCTTTGCTTTGCCTTTTTAATTATAAGTAAATAATAAACAAACGTCAGAAAATTTTTTTTTAAACAATCACTTTATTTTTCGTGAATATATTTTGCTGAAGGGGGGGGGGCTGATATCAAAATATGTTCAATTCAAAATTTTTCTTTTACGTTTTGCAATAAACTTTTTGTAATTTAAAACAAAAAGTTTAAAACAAACCGTATCTTTTTAGCAATTATCTAAAAGAACATAGCATTAATGAGGAAGATGTATATGAACAATAATAATTTTGTTTAAATAATTATTTTTGATAAATTGAATTAATTATGAACTCACCCTAAGTGAAAAGCAGACAAATAGTTGTAAATTTCAGAAAAAACCGCAACTTCCTAGAATTATTCCAAATGAATATTATTAATATTATTAATAAATTGTTTGAATAATTAATTTTGTTAACTTCAATTAATTATCAAACTCACTTTAATTGAATATTGGACAAAAGGTATACATTTTTTGAAAATAACTGCAATTTTCTAGCATTATTCTAAGAGAACATTATTAACAATAATAATAAATTGTTGAAACAATTTTGTTTGTCGAAATTAATTAATCATTACCTTACTTTAATTTGAAATTGGCAAAAAATGGGAAATTTTTGAAAAAACCGCGACTTTCTATCTCTATTATAAGAGAAAATTGATAAAAACAATAATAAGTTACTTAAAAAATTTATTTAAATATCGAATTATCAGTATGAAGTAGTATTTAATTTATTGGAAACAAATTGTGTTAAAATAAACGCAAAAAACAAAATAATTAGCGCAAAAAACTCGCAAAACGCATTTTTTTACTTACGGGTTTTTTTTGGGACCCTATTGAACAGTTTTTTTGGTCCAAAAAAATTATCTCCTTGGTTAAATATTGAGATTTTAAATTGAAAATTGATACTTTCTGGTTAAAAATTATTATAGTTTGTTGAAAATTTGTGTTTTTTGGTACAAAATTAAGTTGATGATTCAGGTATTTTGATGAAAATTATTATTTTTTTTTAATTCAACTATTTTTTTTTCAAATGAAAATATTGTATTGTTCAAACATTAACTATTACATGTTTTGTTCCGAATTCATTTTTTGTTGTTAGAAAAACCACTTTTACGTTTAAAGTTGAAGTACCTTAGAAAAAATTCATTTTTTTTTTGGTCGAAGAATTATCATTTTAGTTGAAAATTCAATTATATGGTCGTAAATTAATTATTTGGTCTAAAGTTAACTTATTTGTAGAAAATTAATCTTTTTGGCTCGGAAATTCAACAATTTGGTAAACAATGAACTATTCGGTTGAAAATTAACTTTTTTGTTGAAAAATCATATCTTTAATTAAAAATTCAACTAATTTGGGAGAAAATTGACTGCCTTGTTGTAAAATTCGCTTTTTCTGTGGAAAATTCATTTTTATATCTGAAAAGTTAATTATTTTATTTTTGGCTAAAAATGTTTGAAAATGTTATTCTTTATAAATTGAAAATTCAACTACTTGGTCGAAAATTCATCTATTCTGTTAAAAATTTATTTATGTACTTCTGTAGAAAATTAATCTTGTTTGTTGAAAATTCATTATTTTGGTTGAGGATTCAACTATTTTGTTAAAAATGCAACTATTTTGTTAAAAACTTGTCTTTTTTTGTTGGATTCAACTTCTTGATAATTTTAAAAGTAATTTTTTTTACTGAAAATTCAACTATTCCATTTTTAATTGAAAACTTACCTTTCTTAGATGAAAATTCGACTATTTGGTTGAAAATTCATTTTTTTTCAACAATCAAGTTTTTTGTTTAACATTCGACCTTTCTGATTCAAAACTCATCTTTTATAGTAGAAAAGTCATACTTCTTGGTTGAAAATTCATCTCTCTGGGCTGAAAATTAACTTTTTTGCCGTTTTCTCTTTTGTTGAAAATTATTATTTTTTTTTAAATTAAATATTGAAATATTTCATTTTTGTTGAAAACATTGTGAACTTATCTTTTTCAGTTCAAAATTTAACTACTTGGTTGAAAATTCATATATTCAGTTGAAAATTCGTCTTTTGGTAAAAAAATTATTTTTGTTGGTTGACAATTCATCTTTTTCGGTAAAAATGTAACCATTTGGTAAAAAATTCATCTGTTTTGTTAAAAGTTTAATTATTTTGTTGAAAATTCTGCTATTTTCTTAAAGTCATCTTTTTTGGTGAAAAATTCCACTATTTTCTTAAAAATTCGTTTTGTTGGATTGAAAATTCACACTTTATTGTAGAAAAGTCATTTTTTTGTTTCAAAATTCAACTATTGGGTTTGAAATGCAACAGCTAAATTTGTTTGTGTCAATGATTTTGGTCCTAAATGCATCGACAAGAATTAAAATTTTATTTTTTTTCTGCAAATGTTTATTCGTTCTATTATTTACTCTAATGTTTGTTCATTACGCTCGTATTTCTAAATTTAAAAAATCCCCTATTTCCCCTACAATTGAACTGTTGAACCACAGTGATACCTCTGATTCCAAAAAATAAAAATGAATTCAAATGTTATTTCGTGAAAATATAAATAAATAAAACTTAATATTTGGCGAAATAAGGATGAAAAATACAATTTGGAAAATATTCATTCGCCCCTAATCCGATAATGAATTGGCGGCAATTAAAAGGGAAGCGTGAACGGTAATTGAAAGAATGGAACGAGCCATAAATCGCCCGTTACATATTAGATTAGCACTTTGTTTTTAATTAATGCATCAACCCCGGGAAAGTTCAAAGTTCGTCATTAAACGTGACTCAATAATTACTATCGGCAACACTTTCGTTCCTCCTCCCGCTTATCGATATCGACGCGCCTGATAAAACATGGAAGTTGGACGATAAACCGAAAGGTCTCGCTGCAAAATAAATGAGCTTGCAAAGTGCGTCGAGTGAAAAGTTGCGGGGTTTATTGTCGAAGGATCGCTCTGGATTTATCGTAGTGACGGAAACGTCCCTTGAAAGAGCATTTCATAGAGGAAAAAGTAGGAGTTTTCCAGACCAAAGAAACCTAAAAGTCGCACTTGCCGATTTCCAGACTGTCCGATAGTGATAAGTTATTTTACCTCATTCGATAGAATCCCGATAATGTCCCTTCCATCTTCTACTTTCCCGAATGTATTTCTCCAATTCATCAATTTAATTTAAAAAAGCAATTGCGTTTGAAAATAAAACGAATCTAAATTTTGTTTTCAAATACCATAAGAAATATGTTCCTTAAATGTTGTTCCTTAAATATGTTCTTTATGTTAAAATATGTTCCTTTTTTCGATTCCCTATTGATCACATTAGAATGTATGCTAACATTTAAAGTGCTACAAAATACAATTGATGATCATAAAATAAAATAAATATTTATATATTAGGAGAGTCTCTTCCATCAACTAATTTTTCTTATGTTCCTTATGTTAAAATATGTTGTTGAAACATGTTCCTTTTTTCGATTGCCTAATTGTCAAATATGAATGCATGATAAAATTTAAAGTGCTACAAAACACAATTGATAATCATAAATTAAAATAAATATTTATGTATTAGGAGTCTCTTCCACCCACTAATTTTTTTTACGTTCCTTATCTTAAAATACGTTTCTTATGTTGAAACATACGTCTTTTTTCGACTGCCTAATTATCAAATTAAAATGTATGCTAACATTTAAAGTGCTACAAAATACAATTAATAATCGTGAATTACAATAAATATTTATATATTAGGAGAGTTTTCCAGACAAAAGAAACCTAAAAGTCGCACTTGCCGATTTCCAGACTGTCCGATAGCGATAAGTTATTTTACCTTATTCGATAGAATCCCAGAAAATGCCCCCTTCGATGTACTTTCTCTAATATATTTCTCCTATTTGTTAGTTGAATTGAAAAAAATGCATTGGAAAATAAATACAATATAATGTATGTTTCAATAATACCAAACATATGTTCCTTTAATGTTGTTCCTTCAATATGTTCCTTATGTTAAAAAATGTTTCTTATGTTGAAACATGTTCCTTTTTACGAATTATCAAATTAGAATATATGCTAGAATTGAAAGTGCTACATAATACAATTAATAATCATAAATTGAAATAAATATCTATATATCATGAGAGTTTTCCAGACAAAAGAAACCTAAGTGTCGCATTTGCAGATTTCCAGAATTTCCGATTAGTAATTTTACCTTACTTAATAAAATCTCGATGATGTCCCCTTCCATCCACTACTTTCCCTAATGTATTTCTCTCATTTATCACTTGAATTTAAAAAACAAATTGTGTTAGAAAATAAAGAAAATCGAATTCTTTTTAGTACTACCAAACATATGTTCCTTTAAGGTTGTTCCTTAAATATTTTGTTGTTCCTTGAATATGTTCCTTATGTTAAAAAATGTTTTTTATGTTGAAACATGTTCCTTTGTTCGATTGGCTAATTATCAAATTAGAATGTATGCTAAAATTTAAAGTGCTACAAAATACAATTAATAATCAGTAGTTAAAATAAATATTTATATATCAGGAGAGTTTTCCAGACAAAATAAACCTAAAAGTCGCAATTGCCGATTTCCAGACTGTCCGATAGCGATAAGTTATTTTACCTCATTCGATAGAATCCCGATAATGTCCCTTACATCTTCTACTTTCCCGAATATATTTCTCCAATTCATCAATTTAATTTAAAAAAGGAATTGCGTTTGCAAATAAACCAAATCTAAATTTTGTTTTCAAATACCATAAAAAATATGTTCCTTAAATGTTGTTTCTTAAATGTTGTTCCTTAAATATGTTCTGCATGTTGGAATATGTTTCTTATGTTAAAACATGTTCCTTATTTCGATTTCCTAATTATCAAATTAGAATATATACTAAAATTCAAAGTGCTAAAGAATACAATTGGTAATCATAATTTATAATAAATATTTATGTACTAGGAGAGTTTTTCAGACAAATGTATTTCTCCTATTTATCAGTTTAATAAAAAAAAAATAATAAAAAAATGAAATTAGAAAACAAACACAATCTCATTTTTGTTTCAATACTACGAAACATATGTTCCTTTAATGTTGTACCTTTAATATTTTGTTGTTCCTTGAATATGTTCCTTATGTTAAAAACTGTTTCTTATGTTGAAACATGTTCCTTTCTTCGATTGTCTAATTATCTAATTAGAATGTATGCTAATGTATATCTCCTATTTATCAGTTTGATTAAAAAAATAAAATACACTGCCGGTCAATAGTTTTCGGACACCTCTTTTTTGATGAATAATTAAGTTCTCTCAATTTTAATAATATTAGAACTGAAAAATTTTCCTTTTAAAGGGTTGAATGCTCTCAAAATTTAGTATAAAATTAGCCCAGGATGAAGCCAATTTGTCTATTTTTTAAGGAGAAATTGCTAAAATTTTAAGTTCTTGCGTTCATTTTGAAGGTATGTTTCCACAGTATCGCAAAAGCTTATAAGCATAAATCTACAAGAATATCCTATCACAGTGCAAGAACATAAAGTTGTAATAAAAAAGTTGGAGAAATTGGAAAACATCTTATCTGCAGGCAAATGAAAATAACTAATAAATAAATATTTTGAGGGACCTTTATAGAAATTTCATGGTTATGTGTCATATATATTTACCAGAATATTGGTTTTACCGCAAAGATTATTTGAATTTTTTCAACTTTTTTGTTACAACATTAAGTTCTTGCACTATGATAGGAAATTTTTTCTAGATTTATGCTCATAAGCTGCTGAGATACTGTGGGAAAAATCTTTGAAAGGAGCCCAAGAATATTACAAAATATTGATTATTACGGAAGTTATTGAAAATTCAATAAAACATTGAAATTGACACTATTTTTGCAATATCTACTTGAAATAACAAAGAGGTGTCCGGAAACTTTTGACCGGCAGTGTAAAAAAATCGAATTAGAAAATAAACACAATCTGATTTCTTTTTTAATACTACCAATCGTATGTTCTTTTAATATTGCTTCTTAAATATATTGTTGTTCCTTGAATATGTTCCTTGTGTTAAAAAATGTTTCTTATGTTAAAACATGTTCATTTTTCGATTGTCTAATTATCAAATTAGGATGTATGTTAAAATTCAAATTGCTACAGAATACAATTGATAATAATAAATTAAAATAAATATTTATATATTAGGAGAGTTTTCCAGAGAAAAGAAACCTAAAAGTCGCACTTGCCGATCTCTAGACTTTTCAATAGCGATAAGTTATTTTACCTTATTCGATAATAATACCCATAATGTCCCCATACAAGTACTTTTCCTAATGTATTTCTCCGATTTATAAGTTTAATTTGGAAATAAAACAAATCGCATTATGAAATAAATCATATATAATTTTTGTTTCAATACTACCGAACATATGTTCCTTTAATGTTGTTCCTTAAATATGTTCTTTATGTTAAAAAATATCCTATTTTTCGATGGTCTAATTATCAAATCAAAATGTATGTTGACATTTAAATTGCTGCAAAATACAATTAATAATCACGAATCAAGATAAATATTTATATATTAGGAGAGTCTCTTCCAACCACTAATTTTCCTCAATTTCCTTATGTTAAAATATTTTGTTGAAACATATTCCTTTTTTCGATTGTCTAATCATCAAATTAGAATGTACGCTGAAATGTAACTGCTACAAAATAAAATTATTAATCATACATTAAAATAAATATTTATATATTAAGAGAGTTTTCCAAACGAAAGAAACCTAAAATTCGCACTCGCAGATTTCCAGATTGTCCGATAAGTAACCTTACCTTATTTGAATAAAATCCCGATAATGTCCCCTTCCAACTACTTTCCCCAAATTATTTCTCTCATTTACCACTTTAATTTAAAAAAAAAATTGCATCAGAAGATAGACAAAATCTAATTTTTTTCAATACTACCAAAAATATGTTCCTTAAAATGTGTTGTTCCTTAAACATGTTCCTTATGTTAAGACGTGTGCTCAAATATAGAATACTACACAAAACAATAAATATTCATGAATTAAAATATATGTTAAAATATTAAAATAGTGTTCCATACAAAAGAGACCTAAAAGTCGCATCTGCCGATTTCCAGATTCTCCGATGAGTAATTTTACCTTATTGGATAGAAACCCGATAATGTTCCATTTTATCCACTACTTTTCCTAATCTATTTCTCTCATTTATCACTTCAATTTGAAACAAATTGCATTTGAAATTTATTCCAAATCTAATTTTTTTGAATACTATCAAAAATATGTTCCTTAAATGTTGTTCCTCATATATGTTTCTTATGTTAAAATATGTTTCATATGTTGAAACATGTTCCTTATTTCGATTCTCTAATTATCAAATTAGAATGTATGCCTAAATTTAGTGCTAACAAATAAAATAATTATTCATAAATTAAAATAAATATTTTTATTTTAGGAGAGTTTGCCAGTGAAAAGAAACCTGAAAATCGTACTTGCAGATTTCCAGATTGTCCGATAAATAATTTTATCTTATTCGATAGAATCCCGATAATGTCACCTTTCAACTACTTTCCCTAATGTATTTCTCCAATTCGTCAATTTAATAAAAAAATAATAATTTGCATTAAAAAATAAACCAAACCTAATTTTTGTCATGTTTTTTCTTAAATATGTTCCTTATGCTAGGACATGTATATAAATTTAAAGTGCTACAAAATACAATTTATTAATCGTGGTGTTGTGCCTTTCCACCGACATGACAAAAAATTTATTTTTGAACAAAAAAACATAATTTTTTAAAAGTATTTTAACTTTGAACCAAGAGGTGGATTTTTCAACGAAAGAAGCATGAATTTTCAACCAAAAATGTAATAGTTATTATAACCAAAAAAGGTTTTAATTTCGAATCATAAAGAGATAAATTTTAAAGCAAGAATTTTAATTTTATAAAAAACTGTAATTTTCAAAATACCAGTTAAATTTTCAACCAAATAATTTCCAACTCAAATGAACAATAAGATTAATTTTGTACCAAAAAAAAAGACAAATTGTCAACCAAATGTATTAATTTTTAGCTTGATATAAGGTCAATTTTAAATTTAATGTATCAATTTTCAACCGATTATAGAACATTTAAATGCTTAATCAACCAATTACTTGAATTTTCGGCTAAAAAAAGTAATTTTCAACAAAAAAGTTAAATTTTTAACCAAAGAGATGAATTTTCTAGCAATTAGTTGAATTTTCAACTAAAGAAGATACATTTGCAACAAAAAATTAAACAGTTGAATTTTAAATAAACAAATCAATTTTTAACAAGAATAAAACTAATTTTTAACAAATATTTTAAATTTTCAACAAAAAAAGATGAGACCGTGGTGGGAGATGACGAAACTGCGCAATTTAAAATAAATGCGTGTAGGGGGTTTAAATTAAGTGAACTTTAAAATAAGCGGTCTTTAAAATATACGGAAGTTTACTGTATTTATAAATTCATTTTTATTGCATTTGTATGTAACTTGTGTCGGAGGTATTATATTCATACATAAAAATGTAGTATTCATTCATACAAATGATTTTTAGAATTATAAGAATATTTTTAATTCTTAACCTATAAATTCTAACTGATAGTATTATTATATTGATATGATTGATGTCACTGATGATTTACTAACTTCTATTTATAATCACTATTTCTACAGGAATGTGTGCGAAGGATATCACACTCGATACGGCAATTTGAAAAATATATAACAATAGTTAACAAGCGCGCGAATGATTACTTATAGGCTGGGATACCATGTTGTCGTACTTATACCAGAGATGCTTATACTCATGTTTCAAATACTCTAAAGCGTTGCGGATTCTGAAGTACAATTAACACGTATATTATTTTTGAAAATAATTTGTTTAGGAAAGTGATAAATTATGACGAATCATAAATTAATTGATCAATATTAGTTGTTTTTGTAAGGCGATTGGGTATTTTTAGAATAACGAATTCAAAAATCCCGCCCACATAGTCACGTGATCAAATGTAAAATTAGGTATTTTCACTTCAATCACCAGCTAACTTCACTTCTTTGAGTGCTGAGGGGGAAAACAATGGTCCAAATGCATGGGATTCGGTCCATTTTTGCCCTATTTCGCTAATATCTTCGTAAGAACTTATTTTTTCTATGTAAGTGTATTGGAAAAATAGTTTTTATTTTTTAGAAACTATTTAATGACATACTAAAATGATAATAATTATTATTCATCACGAAGATATTACACAAATAAAACTTTGTCCTTTGCATTTGGTTCGTTTTTTCCCCTCAGCAATCAACGAAGTGAACTTAGCTGGTGGTTGAAGTGAAAATACCTAATTAGATATTTTCACTTCAACAACTAGCTAACTTCACTTCGTTGAGTGCTGAGGGGAAAACAATAGACCAAATGCATGGGAATCGGTTCATTTTTGCCCAATTTCGCTGATATCTTCGTAAGAACTCATTTTTTCTGTATAAGTGTATTTGAAAAATAGTTTTTATTTCTTAAGAACTATTTAATGAAATAATAAAATGATGATAATTATTATTAATTACGAAGATATCACCAAAATAAAGTTGTGTCCTATGCATTTGATCCATTGTTTTCCCTCAGCATTCATCGAACTGAAGTTAGCTGGTAGTTGAAGTGAAAATACCTAATACATTTGGAGAAAACTAAGGACTTAATATACGTAGTAATAACATGTCGAAAACCATGTAATGTACGTGATGTATTATATGTACCCATCCCTGCTGATGCCCAAGAAGAGAAAGAAGACTGAAGAAGACAGTTGGGTTACGTTTCAGCAAAGTTTTATTTCTGTTTACAAATTTTGACTTGTTTATACATACCTTTTGAATAAGAAAATAAAGTTTCTTAAATGAAGTGTCGATAGACTTCATAATTAGTATTATTAACAGAATGACAGGGCACAGGTAATATATATTATGCAAAAAAGCTATTATGTGTAATAAGTAACATCAATGTAACTAATGTAACCAAGCAATATTAATTGAAAAATCAGTTAATTTGATGTCAGAATTATTCTTTTTTATATGTTTTATTAATTTTTGAGATGTGGATCATTCCGATATACTATATATTATTAAGTATAACCATATGCACTTAAGGCTAATGAATGTTCTCTGGGCTATATTTGAGGTTATATTTGCCCGCATGATGAAAAACATGAAGAAGAAATATCAATTATATACCATAATCGTTCAAAATTACGCGTTTGTCAAAGTAATGGCTTTATTTATTTTCCAATATAACTTTTTAATCAAACACGACTTATTCTCATTCAAATATGTAGGGTTTAAAATTATGGTATATAATTATAAATCGACTAGAATTTTTTTGAAGTTTAGGAATAAAAATTAAGAATCGAATGGCTTTTTGAATGGCTCCTTATTGTTTATCTTTTATATCATTTTTTCATACCGAAATTTGTATTGAAAATCTGTTTTGATTTTATTACAGATTGCAGGTAGATTATATAATAAATATCACTAGAATTAAATATTAACTGTATGAAGACTTCGATGTTTCAACATCCGAATTTCAATCACCAATGAGCATTTTTAATAATTTTGATACGGCAGGAACAGTCGTGAAATTCAATCCAGTTTATGCAGATGAGACTGTGGACAATAAATTTGGAGTCTCTAAAAAAGTAAAAACCATACAATATTGCATAACTTCTATGAAGGAGTATGAAACAAAATCTCTAGAAGAATTGCGATTTGAAGATTACACATTAGGCCGAAAAGGGCCACAAGGTTAAATAACTGGACTTTTTTCTGCTAAAATTCAACCTTCATCCTTGGGCAGTTTTTCGTCAAAGTCGTTTCCAGTTACTCCTAATTTTGTGTCGGCATCTTGTGGGTTTGGAATGACGAGTCAGCCTGGAGAAACTTGTCCTTTTAGCAAATCAGGCACAGGATCTAGTGGAGTGACAACAACTAGCACCTTTGGTTTGAATTTTAATACTTCTCCCAATATCTTCAGTACTGATAGCCCAACTAAGCCTTTGGAAATAACATTAACAAGTCATCCTACAAACGCAGCAACGATACCATTTTCAACGCAATCATCCTTCGAAGGTGAACGAAGTATTGTACATTTTTTACAATGGACTATACTGGACTTTAATTTTTACTGTAATATGTTCTTTTTCTAGGTTTTGGGAATACGAACACAGTACTAGGTTTCTTCGGCATTCATCAACCCGAGAAGACAAATAATCTGTTCGGTGTCCAGCAATCAGCCAATGAAAATCTCTTTGGAGCCAACAGAGTTGCACCAGCATTTCAAGAAGCTGAACTAGCTAGTGTTGGCTTTGGAACGTCACCCAGCACAAGCCCTTTTGATAAATTTCAACAAATACCTTTCGCCCAAAGTGAAATTTCGAACAATTCTGGCTTGATAGGTTCAAGTACAGGATCTGGATTCACTGTAGCTGATTCAACTGGAACAGTCATAAAGTGCATTCCAGTCACAGGAATTGACACAATGGTTAAGTTCGGAGTGAATCAAATGATATCAACCCGACATCATTGTATAACTTGCATGCAAGAATATGAATCGAAATCCTTAGAAGAATTGCGTTTTGAAGATTACGCAGCTGGGCGAAAAGGGACGCCAAATCAAGAAATTGGACTCTTCGAGGTTCCAGCTCAACCTTCACTTTTCAGAATCGCTGTCGCAGGAACAAGTGTTGCGACTCCAAGTTTCGGATCAATATCTGGAGGATTTGGAACGACAAACGAACCTGGAGGTACTGGTCTCTTCAATAAACCAATCACAGGCTTCAGTGCACCAACAACATCTCCTTTATTCTCAAACACCAATACTGTTCCAGCAGCTGAAACTGGATTCGGTACGACTCAAAATACTGCTTTTGGAACCTTTGGAACAGCGCAAGCAAATCAGAATATTGGATTACTCAATCAAAACAAATGTGTCTTTGCTTCTCCAGCTCTTCGCCTTAATACAAACAAAGAAGTAGAAGTTCAGCAGGTAACCAGTGAACAAGAAGCAGCCTCGATTTTACCATTTTCTTCAAGTAATGAATTCGGTGGATTTGAATCAACCTCAACTACGAATACATCGAGTGTCTCCGGTGCGAAACCTTCAGGAACAATGAATGGTGGAAACACAAACTGCGTAGCTTCTTCCACATTTATTATGTCCATTAATCCTAGCACTCAAACTGGAACGGATGCAGAACAACTAATTGTAAAAGATGATCAAATTCAACAACTGACCAAGGAGTTAGATTCCTTGAAATTGGAT
The DNA here is from genome assembly GCA_011634705.1 of Andricus grossulariae. Classification (NCBI taxonomy): domain Eukaryota; kingdom Metazoa; phylum Arthropoda; class Insecta; order Hymenoptera; family Cynipidae; genus Andricus; species Andricus grossulariae. The sequence continues at coordinate 79,847,431 of JAABKJ010007545.1, read as the reverse complement.
TTGAAACATTTTAAGGACGAATTAAAAAGCTCTCCATCGACAGGAAGAAAAAGAATCATTATTCATAGAGAAAAAGAAAAGGATAAGCTGTTTCAGGAGGAACAGCAGAAGAATAGAAGACTGATGGCTGAGATCGAAAATCTGAGACAACAAAATAATAGCTTAGTGAATTTAAACATCGAATTGCAAAAGACGATGCTGAATTATACGGCAAAACGTGAAGGTATCTAAACACTTTTAATTTATTAGTTACTTTGTAATGATGATATTTCCCGATGAGTATGAAGTAGTCTTTAATTTTCATGTTTAGGAATAATTTAAAAAAAAAAGCAATGTAGGAACGATAATTTAGAATTTTTTGAATATGTTTTTTAAGTTGAAATCCTAATAACTTGAAGGATTTCAAATTACGAATTACGTTTTTGATTATAGTTGATTTTAAGTGATTTCATGTTATTTATTTAAATATGTTTATTATTTTGCAGTTATGTTAAAATATCTACTAAGCGAAAATAGTATAGATAATTGCAATGGAGATAATACTCGAGAAGCAAATAAGGGCGTAGAAAGATCGAATTCGTTATTCGACCTGTCTATGTTAGATAACATAAATAGTATCGACTGTGGTAATGGAGGTGATACGAAAGAAGCAATAGATGACGAAGAAAGTAAGTTAAAAATAAAACATCTATTTTATTGGAATTTATAAACTGAGCTTTATGTATTATAAATAACACACTGTTTATTTTTCTATACCAAGTGTTCGCAAACAAAACCAGTATCAATAAAAATATTTTACGTTTAAATAATTTTGAATTCGTTAAGAAGATAAAACTTATCCGAAATGTTTTTCTTGGATAAATTCATGCATCTCGTGTTCGATAAATTTACAAGAATTTATTTTACTCTAAATAATTTGATTTTCCATTATGGTATTTTATTACCAATGAGACTATCATCGTAATCTTCAAAATTTAAATCTCGCTTCCCATTATGTAGAGTAAAGTTGTTTATAGCTTTTAGTAGCAGGTGGTACAAATGTAACAGCTTGCAAATGAAAACGATCTTGTTTCCATGAAAACAGGTTTAAACGAACATGAAGTAATTTGCTGATGAATCTCACTCTAGCATGACCCTTATGAATTCAAATCTCAAAATAGTGTTAGTCCTGCATGTGAATTGTAATTTGTGCAATGTCTGTGAATCAAAATTCTTTCTAGAAGTATATGTAACTTTTATTTATTTTTAATCAATAATAATGTTTTGCCTATTTTTCGCCTACTTTTTGCAGCTCCTGAAATCAAAAAGAGCTTGCTTGCTGTCGAACAATCACCAAAGTGTACTATAACTGTCGAGGATGATTATGCAGGGCCAAGATTGGAAGATGAAAAAGTGACTTTCAAATTCATGGAAGAATTAGTGAAGTATTACCAAAAACAAGGAAAGCTTCATCGCAATTACGCTTGCAAGATTCTTTTGGATGTGAAGACTTTATTTGAATCGCAACCAAGTTTAGTAGATGTCGAGATTCCTGAGAATGGTAAATTCACGATCGTTGGTGATATACATGGACAATTCTTCGATCTTCTCAATATATTTGCGATTAATGGGTTCCCATCAGAAACCAATCCTTATGTATCCTTTAAAACTACATAGTAGAAAATAGTTATACATAGGCTTGTGAATTGAGATTCATTTTTATTTCTAAGATTTTCAGTTGCTGATGCTTAACAATATTTTTCTCAAATTTTTCTTAATCTTTATCTATTCAAAATCAATAGCTATTCAACGGAGACGTCGTTGATCGTGGTTCCTTTTCGATAGAGTGTATATTTACCCTTTTTGGATATAAACTCTTGTACCCAAATCACTTCTTCATTGCCAGAGGTAAGTGTCATCTTTCGAAAACTTCTACAAACCATTTGAACTTCATTCAAACAGGCACGTTTTTTTTCTTCTTAATCTAGGAAATCACGAATCAGCTTCAATGAATGAAAAGTACGGATTTGAGGATGAAGTGAAGTCGAAGTACACTCCTTCAATGGTTTCTTTGTTCACTCAAGTTTTCAACTGGTTGCCTTTAGCTCATTGTATCAATAGTAAAGTTTTCGTAAGTAAATTTGTAAGGATTTTATTTAAATCAAAGAACTTATTGATCGAAAACTAAAACTTCGTTATGAATCTTTTTTTAAATCAAATTTGTAATTTTGATTTTGTGTGTTGTAGGTAATACATGGCGGGCTTTTCTCGAAAGACGACGTGACTTTGGATGAAATTCGAAGAATCGACAGGAACAGACAGCCACCGGATATGGGAATCATGTGCGAATTGTTGTGGTCAGATCCACAATCAGAACTAGGTAGAGGAATCAGCAAACGCGGCGGAAAACGTGGACTTCAATTCGGACCCGACGTTACTAAAAAATTTCTCGAGCAAAATAATCTTGACTACATTGTCAGGAGTCATGAGTACAAAGAGAATGGCTTCGATGTGTGTCACAACGGAAAATGTATCACTATTTTTTCAGCTCCAAACTATTGGTAATTTCCAAGAATATATTTTAATTTAATGCTTTTATAACATTTATAATTAAACTCAGGTTGATCAATGGGGAAAAAACAAAGAACAGAAAAATAACTAAACTACTTAAACTCTTGAAAGAAAGTTTTTAAATGGATTTTCTCATAGATATAAATGGTTAAAATTCTGCTCTTACTATTCGTTTCTTTTTTAATTTTTATTTTCAGTGATACAATGGGAAATCAAGGGGCCATCATGATCCTTAATGGAAAAGACATGAAATCTGAATTCAAATCTTTCGAAGCAGTTGTAAGTACTAATTATATTGAATATCAATGAAGTAACCATTTGAAAAATATAGAAGAATTCATTCACTAAGTTTTTTTTAGCCACATCCGATCGCAATGCCAATAATAGCACAACCAAAAAGAAAGCCAACGGCGGTATTTTGGATTCCATGTACAGATATAAATTGAAGGACTTGGGACGTTCTGGGTTTAAAATTAACCCAATAGAATATTATGAAGATAGGGGTGTGCATAAAGCTTGAAACTTCGAGTCGAGTTCGTGTTTACTCGAACATTCCAGTACTCGAATAGTTTCGAGCTACATGACAGTTGAAAAATTTAATGTTTTCATTATGTTAACAAAATTTGCATGAAATTCAGTATTAAGGGTTTTTATCGGGTTGCTGCTAAATAAATTTGAGTTCATAATATGTGTTCCAAGATTGCAACCAAGTTTTTGAAGAATTCAATAAATGATCGGATTTTTTTGAAGGTTTTTGGATTGCTGAACATAAATTTAGGGTAAAAATTAAAAGATTTCACATTTTTTATTCAAAATCTGTTATGAACTCGAAACTTTGGGACTTTTCGGAAAGCTCAACTCGCTTCGACTAGTCCGAACTTTGAGCTTCGAGTTTTCAGCACACACTTATTTAAAGTCAAACTGAGATTATAGAACTGATTATTATATTATTATTATTATGTCTTTATTATCTATGAAGCGATTTATTATATTGTTTTATATTCTTACCGGAGTCACACATCGCGCGTAATTTTTTTAAATACTGAGAATCTATATCATAGATTTGAAGATGTACGTATTAGCTTCTTTTTTAAATAATCAACGACGATATTAATACAGTTTTTATATATTACTATATCTAAATCTCTACGCGACATATTGTGAGCTTATTTTCGACATAAGTTCAGTGTTTATAATTTTGATATAATTTTTAGTCATGTTAATAAATAATAAAGGACGTTTATTATTTACACAGTATTCAAGTTTTTGTCTGGTTTTCAAATCGAAAGTAATTTAATTTCAGGTCTCGGACTCACCAGACTATTGACACTATATTAGACACTTTTTTGAGCGATCACACTATTTTGCTACTATTACATAAAAATGACACTAATGACACCATTTTTTTCATAAATGACCGCTAATGACACTATTTCTTTACTTTAGCTTGAAAAATATTTTTGAACTTCTTCGCTAATTGGCTAAAATAATATGTTAATTTTTTTCTGAATTAACAAATTAGTTAACTTTCAACCAAGTCGTTAAATTTTCAACGAAAAAATAATTAATTGCAACAAAAAATGTGATAGTTGATGTTTTAACCAAGACAAAATTTTCATTTTAAATAAAGAACAGTTTAAATGAACCAAAAAAACACGAATTTTCAACAACAGTTGAATCCTCAACCAAAACAGATTAATTTTCAACCAAAATGTTGCCTTTTTAACTAAAAAAGATGAACTTTCTACCAACAGAGATGAATTTTCAAATAAGAAAAAAAACATATTTTAACCAAGAAAGATTTTCAGTAAATAAAAAATGTCATCCAAAGTGTAGAATTTTCAAGCCAAAAGATGAGCTTTCTACAAAACAGTTAAATTTTCAACCAAAAAGATAAATATCAACACTGAAGATTAATTTTCAACGAAAAAATATGAATTCTCAACAATATACATATTTTTTTAAAGCAAATAGTTGAATTTGCTACCAAACCGATTAATTTTTTAACATTAAAGATGAATTATCATCAAAATACATCAATTTGGAACCAAATAGGTGAATGTTTAACCAAGAAGATTCATTTCCTACTAAAAAGACGAGTATTCAACAAATTACATACATTTTCAACTAAATAGTTTAAACAATGGAGGTGATGTTATTCCAAGTTTTATTTTATTAATGTTTATATTTTTTCTGTTTCTAATTTTATTAAAATAAAGAGTTGGGTTCTTAAACCCAAGGAGTTGAATTTTCAACGAAAAATGTAATAGTTGATATTTGAAGAAAAAAGATGTTAATTTCAAGTAAAAGACAATTGGATTAAACCAACAAAGACGAATTTTCAACAAAGGACTTAAATCCTCAACTATAGAACATTACTTTTCAACCAAGCAATTGCCAAAAAGACGAAATTTCAACAAAATATATAAATTTTCAGCCCAAAATGGTTAATTTTCTGCTAAATTGTTGAATTTTCGAGCCAAAATACGATTTTTCTACAAAACAGTTTAATTTTGTACCCATTAGTTAAATGTTCTACCAAATAATTGTTGAATTTTCAAGCCAAAAAGACTAATTTTCTACAAAACAGTTGAATTCTTAACCCGAGAATATGAATTTAGAAAAAAAGGAATTTTCAACTAATCATTTGAATTTTCAACAAAATAGTTAAATTTTCAGTTTGAAAAAGAATTATTTTTAAACAAAGAAAAAATGCGAATTTTCAACTAAAACTATGAATTTTCAATCAAAAGTATGAACTTTTAAAGAAAGTTATTAAGTTTCAATTAAGGAGTGATGAAATTTTCAACCTAAAAAGACGAATTTTCAACGAAAAATATAATAGTTGATATTAAAAAAAAAAATAAAAAAAAATAGTTGGATTAAACCAATAAAAACGAATATTAAACTAAATTCTTGAATACTCAACTAAAACAGAATAATTTTTAACCAAGCAGTTGCATTTCCAACCGAAAAAATTAATTTTCTATCAAAAAAGATGAATTTTGCTACAAAATACATAAATTTTCATCCAAATAATTGAATTTTCAATCAATTGTTTAATATTTTAGCCGAGAATACGAATTTTCTACAAAGCAGTTGAATTTTTAACCCGAAAATATAAATTTTCAACAAAAAAATTAATTTTCAATGGTAACAGATTAATTTTAAACCAGACAGTTACATTGAAGAAAGAAATTAATTTTTAAATTAAAAAGATGAATGTTCAACGAAATAGTTGAATTTTCAAGCAAAAAAAATTTGTCAATCAAGAAAGAAAAAAATTTGAATCAAATTGTTGAATTTTGAATAAAACTTTTGCATTTAGTATGACTTTTTAACGAAATTTTTGAATTTTCAACAAAATAATTAAGTTTTGAACCAAAAATTACAATTTTTATCCAAGGAAGATCAATTCTTAACAAAAAATTAATTGCAGACTTTTCAACCGAAAAGAATGAACTTTCAACCAAGAATAGTTGGATTTTGTTATTGCGTTCTATTAATTTTGTTCGCATTTAAGAGAAAAAATGAGAAAAATAGGTAAGACTATGAAGCCTGCGATAAATGATAGGAATTTCGATCATTTTTAGACTAAATAATAACATTGTAGATAAACATTTAAGTTCAATTTTAATACCTTAAAAATATTAAGTTAGGAAACTGGAAATTTTGCTGAAAAAAGAAAGTTAATTTTCAATTAAATTTTTTTTTTTTTATCAATTCGGACTACACAAAGTATTGCGAACATGTATCACGACAAAAATAGCACAGGATATTTGTACCTTTTTAATCTTATGACAATATTTTTCTTTTTCCCACGCCTCTTCTAGAAAAAATTAAATTAATTTCAAGATATTCATTAAATTTGACATGAGGTGTGCTGTGTAATTTTTTGAGTACTAGAATTTAACAAAAAAATCGAAAATCGTATAATTATTAAAAAAAAAAAAAATTTAATCGAAACCTTGTTCATTTTCACAGCACACCTCCATCTATTCTTTATTTCCATTAATATATATCAGTTTATTGCTTGAAAAATTTTATGACACCATTTTGACACTATTTAAAAAAAAATTTTGACACTATTTTTGATCTCCAAAGTGAGTTATATTTAAATAAAAAATATTATTTAATTTAAAATACAAATAATTTTAAAATTTGGGCTGATATTTCACATTTTATCTCATAGCAGCTTTACACTATAGAGTTCAATTACTAAAACTGGTTGGGAAGGTGTGTAATCAAGTAGTAGGTGAAACTTCTCTTCCACGCTGCAGTGATTAACTCTGAGTTAATATTGTAATACGTGATGTTATGTAGAGACATATTCCGTGTGGAAGAAGAAGATTAAAGTTTTAACTCTATAATTAAAATATACTTTGTTTAAAACCTTTATAGTTTTGTTCAGAACGAATTTCAATCAAAATGTTTCATTCTGTAGTGATTATTTATAGCGCACCAACTGATTATTTATTTGACGCTTTATAAAATTAATTTAGACTTTTATTTTATTGAATCAAAACACTTCCCCTTTCGATGCATTTAAAAATGTACAGCAGCTAGTTTGAATTGATGGCTCTTTTTGACATTCACTACAATGCTCATAATTTTTATAAAGCAAAGTATAAAGATGTTCTTCTTCTTCTTCTTAAAAAAAAAAAACAGAAATGATTGAAATCCTACAAAAAATCGACCCGAAGCTAAATCATTGGGCTACTTCTGTAATGTGGTAGTGAGTCACCGCCAAGCAAAAAACCGCAAATATATTTTACCGAACGAACGCTGCTTTTCCTACCTTTATTGGGTATCTCATTCAATTCTTCACAGCTAGGTATTTTATATGTACCTGAAACAATGAAAAAGGGATGCGGCATTAGAATAGAAAGATGGAAAATGGCGAGTTGTTGGCGGACTTTAATTATGGTCAGGAGTAGATAGTGAATCACATGGTAGCCAAGGGGTCGGTTTGATTATGAATGAGAGAGCAAGCCAGCATGTTAGGGATAAAAGATTTGTATCTCCTAGATTGTTGTGGGTTAGCATGAAAGTAGGAATCAGAAGATTATTTATCATAGCGTGCTACGCCCCAGTGAATGGTAACATGAGTGAAGTAAAAGACGCCTTCTGGGACACTTTATATGACACTAAAAGTTCTTGCGATCATGGTGAAAAAATCATTCTACTAGGAAATATAAATTGATGGGTTGGCATCCAACGTCAGGGTACATTAAGAGTGCTAGGTAAGTTCGGGGATCCAAGAATAAGCGGTAACGGAGAAAGTTTAGTTAGCTTATGCTTAGAAAAGGGCTTATTTATTACAAATATTTGGTTTAGGCATAAAATGATCCACGTGTACAGCTGAACACCTGGCGTGGAGAAAATAGCCACAGTATAATTGACTTCGTTGTTGCGGATGAAAGAATAAGAGAGCTAGCAAAAGATATCAAGATTGAGAATCTAAAAAAACCGGAAGTGCGAATAGATTTTCAGAATCGGATAAACGAACGCATAGATAAGGCAACTTGGGAAGCGTCAATAAACAATAAAGATATAAAGAGCGCATTGACTATGCTCTGGGATGTCATTGCTAGGAGTGCGACTGAAGTGTGTGGTACTGTGGCTGTAGGAAGAATGGAAGAATGTCTGATGATGCGAGGAGGAATGATGAAATCCAAGAAGCCGCCCAAGAAATAAAAGAAGGGTATAAAAGAAAGTTGAAAATCACAGGCCTTCTCGATGAGGAGATAAATATACTTGAAAATGATTACAGACACAAGATGAGGAAAGTAAAACTACTAGTCAAGGAAAGTAAAGATAAAATCAAAACAGGAGAAGAGAAGAAAAACCAAAACGACTTTGAAAGAAGCAAGAAACTGCTTTATAAATGGGCATTGATCAATGTGAAGGGAGGTAAAAGTACAGAGTTATTCAGCATGATAAATTGCGAGGGTGAAATTCTATATAATACGGATGGGATACTAGACGCTTTGAGAGACTCTTTCAAGAAATTATTGGGAGGTGAAGCTTTAGGGCACCACAACTGGAACACGAGACGTTAGAAAACCCGATTGAGAGAGTCTTTACCTCTGAGGTTAGGGATATAATTAGGAACTTGAAAAATGGTAAGGCTGCTGGTGTACCTACATAGCACACCTCCCGAAAAAACGTGATCTTTTCTAGGAACATGGTGCAAGTGAAAAAATGATTAAAAATGAATATTTTGCCTTAATTTAAATAAATTTAATAGTCAATTGCAAGAAAAATCGTTGCTGGAAAAAAATGAGAAAATAATGTCATCAGCAGGAATCGAGCCGGGACTATTGTGGTGAAAAAATCGATGCGCTACCGCCTGATCTAACCCGAAGTTGAAAGATTTTCATATTGCGGTCCATGTAACATGCGTGGATTTATTAAAAGTCGTTTTCGCGAGAATGACTGAAAAGCGCATCTTAATACTTAAGCATATTGCAAGTTTGATAATTACTTATCACTGGGAGTAGTATGGATCCAAACAAAATTCCAAATGGTGTAGGTTTTTCCTGGTCTGTCTATAAGGAGGCCCCTTGCAGGAGGCGAACCACCCACAATCCAGAGATTCGTTTTACAGTAGTTACCTTACAGAAACAATGAAAAATTAATGAACGAATAAATATAAAATCTAGTAATTTACCCATTTTTGTGTATCTATGAAAGAATAGTAAAAAAAGTCATAATTAAGACCAATATCTCGCCAAACGGTCACTGAACCTTAGTCTCTATACTTATTGACAGTACAAAATTCAAATACTTCAGTATCCAAACTGAAAATTATCAATCTAGATTTTAATATTTTTGAATTAAAACTTTTAAAAAGTTTACAGTGGGATAAAAGGAATAAGAGCGTAAGAATAATGCGAGATCTGTCACCTGAAATCTATTCTATAGTGTAAATGATCAGGAAATATAAAAGATGTACATAATATCATACATTTTAAATAAATAGTTAAATAAACATTTACTAAGAAATTCGTTAATGTATTGAAAAAAAATCAAGAGTCGAACGATCAAATTTGGACAACACACTTTAACATGTCTCCATTAAAATTTAAAAAAAGGAGATAAAGAGAAACCAACTTCTAAATCAACTTCCTTCTTTTTTGCTCTTGCCTTTTTTTTATTATATTAAAATCACAATCGAAAAATATTTACAAAATATCTACTAATTTTTTGGTGTTCTTTCAACAAAATGCGTGACACAACTTCTCATTCCAAACAGAAAAATTATCCCAATCAATATATGTTATAGATTGTGAAAGGTTCATTAGAAAATCTTGTCTTTGAGATTGGTTATTTTAACCATAAGAGGAAACTACGCAAAAGTGGGTCACTTTCTGGAGTAGGTCATTTGAATTTATCAGAATTTAATAAAAAAAATTCTCAAAGCTTTTGATCACAACATTTGAAACAATATTCAATACAACTGGATGAAAGAGAGAACTGCGGAAAATAGTTAGTACGGTCATAAATAGGAGGTTGATTTTCCCCAATAATTTTCAATAAGATATATGAAAAATTTAAAAATTTTACTGACTTACTCTTATATAGTTTGCCCTAACACTTCTTCTAAATTTTCAGAATAAAACTTTAGATTGATACGTAAAGGCTCCCTAAAAACCTCAAAATACAATATAAAACATATTTGGGAAATTCCAACAGTTATAACTAGAAAAATGGTTCCGAATAACTACTTAATCATTTCTTAGGATGTTTCTACAATGTTTCCGAGTATATGTATACCTTTGGAATTAGTTAAAAAAGCAATTTTAATAAGATAGGATAAAATTAAAATAGCGATTTTAAATAGATAGGATAAAATTAAAAATGCAATTTTAAATAGTTAGGGTCGAATAAAAAATAAAAACTTGATTAATTCAAGAAGAGTTTCTAAAAGGGACAGGTTTCATTATAAAGTCAACTTATTTTAAATTTAATGGAACATTTTATGAGCAAAAAATTTGGTATTCTCATAGGTTCTGTTATTTCCCCGAGTTTAGCTGATATTGTCATGAAGGATTCGAAAATTTTGCATTTGAAAAATTAGATTTTGATTTGCCTCTTTATTCGCGGCATGTAGATGATACTTTTTTTATGTATTCCTTTAAGAAAGTTAAAAACAGTTATTTATTTAATTTAATAGTTGTCATCCAAAACATTGATTAAAGTGTGCAGCTTTTTCTTATAACACAACTGAATGCATGGTTCACTATAATTAGTTATACTTATATAAATGAAAATACATGAAAGAAATCGCAATTGTTCGAGAACTGATCATTACGATAATCATATTCGCTTGTGATCTGATTCACTTGACACGTCCAGAAACACGGCATGAGAAAAAAGACAGATTTATGGAAACAGACACCAGTTCGCGATACTTCTGTTACCAGAAATATTAACCACAACAGTTTTAACCAGAAAAATTTATGAAAGTTAATTAACTGTACTTTTCTAGTCATATTAACCAAAATTTGTGATTAGAATAACTAGACATTTTTTAACCGTACGCGTCTGGTAACTTCCCTTTACATATTTTAGAATTCCACTTAGCTACTATGCTTAATGCTTATCTTAACCTATAATCGCTTTGCCTTCTTATTATTTACAAGTTCTTAAATATTATTTTACTAACTATTAACTATTATCTATAGCAAGTGCGCGAGACCTTCCAGGGCTTATATTTCCTCTTAGCATTACTTTTCAAGCTTTTTCAAGACACGCAATACTAATTTTCCTTATACATTTTTCAATTTTCGTTTTCTCCTCCCCCACGCATTCTCTCTTCTAAGCTCTTCATCCACATTTCCCCTTGTCCACAACCGCTCAGTATCCACCTTACTTTATTTACCACACTCTGTCCCCCTTCCTCTTCCCCTGTACATCTCTCCAACACGTGCTCCCACGATTCCCTTTCATACCCACATACCCTACACTTTTTCATTTCTTCACTCATCCGATATTTACACTTATTCATGCCTTCTCCCATTCTGAAACGTAACATCCTGGACCACCTGCACTCCTTTTTCAATTTGCCTAGATATTCTGGGACCCCTTCCATCTTGACGAATACCATTTATTATATTTTGACTCCATAATCTTTTTCCACCTCTTCTCTTCCTGCTTCTTACTCATTTCCACCTCTACTACCTGCCACTCCTTCCCTCGTCACACATTCTCCATTCCCTTCAAACTTCCCATCTCTCCTCCTCCCATCTTGATTATTCCGTGTTACCTCTCCTCTCTCTATTTAGTATTTCCTGTAGGCATACTTGTGCAACCTTGCTACCCTTACCACTCTTAAGTTTCTCTTCGAAATTTCAGACACTTTTCCTCTGCCTCATCACCACTCTCTCTCTTCCTGTTTCTTCTCTCAACATATAACCTGGGCAGTTCCAGCTCACTCCCATAACCCATCTAAGAAATCTCTCTTGCATGTTTTCTTCTTTTTTGTACTCCTTCCACCCCCAAATTTCCACTACATAACACATCACTGACCATACCAGTGAATCAAACAGCCATACTCTCAGTTTCCAGTCCTCTTTTAATCTTCTTATTCCAATCCCCCACACTTGACCCATCACCTTACTCGCACTTTCCATCCTTTTTTTCACCTGAAAATCATTTCCTTCACCCGCTTCGAACCAGGATCCTAAATAACAAAATTCCTCCACCCTTTCCACCATTTCTCCATTTCTCTTCCATCCATACTTTACTTCATTCTTTCTCTTCCTGAAACATACTATCTTTGTCTTCGTCACATCAATTGTCAGGTCTTTCTCTCTCACATACTCTTCAAATCCTTTTATTAGTAAGCTCATTCCACTTTCATTCTCTGCCAGAAGCACCACATCGTCCGCGTACGCTAAGGAGAATATTCTTTTATTTCCTAGAACTGTATCCCCCTTAACTTTCTTTTTCATTTTCTCTTCTAGATCTGCTAACAATATGCTAAACAACCACGAACTTAGCGGCCACCCTTGCCTGAGACCCCTCCCTGTCCATAAATCCTCTGCTTTCTGTTCCCCGATCCTCACACTTGTCTTCGTCTCCGTAAAGACCTCTTTCATCCTCTCAATCAATTCTTCGTCCACCTCCCTTCCTTTCATTGCCTTCCACAAAAGTTTCCTATTCATCGGGTCAAAAGATGCCTTAAAATCTACGAAGAGTGTGACCAGTTTTCCTTTTTTCTGTCCCAGGTTCCTGTTGACTAGATAATTTAGAAGGAAAATGTTGTCCACTGTTCCCATCCCCTTCCTAAATCCTGTTTGAATGTGTGGAATACTTCCTTTCTGTTCTACCCGTTCTTCTAATCTCTTTTTAAGCACCTCCGCGTAAATTTTATATGTTACTGGCATGAGAGTGATTCCTCTATAATCTTCCACTTTTCTAACCACCTTTTTTCTTCAATAAAGGAACTACCAAACCTGTTCTCCACTCCTTTGGCCATCCTTCCCCTCCCCACACTCTATTACATACTTCCCAAATCTCTTCTCTAACCCTCGGTCCGCCAAATTTCAATGCTTCATTCTCCATCACATTCTCTCCTGTCGCCTGTTTTCTTTTCAGCTTCCCAATTGCTTGATTCACCTCCCCTCTGGTCACCTCACTCCCACCTTCCATTCCTCCCTCCTTCATCATTCTACCTTCCCTACCTACCCATCACCTTGCTATCCACCCGCCCTATTAATTTCTTGAAATATACCGCCCATTCATCCATACTTATCACATCATTGATTCCTTTCCATCCACTCCTTTCTCTACTGATCACCTCCCATTCTCTTCCTTCCTTTCTTGTTTTCTCTACCTCCTCCATATACCTCACCTTCTCCTCCTGTCGTCTTACATCCAGTAATATCTCGTTTTCCCTCTTTCTTTTATTTTACTCCTTTCTGCCTATCTCTCTTCTCCTCCAACTCTTCAACAATAACTTCATAGGCTCTTTACATTCTACACATTCCACATCCCACCATCCTCTCTTCTCCCTTCTTTCTTCCTCACTTGGCCTGATTCCTTCCACTATCTTCTCTAACCTTCCCCTCATCTTACATAACATCTCATACACGACTCGCCCATCTTCAATCAAAACATTCTTTTTATCCATTCTTTCCGTATATTCTCTTAGCTTATCAACTCCCCATTTGCCCATCTTTGCTTTTTTCCCTGTCGCTCCCTATTACATAAGCCGCAATTTGGACAAATAAGCTGTTTGTCATCCCTTTTTCAAATACGAAAACGATAGTTAAATGTCTTCAAATATTGAGATAAAACAATATTGTTCATCAAAGTGATATCAAGAAGAGCCTGGGCGGGGGATTATTAAATGGACCGTATGGAGAATTACATAAGCCGCAATTTGGACAAATAAGCTGTTTGTCATCCCTTTTTCAAATACGAAAACGATAGTTAAATGTCTGCAAATATTGAGGTAAAACAATACTTTTCATCAAAGTCATATTAAAAAGAGCCTGGGCGGGGGTTATTTAATGAACGGTATGTAGAACTTCATGAGCCAGAATTTAGTTAAATAACTTTTCTTTTGTCATCAACTTCTCAGAAAAGGAAATGATAGTGATATGTCTACAAATATTGAGACCAAACAATAGTTTTAATCAAGGTGATATCAAGAGGAGCCTGGGCGGACTGCAAGGAGAATTCCATAGGCCGGATTTTTCCGTGTATGGAATTCCATAGACCGAAATTTGAACAAATAAGCGGGTTTTTTCATCGCTTTTTCAGAAACGAAACCGATAGGAAAATGAAGATGTTTTCATTAGCTGGACAATAATGAACCGCTTTTGAAGAAGAGAGATTCAAACTTACTGTTTTGTAAATAATATAAGTCATTTTTTTAAAAAGAGTTTTGAGAGCTGGTTCAATTGGTCCGCTCTTTAACTTCCTTAATTAAATCGTTAATATAACTTTTTTTCTGTGATAGCGACTGCCTTGTGTATTAAGCCAAAAAATTCATTGCGAAATTCGGTTGAATAATGAAAGATCATATGTTCGACAACAAAGTATTAATACTTCTTTCTAAATGAAAAATTCTTTTCGCCAATTAAATTGCACCACCGATTTGAGATCTTTAATGATGTCTGTTATTTTTAGATTTATTCCCCTGTCAATAACCGATATATACGACTTCCGTATCCGCAGAGATTCATTAATGAAAAAGGAAAAGAAACTGCTTTCTAAATGAAAAATTCTTTCCAACAATTGAATTGCACCACCAATTTAAAATCTTTAATATTATTAATGATATCTGTTATTTTTGGGTTTATTCCCCTGTCAATAACTGACATATCCGACTTCCGTGTTCAGAGATTCATCCAGGAAAAAGTAGGTCGTCTCGCAAACTCCACCCTTCGCCAGATTTTTATTTTTCTCTCTACTGAAAACTGATCTTCTTATGTGGAGAAAAAAAGGTATATATATATGCATATATAAAATAACGTGTGCGAACCGACCGGCTTATCAGCTCTTTGTCGACATGAATAAAAAAAGACTATAAATAGCGATTTGTTCATTATAGTGAGTGACGTAAAAAAGTTTCACTTATTAATCTTCAAAAAGTTGATTCTGATAGTTATCTAACATATACTCATCTGAGACAAAAATACTGATGATGCAAAGCATAAAAAGCGCGATGTGTGTTAACAGCTGATGAAAACAAAAGTTTTTTTAACGACCATGTTCGCTAACGCAATTCGCGATAATTTGCTAATATGATCTCGAGCTTCGAACTTGCAAGCACGTCAGACCCAGCTTATACTCAAGGACGTGACCTTTACATCACTTTTTTTGTGGTACCGTGCCTAAATGAAATCAATTTGTTAAAAAAAAATTTAAGCATTTGTTTAAAGAATATTTCCTTCTTTTTAAGGATTTGTACAATTTTATTGATCCAGTAAGGGTGGAATTATTTAAGGGGAAGCATGAAGCGGGAAATTAGCAAGAAAAGACTCTACATTTCTTTTCGTAAATGTGAATTTTCCTAATGTTTAATAAGATTATTAATATTAAATAAACATTTTTCTTCCGAATGTAATTCAAATTCAAAAGTAGTTGGCTCTAAAGGGTTCTCTAGAGATTGATGTTCAGGATATTCTGTTCGATACATTTAAATTAAAAAATTGAATTAATAATGAAGTTGGTTACAAGATTGTTGAATATAATAATTTTGAAGGTTAATTCAAATTTGAAAATAAAAAAATATAAATAATCTATAAGTTGCTGGAAAGGAGAAATATTAATAAAACAACTAAAAATGTTAATTCACGCACCTTCGTTTGACGGATGCGAGGTCTCGTCGAAGACCTCCCTGCACACAATAGTGGCAGCGCTATCCTGGGAAATACTCATTTTCTCGATTTTCCCGAAAGTCTATTTAGAGCGGAAAAAATTTACATCGTGTCTTTTAATTGGCCGGTTGACTCGCGGTGATTTCGCGATAAATGTGAAAGAAATTCACGGGAGCCTGTCATGTTGACGATTTGACGTTTGCGCGAACCCGAACCGAACGACGGTCAATGTTGAATTCAAGTTGAATGTAGGGGTAGGAGGATAGTCGAGCGATTGCAGCGACCCCTCGTTCCAAAGTAAAAATGGGGTGAAACAATACTAGGAAATCTGAGGGGATAAATTATTTTCCTTCTTATTGACTGTGGTGCTTATCTTCAGATGTTAAGTTCCTACCTTATCGACTCTTTGAATCAATTTTTTATTCATTTTGTTTATTTATTAGTTTTTTTAGTCAATAACTTTTTTAGATATTTTTAATATTTGAAAAGCGTTTCTAAAGTAATTGAAGTAATATAAATTTATCAAAAATCCCTGCATGGTTGACAACCGGTAAACAAGTAGAACTTCTTTATCGACTTTAGGGCAGTATTAAGGGATTATTGATTATTTATTGCTAACTGAATCATTTCTGCAGATTTTATATTTAGATTTTACAAATATGAAATGTGCTTTTAACTTTGTGATACAAATGTTTTTACTGTAAATGTGTGATTTGGAATTTGAATTCTTATATTTTTATTATAAAAAAAGTCAATTTTTGTTGTCTAAGGTATTGAAATAAAAATTTCTTATTACTACCTGCATTTAGTTTTGGATTTATTGAGTTTCATTATTAATATTCAAGTAATATAAAAGGAATGAACTGAAATGCTGGAAATAAAATTCCAAAATGATGATTTTTTCTCCTATTGAATTAGAAAAAGTTATATTAATTAACACTATTTCTTCCTTAATTTCAATATTTGAAAATGTGAAATATCAAGAAAACATTTTTAATAGATAAGTTTACAATGTGAGTGAGTATTAAGTATCATGAACTTATTTATTTTATAATTATTTTCTACAAGAGTCAAAAATTATTTTTTTTTTCCAGTGACAGAGGATAAATAAGTATTAATTATTATTATTTAATGGTTTCGCAACTGTTGCAGTATGAGTACATGAAAGGGATGCGAAGTTCCTGTCAGTGCTGCCACTTGCCGGCAAATCAAGAAACCAACATGTAATTGTTTTCGGACTCACTGATTGAGAAAAAATGAATTTTGCTTCGGTGCCTTTTTTAATCGAAGGTTTTGGTTTTGTCCATCGAAAATCTGTTTTGCAAATTTTAAAATTCCATTTTCCAGCAAAACTACACGAGATATGAAAAAAATAGTGAGTGGAAAAATTGTTCAACTCAAAAATATGAAACAATTTTCTCAAGACAATTTTTTGATGAGAGGCATATTTTTCGTTTTAATCGTGAAACATGTTATTGAAAATAAAAAATTATATTTTCAGGCCAAATTATGGAAGATACGAAAAAATGAATAACCAATAATTGTTCACTCAAAAAATATCTACAAATTTGATGTTAATTATTTTTCGATCAGTAGTTTTTGTTTTAATCTTAAAAAATGATATTAAACATTGTGAAAATAAATTTTTTCAAGAAAAGACACAAAATAAGAAGAAAGAATGAATGGTAAAAGTTGCTCATTGAAAAAAGATTTACAAATTTCTTAGTAATCATTTTTTCAAAATAACATTAGGAGAAAAAAATTGAATTTTTTGAAAATTGACACAAGACACGAAAAAAATGAGTTGAAAAACTTATTCACCCCAAAAAGAGCTACAAATTTGTCATAAATTATTTTTTGATAGGACGCTTAGTTTTTGTTTCAATCAAGAAAAATAAACCAACTAAATTTTTTGAAAGGATGCGGACTTTTTTATTTTAATAATGGGAGAATGAAAATGCGCCCTTTTCAATATCAGTGCACATTATGAAATTGTAATAATATGCATTTATTAAATTAATACATTTTTCAGGGCAGCTTTTACTATTTTAAAGAAATTTAATTTATTTAAATAATTATTTCTTCTACAGAAATTGGTTTCTTTTTTCTAACAGAATAATTATCTAGGTTGCCCTTTTTGATAACAAATTAAATTTGTTTTTTCGGCACATTTTAATTTTTTTCAATATTTTCATGACCTAAGAAAATTTGTCTTGTCTCAAGAAAATGTACTTAAATTAAGAAAATAAAGCTTCTCCTTTACATAAGCTATTCCAAAACCCCCAAAAAGTCATTTTCTGACATGTGTTCTTTATTTGTAACCAGATTTCTTATTGTTAATTAATTAATAACATTATTTCAATCAATTTTATTATTTTCATTTTTAATTAAATATAATTAAAAATTCATAAAAATAATGTGTGCGATATACCAATGAATTCCTATCGAAGACATCTACAAGTCTTGGTACACTAAAAGCATTAATTATTAAAAGAAAAATTAAATTATGTAAAAATATAACTCCAAAAATCTGTTTAAATGAAGTGACACAATACCATTAAATTTACTATAAAAAATTAGGCTTATATTGTTCTAACCATTTTTTTATAATTACGAAAGCAATGAACATAATTGTTCAGAGTGTAATCTTTGCGACTTTGATGAAAGAGTGCAAGATTTCATCAGATTGGATTACATTTTCTTCAGGGATTTTATTTTTTTTCAAAAAGGATCAAGAACTTCCAAGTAAATATTGAATCGTCCTAAAGCGGAATGTTGTAAAATGACTATGATTGCTTGAGGCTTTTAAAAACCATTTATTGTTTTTCACATGAACATGAGAAAGGCACCACTGTGTTTACACTCAGAAAAATGTTTGAATCAAACAAATTCTTTCTTCGATATAGGTTTAAGACAAATCTTTTATTCATTCAAACAAATATTTTATTGATTTAACAAATATTTCTTTGATTCAAATAAAATTTATTTGATTGAAATACACCATTGTTTAACTCAATCAAATTTTATTTGAATTGAACTTTGATGTAGGGTAAACAAAATATTTGGTTTAAACAAACATTTTTTTGACTGTGATTACTAAGCACATTAACTTAAATTTGAAGATTTTGAAGAACAAAAAGAAGAAAAAAAATGAAGAAGAATTTAGGTATCTTTTATCGGCCTGTAGAACTTTATTATTGGCAAATTATAATCTAATTTTTTGGCAATGATAACCTCCGGATCATTTATCTAGAAGTAAAAATATGTTTCGTTATTCAATATCAGTATTTTGAACTATTATTTCAAACTATGCTTAAATGCTCAAATTCTCATTTTAATTCATCAAAAGTTTTTCTATTATAGTGAAATAATCTATATTTTGCCAAAGAGTCTGTCCAAGACCAAACAATTTTTGAAAAGAGATGCAAATAAAATTGAAATTGAAAAAAATGATATTCATAGAACTACTCTGATAAACAATCAAAGTAGAGTAAAAATGCCTTAAAAGGCAACAATGAGACATAATTCAATTTAAAATCTAAAAAACACGGCTAAAACTTCCCTGGCGTAATTAGAAATAATTTCTCGACAAAGGCGGATGTATAAAACATCAAAAATAAATTTTATCAGTTACAAAAAAAACTCAAGCAAATATGTCTCTATGAAACACGTATGCCACAACGTGATATATTTTCCTCATTGAGGAGGCCTAAAAACAAAACAAGATAAAGCAGCAGAACACTACATTAAATAAACGTGCATCATTTTTTCATATAAAAAAGTATGAACGAAATTACTTATTTCTTGAATGAATGTAAAGAAAACTAAATTTAAAAAAATGTATAAACTAAATTTTAATGTTATAATCACTTTGCGGGTTTGGATATATTTCTCCCCACTACAATTTATTTCTATTGTCCTCTTCTTTCGTTAACCTTCTCCATAATTTCGTATATAAACGATTGAATCTTTAATATACATTGAATGCCGCCAAGTTTTCATTATAAAAAAAGTTTGTATAAATTTTATTAAAAATTTTTGTCTCAAATTCGAATCCTAAAACAACATTTAAGAAACTTATTTTTTAATACTCGTAATCAATTAATGTTAACTAAGGTGTTTGAATGTTACTTGGCTAACTTTGGTTTCAGAACTTCATTTAATTGTACTTGGCTAAGTTTTTGCATCGTAAATGTTTTTGGTGGCGTTTTACTACTTTTTGGGAAAAATATACTATAAATATAACACTTGTAATAGTAATCCTTATAAAAGATTTAAATTTTCAAAAAAACTTTTTTAAAATAACAATTTAGAATGTTAAATTCTCATATAATTTGAAATATAATAAAAAAAAATATCAATGATCCGTAATTAGTCTGAACGACACGCGTATACTGAAATTTCGGTTCCAATAGCGGGATCGGGAAAATAAAACTTTACGTATACCGAAACTTCGATTTACGAATAGCCATGACTTATTGGTACGAGTAAACACTGACTTTATTAAATTTAACTTCATATATGATGGAATCTACACAATTTTAGAATTTGATGAAAATGTCCAGTTAAAATTTTGTGTCAATCTGTTTGATAGGTTTCCGCAATCCAATAAAAGTTGAAAACCCATAGTTCTTTCGAGAAAATAAATTTGGGCAGTTCAACTTTCAACCAAGTAGTTGATATTTATTTAACCGAAAAAGATTAATTCTCAACGAAAAATGTAATAATTGATATTTCAACCAAGAAAGATTTTAACTTCAATAGAAAGCAGTTAAATTTAACCAAAAATACTAATTTTCAACAATATAGTTGAATCTTCAACCAAAAAAATTAATTTTCAACCAAAGAGTTGCATTTCTGATCAAAACGGATGAATTTTCAACCAAGACGATGAATTTTCTACCAAAAAAGACGAATTTTTAACCAAATAGTATAATTGTCAACTAGAAAAGATCAATTTTCAATTAGGAATGTTAATTTTTCTTCAAATTTAGTAGTGACATTTGCAGTTAAAACAATTAATTCTCAACCAAAACAAAAAACGAATTTATAACAAATTATCTCAATTTTAAATCAATGAGATGAATTTTTGACCAAAATGATGAATCTTCAACAAGTAAAAAAGGATTTCCAACAAAGTATTTTTATTTAAGACGAAGTAGTCAAATATCCAGGCAGAAAGATGAATGTTCAATCAAGAAGATTAATTTTCTACCAAAAAAATAAAAATTTTCAACAAAATACGTGCATTTTTGACCAAATATGGGTGTATTTTCAACTGGAAAAGATAATTTTATGAATCGAAATATTAATTTTGAAGCCAAAAATGTAATTTTGTTAATTTATCCAAATATAAATTATCTAATATCTTTTAACGCTGAACTTACTATAATAATTTAAATCTGTATAGAATTGATTATCCATCTGTGTATTTTTGAATGTCGTTCGATGCTTATAGTGATTTGTACAAATTTTTAAACTGGAAAAATTATTCAAGTGGCCAATGATTGTACTTTACGATCCGAATTGCATTCAATCGATTTAAATGGAATCGTATTTTACAGGGAATCAATACTTCATGATTTTTATTTAAAAATATGATCCATTTTTGTTGAGAAGAATTAAGCATAACCTTAAGTTCTTAAAACTTTTAAGATTTTCTTAATATACTTGATGATTTTTATTTCAAGGTATGATCAAACTTTAATTAGGCGCCATGTGAGTATAGGGGAAATCACCCTACAGTTGATAATGATTTACAGTAGATAATCTTATTTAACTGGAAAGTCGGCAAAAGAAGTTAATTATTTTTGTTAGTACAACATTTCAGCAAGGATACTATATTTTCTGATTAAGTTTTATTGAAGTTTTATAATTAATAATGTGTGAGAGCAAAAAAATAATTTTTGACTTCAAAAAAAAAATTTCGCCTCTTCATTATTCATACTTTTTGCTTTAATGAAACATTTTGTGTGGCATGTTTATACTTGAGAATCAAAGCTTGAAGTTTGATGAAAAATATTTTTTGATATAAAGTTTTATTTCTTTATTATTCATAGATATTCAAGAAATTTTTTATTGGACATAACATTTTCCAACGGTAAATAATCGCGAAATTGCGAAAAATGTAGCTGTCAAAATTGGCAGCTCTGCGACTGTTTCGTAGTTGCTTTAAGTTAAAGATTGTGTTTGTTTGCTTATTTTGATTTGTGAAGTTTTTAGATTTAAGTTACTGTAAATAACAAACCAAGAAAATAGTGTAAATTATTAGTTGTTAAAAAGCACATTAATTTGAGTTGTGTTAAGGAATGTAAGCTTTTGTGATTTTGGCAAAATAATCATAGATTTACTTTTATTAACTCAATAAACTGATTTTAGTTGTAAGTACACTAATGATAAATTATAATTATTGAGAATTGAGTATTCTATCATGCCCAGGAGCAATACCGAGTCGAAATTTTGGCCCTACTTTAGCCCTGCATGATTCCACTTGAGGCCTCCTTTAGTCCTGCTTATCCCTCCACGTCCTCTTTTGAATCCCACTGGACCTCGAGGCCCTCTTGTGATTCGCTTACGTCCTGATGACCTATGTGCTTTTCTCGTATTTATATAATTTAATTATTCTATTTAATTACATATTTATTATAATTAGTTCATTTATTTAATTTCTTAATGTGCATATTAAAAACAGTTATGGTATATCAGGCAGAGCTATAAAGTTGGTTTCTCTGAAATTCGGATAATGTCAATACTAATTTGAAATTCGTTAATATCTTTTGTTCTGTTTTTCATCGGGAAACACTTATGGCACATTATTTATAAGCCGAATTTTGAGTATTCGAACCATAACATGGAAATAGAAATTTGTATTATTTTTCGGAAAATGTAAAAAAAAAAAAATTACTTTTAGCTGCAGATTTGAGTGATTTCACATTTTTGTTAGAATAAATTATATACATAGTTAAAAGTTTGTCATAAGGACAACCGCAGGATTTAGCCGGGAGCAGGTGCTAATCTTAAAAATTGCACTCGCTCCCAGCGAAATCGCGGTAAAATTTCAGCTGTAACCACGTCTCACAACCGTGAGATGGGTGGCCAGTCTGCGACGGATTCAACACGATGATCCAGCAAAAGTCTCGTGTACCCTGAGGACACGGAGTGACCCAAGGATATATATATATATAGGCGCTGGGGACTTTGACTTTTTTTCTATTTTTCAATTATTTTCTCTTTCTTTTAGTTTACTTGCATAAACTAGCAAACCAAACCTCATTTGTATTCAATTCTGGACAAGAAAGCCATTCATATAAAGACCTTGAAATTATCAAAATTGACGTTACTCAAATATATACATATATACTTTCCGCATGTATAAATATTATTTTCTAGAATTTATCTTATTCAGCCTAGAATATTACTATTTTTTCTGCAACATTTCAAACACATACTCGAGACTTATGTAAAAATAACTTGATATCAGAAAGCTACTTTTCAGTGTTTCTAGGTTCATGGTGTTTTCGCAAGCCAATCTTATTTTCGTAGGCGTACAAATTCACGTGGCGTTATTTTCTGCTGGACCAGAGCCAATTAATATCTGTTTAAGAATCGAGGCAACAAAGAAACAAGAAGTTTTCGTTCATGCCAAAGAGCTTTTATCTCTCGTCTTTCTATATTTACTACCTTAAATTCATTGAACTAAGTGATATTTTTTCAGGCAGAAAATATGGAGGACGTGGATGAAATGGGAACGACCGTGGAGCTTTACGTCTACGACCTAACGAAAGGAGCAGCAGCACTGATGTCTCAGCTTTTAATAGGTGAGCTTTTCAAATTTCGAGAAATGAGAAAAAATAAATAGCAAAAAATTATGTGGAGAGGGTGAGATAGGTTACATACAGAGCTTTTAAACGTTATTGTGAGACACTGCCAAATTGAACAAGTCTCTCGAATAGAATCATAGTTGCCAAATTTTGGGATAGTTTTTGCCAACTTTTTTCCATATCAATTATTTAATTATAATTATGAGTCATCTGAGTGTATACAGTAAGAAACAGATAACTCATTTTGAAAAAAATTACAGGTATTGCGTTGGCTCACTTCTTTCAAGATTAATAACTAAAGCCCGCTAAGTTTATTTCCGAATAATGAGCAATTAAACGTACTCAGGCATTTTCATATTTAAGAGTTGCATAAAATTAGCAAAACTTTTCATTGATCCAAAAATGCACTTTTATCTAGTATCTTTTATTGAATACTAAACATTAATTGATCAATGAGTTTAATTAAACTTCTTCTATGCTATGCTATATTTGGCTTCACAAATTAAAAATTTAACTTTCCTCGGAATAATATTTACTTCGTGGACTAGATCTAATTTATTAACTTTCGAGAATTGGCTTCCCTCATGTTCTGTAGTTAACACTATATTAATCAAAGCAATATCAGCAGACCAAATTACTACAATACTTAATCACAATTCTGAGTTTTTTTTTTATAAAACTTGAGTGTTACCTGTAAGTGTACAAAGTCGAGTACAAAGTAACATATAAGATAGAACAGAGATATTTAAAAATGATTCGCGTGGTAATCTAAATTTTGAATACTCTGTACCGTAATATATTCCGCAAATAGTAGTGTTACTAAAATAGAATCGTTACGAACAAAATTAGAGGTGTATTTAAAAAGAAGATTATTATTATTATTATACGTTGCTTATATGGCAAACGCCCAATTGATATAGTAATTAAAATACAGTTGAAGGTTTCAGATAATCAATAGTAATACTAAAATTTAATAGAAGATTTGATTAAGGGCAAATGGTACTCTATGACGTCACGAATTACTGACCACGTGCTATGAATTTTTTGTGACTTCTTATTTTTAAATAAAATAATATTTCGTATTGAAATTTCGGCTAATGAAAGAAAATATATCAACCCATTGTTGCCTGACCTGCTGAAATTTGTATTCAATTAAATTCATTTTTATTCTCTCGTATATGTCCTTTTGGCGTTTTTGCATATACAATATACATACAGTAGTCCCGCTGAAGTTTGCATTTTTAAAGAAAAAGTAGTCTTTTTTATAAATTTTTTATCGGATCCTTATTAAAGACAGATTGTGCTTCTGTCTTCTTGGACAACGGCAGTAAAATGAACACTTTAAAAAACAAACAGCTTTTATTTACAATATAAAAACTCCAGTGGGACAGTCAGGTTTTTTATTTTTAATAGTGACCATATAAATAATTTTTTTTAATTAAGGGAAAGTAGAACACATTTAAGGGTTTTGCAGGAAAGCCTTGTACAGTCGGTTTGACGATTGTCTGACTATTAACGTGGTTGGAGCTAAAACTATTAGGTCTGTCAACTTCACTTTTTGCAAAAAGATGTATTTCGCGTGTCTAATATGAAGAAAATTTCTTTGAACCCTAGTCAAAATACTGTTCAGAACGCTGCTATGCAAATGGGTAAAAATGGGAAAACGTCGATCCCCAAAAGTGCACCGAATTCTGCGTAGTTTTGAGTTGTAATATTTTTAATATGTAAAAACAAGTGAAGGCACAATTAAAATTTTCATTTTTTAAAACGAGATGCAACAAATTTCACACCAACGGTTTTCTGCTCTTGGGCTCAACATGTTCATGTTACTAGAGCAAAAACTATTACTTCTATACTGCCCAAACTAAAAATATATGTAAGCGATGTCTGGGTTGAACGGAGATGTGCAAGAAAAACCGTTCACGCCAAGAACTTTGGTATAAGAACACATATTCTTTAATTCAAGTACCCCTTTTACGTAAAACGCATATGCACTTTCCTTGGACGTATGAATTAGAAGTACCTAGGGTAACAGGCGCGCGGGGTCGAGAAAAGTAAATTTGGCTCAAAACCATCATACGGGTTCCGAAATGTTCCTAAAAAATGGAACAATCTATTCATAAACTCCTACGGTCAACGTTAAGAAAATTATAGGCTAATTTCGCTCGTACCTAGCAAAAGGGATCGGAAACTTTATGAAAAAGTGGAAAATTATTCTTATAAACTTACAGGGGAGCATTAACATATGACTTCACGCAGGTTTTCATAGAGTTGAGACTTCTTCTACCCCTTTTTGCCCGTATTTTCATATATTTCTACACTTAAGTCATGCTTCAAAAGAAAACCCCGTACATCATACGGAATCGTGTGTTTAAGAAACTACGTTTCGTTAGTGTGTTTACAAAAATTGGAAAAAATGGGTATAGTGAAAACATAGAGAATATTTCCACCCATAAAATGAACTAGAATTTAATAAAATCGCATAATAAAAATGAAAAAAGTTAAACTGTGATGTGAAAGAAAACAATTTAGGTAAAGAATTTAATTTAATTCAACTTAAGTTAAAAAGAAAAGAAAATATAGTTTTTCAACAACTAATGTATTTGGTATTTATGGATAATTTCAAATTACCTTGGTAATGCTGGTCCCCTGCTAACTTCATAGCCTTGAGGCTTGAAATTTTATATTCAGGGCCGCCTTTACTACGGGACCAGCAGGGCCATGGCCCAAGGCCACCACCAATGTAAATAGCCGGTAAATCACAATCTCTGCGACATGCACACACTTCTGTATCCGTTCTTACTTCGATGCCCTTTTTTTTAGAAGCCAGCGAGAAATTACACTTCTTGAGTTGGCTAAAGGGCCCCCACAACCTTAAATGAGGCCCTGTTTATATTTCATATCTATTTTCTGAAGTAATCGGTGTCCTAAACTATAAGAATCACAAAAAAATCTAGACTAAAAGTCAAACTTCAACTATGCCCCCTAGGTTTATTCGCTGACAATTAATATTTCTGTAAATATTATTTTTTTTCTGCACTTCTAACTAGTAAAATCGAGAGCCCTTTTTTAAAATTTATGAGAGGGATGAAGTTTTATGATAAGAACGTCAATGTTATTTTTGAAAAATATTGTTCTCAATTTGTACACAACATTTGGTTAAATTATCATTTAATTTCTACAAGATTGATATTGTGGGTTTAGAAAAATGCACCTTCTGCTCTGCACATCATCAAGAAAAATATATATTAATTACTTTTAGTGGTTTATAACCGACAGGGCTTTGAGCTATCCGCCCGAAATTTTGTCACGGTGAAATACATAGCTAATCGGGGGGGGGGGGGCTGAATTGGATCTAATAAGCTGCACCTTATAACAAAAACGATGGTTAACGACGAATTTTGGACTTTTGACTCGCAAAAATTATTATTGCACGAGTAAATAATTGTATAAATACTCAGCAATTACATAATATTTAATCTTGCTCTTGACTTAGGTGTAAAGATTAGGATTTACTCTTGATTTTTTAATTTTTCCAAATGTTCAGGAACACTTTTCTAGCTTTGGCAAAGAGTTAAACTCAATATCTTAAAATATTCATTTAGCTAAATAAACTTCGAACTTTGAAACTAAATATTTTTTCATTGATTCAATAAAATAATTTTAACGTAGGCTGATTCGGCGCGAAATTTTCTAATCTTTCAAATGATTCTACCTAAAAGCTTGTAGATTCAGCGTCGACCGGTGGGGCAGAGGCGACTTTGCTTATAACATCGCTATTATTTAACAATTTCAATTCTACTTTGCATTAAATGAATATATTTTATTAAAGAGATAGCGTTACTTAATAAAAGCTTGGAAATTGAGTTGTAAAAGAAAAATTATTCAAAAAACAGTTTTGACAACGAAAGAATGGCAAATTCGCTGGCAGAAATATAAAGTTTTCAACATTAATGGCAATACTTACAGTATGAAAATCTGTTATTTTGACAGATAAAACAATATCACGTTATGTCTTAATAATAACTGAACTTAATTCAAGTCCAAAGTATATTAAATATCGTACATAATTGAGGCCTCACCAGGGGGGCAAAGCTGACGAAAATAATATTTTAAAGGTGCTTAGGTTATGATAAGTGATCGGTAATGTAGAACAGCCATTTATCTTCTGGGATACATGCAAGAAACTATTGAATCTTATTATTATCAATCTGGTCGGTACGGTAGAAACCTTTGACCGTAGTCCGTCTCTAGTGAAATGTCAACGAATAAGAGGTTATAGCACAGCTATCACTATTTTTATTAAAAATAACTTATTGTTCTTGCTGGATATGTTTAGGGGTAATTTTTCCAGTACATAAAATACCACAGACGTGAACCATCATGTTTTCCCATCTTCAAATGTTTTGCTTTTTATAAAAAGCTGCGGTCGGCTTTGCCCTTCGGTGTGGGGCAAAGCCGACGAAATACAGCTTGCTAGAAATAATTAAATTAGTAAATCATTGTTTCATTCATGTAACTAATACTTATAGAAATATGGTATACAATAATGTAGGACTCGAAATGAAAAAAAAATGGATCAATTCTACATCTTATTAACTTTAAAAAAATCATTGACTGTTAACTGGTCGGCGCTGCCCCTCCTTACCCTATACGTTTGGCATACGCGAATGTCGCGGAAGCGTTAAAAAATGCAGGGAACTGCGTAGAACTGGGGTAAAATATGAAGCATGCATGTTTTATCCAAGGTTCATTCGCCGCAAATGTTATTTTAGAAAAGCCAATATATCGCACGTGATTACCATCGCACACTTTGAACAACGAAACTAGCCACTTTACTGCCAAAGCTTTTCACCTCTTGAAATCGAAATTGTTCTCTGCAAGTTTTATTTCAGTACAATCATTCAATCTTCAAAAGTTTTTTCTGAAAGTAAAAAAAAATATGCTTTGCGTTCAGCGAAAATTTTAAAAATAAATGTAGGATCTAATTTTATCTTTTGTTGATAAAAATTAGGATTTGTATAAGCTCTGGTATTTCATTTAGGTAGCTACACATTTTTAAATTTCTAACAGAACATTGGAGAGGGAGGCTTGTGCCCCTCTCTTCTTAGCCAATGAAGATAAATATATCCGAGATGGTCTCTCTGGAAATTAGTACCGTGGACCAAGATAAGTTGTTTCTCTCGAGACGAGAGTCAACGAGCCCAGGAGAACCGTAATAAAAACGAGGCATCCGTGGATCCACTTTGCTATTTCCGCGATGTAAAGTGGGTCGAAACCAGGCCGAAACTATCTTCTTGGTGTCCCTACATTTTCTCCTAATTATAAAAATGCTGCCACGTTTATCAACATCATGGATTCATATATGCACAGACTCGACGAGTATTTGTCTCGATTCATCTACAATGGGTAGCAATCCAAAATCAGATAACTAATACGCCAGATTTTAGAAGCACGTGTATTATTGCTAGAAAGTAAAATGAAAGAAAGAGAAAAGAGACTCACATGTAATGGTAAAAAAATCTATTTTGGAATTTTTTCCATGCCCCCTAAACTGTTAATGGACCCTCATAAATGATACCCTGTAAATTTGAGCAAAATCGGTTCATAAGCAAACGTGCCTTGCGCCCCTAATGTTTTCACTTAATTAACCCTGCATGAAAAAAAGTATCGACACTTTTGAAAACGTGCAAATCAGATGTGAAAAAGTAAAAATTAGTTGTTGGAAACCCTTCAAGAAATGCGAAACCACAATAACTGTACAATGTGCATCCTTATAAGACGATTTATTTAACCTCAAAAACCACTCTGTATAAAGTAGTATAGTGAGCATTTTGACGACATAATGAAGTTTTTTAAAAACTTTTTCCCTAGATGATCATTAATCGATGCGGAATACATTTTTATAAAACCTTGAAATATTAATTACGTATTCATACAATTTTTACATTCTCATCCTGATGAGAAGGCATTAATTTTATGTAAAATTTGACTTGGTCGGTTTTCATAAAATATTCACGTTTTGAGTAAGAAAAAAACGATTTTTACGAAGGTGTCTGTCTGTATGTCTGTATACTGTAGGCACTATAACTTTTGAAAGATTGATCAGACTGGTTGAGTTTGCACACTGTTTTAAAGCATAAAAAGAAAGGACGAGTTCGTTAACCAACCATTTTTGATCAACAATTCTGGTTTTTCCCGTCGAAAATGCCTTTTAAAAAATAAAAAGTTCTATTTTTCAGGAAAACTATACGAGCTATGAAAAAAATATTGGAAGCAAAATTGTTTACCTCACAAAGATGAAAACATTTTCTCCATTCCATTTTTTTCATCAGACGCACATTTTTCGTTTTAATTGTGAAAAATTTTATTCAAAATAAAAATTCCATTTTGCAGTAAAATTATGGAAGATACGAAAAAAAATAGACACCAATTGTTCACCCCAAAAAGATCTACAATTTTCTTTTTAATCATGTTTTGATAGGACGAGTTGTTTTTTTTCAAATCGTAAAAAATAACATTAAAAGTGAAAAAATGAAATTTTTGAAAAAATCGACACAAAGTACAAAGAAAAAAATATGAATAGACAAAAGTTGCTCACCCAAACAGATCTAAAAATTTGTTCCTAATCCTTTTTTGACGGGACAATAGTGTCCTAATCTAGCTGATAATGTTAAAGAAACCTGTTTCTTTTTTCTTTGAATATTTTTGCAATATATTAGTAATATTTATTAATTTTTCAAACAGTTTTCAGCTGTTAACAAAATTTGGAATTATTCGGTTTTGAACTGAATGGAATGAAAGTATTTCAGATCAACATAAAAGATCTTTTTTCTTATTAATATTAAAAACAATAAATAAAGAAATAATGACTTACAAGATAAAAAAAGTATGCTTTCATTTTATAACTATAATTTTTTGTATTTAATGACAATCTTTTTACATAAACCATTTACGATATTTTGTAAGTCAAAAATACAATTAGATCGCTGCATCTCGAGGCTTCAAATATAAAAATGTGATTATTATGATTCTTTATAGTACAAGTAACTAAACAAGTAATTAAAAGAATAAAATTCTTATTTTATTAATTTTTTCGCGCCTTAGTTTTTATTATTATTGTATATTTACAGAAACAGACGGGGATTTAATATCACGTATTTCACAGATTTTAAGGGATTTAAAGAAATTAAAACAAATTAAATGGGATTGCAAAGAATTTCCCAAAATTTATAAGGATTTAAAAGTATTTCATAGCCCACTTGAAAAAGTGGACGTACAAAAGGAAGTACAAAAGAACGTACCAAAAGACGTATGTATAAGAAAGACGCACCAAAGGACGTCCCAAATTGGGATACACAATGACGTATTTTTGTACGTCCTTTGGTACGTCCTTTTGTACGTCGTTTCTGACGTCATTTCCTACTTTAAGAAAAGTGCTTAAAGATTATTTTGTTAGTTTAACACATTAAAAACTGCGTCTAATGAACACAGCTTTTTCATTAGAAAAATATCATAATAGCATAGTTGGAATAATACCAACATTATATCTGATTTGTTTAATCCCATTTCCGTCCCCCATGAGACCTTAGAAAGCGGTACGTTTTTGACCAACCATATTTCTGTGACAAGTCACAAGGGGGGCATAATTTCTGAAGTGTACCCACCTCCAAAATGAAAGTTGTCCGATCGGGCTAAAAATTGGCCTAATTGTATTTCTATTAGATAGTACTTCTCACACCAAAAATTAATTCATTTTGATAATTATTTATCATAAAAAATAAATTTTTAACCAAAAATGGAATAGTTAAATTTTCATTCAAAAAAATTAATTTTCAATACAAAAAAAAACGCATCTTATACAAAAAAGTTGAATTTTCAACCAAAAAATATGAAATTTTAACAAAACAGTTCATTTTCAAACAAATACTTAAATTTTCAGTTAAAAAAAGAATAACTTGTACCCCAAAAATGGAATTTTTAACAAAGTAGTACTATTTTCAACAACTGACAATTAAACTGTTCCATTTTTGGTTAAAAATTTAACTATTTGATCAATAATGTATCTTTTTTTAATTAAAATTTCAACTTTTTGGTTAAAAATTCTATTATTTGTTTGAAAAATTAATTATTTTATTCAAAATGCAACTATATTTCATCTCTTTAGTTGAAAATTTAACTATTTTGATGAAAATTCTTTTCATATTGGATTGAAAATAAATTTTTTAAACTGAAAATTAAACTATTCCATTTTTGGTTAAAAATGTATCCTCTTTAGTTGAAAGTTCAACTTTTTGGTTGAAAAGTCATGAATTTTCTTGAAAATTCGTCTTTCTTGGTAAAAATTTAATCAACAAAATACATACATTTTTAACAAAACAGTTGAATTTCTAAACTAAAAAATAAATTTTTAACCAAAAATGGAATAGTTAAATTTTCATTCAAAAAAATTAATTTTCAATACAAAAAAAAAACGCATGTTATACAAAAAAGTTGAATTTTCAACCAAAAAATATGAAATTTCAACAAAACAGTTCATTTTCAAACAAATACTTAAATTTTCAGTCAAAAAAAGAATAATTTTTACCACAAAAATGGAAGTTTTAACAAAGTAGTACTATTTTCAACAACTGACAATTAAACTATTCCATTTTTGGTTTAAAATTCAACTATTTGGTTAATGTATCTTTTTTAGTTGAAAGTTGAACTTTTTGGATAAAAATTCTATTATTTGTTTGAAAAATTAATTATTTTGTTGAAAATGCAACTATATTTCATATCTTGGTTGAAAATTCATTCTTTATGGTTAAAAATGCAATTTTTTGGTTGAAAAGTCGATTATTTGGTTTAAGGTTGAACTACTTTTTTAAAAAATTAATTTTTTTTATTAAAGATTCATAATTTCAGTTGAAAATTCGACTATTTTCAATGAAATTTTCTGTAAAAATTCTACTATTTTGTAGAAAATGCATCTTTTTGGCTTGAAAATTCAACAATTTGGTAGGAAATTAAACTATTTCATCAAAAATTCAACTTTTTTATAGATAATTCTTCTTTTTGGCGTTAAAATGGAATAAATTTGTTGAAAATTCATGTATTTTGTTCAAAATTAGTCTTTTTTGGTAGAAAATTAATATTCTTGGTCGAAAAATCATCTTTTTAGTTGAAAATTTAACTACTTGGTTGAAAGTTCATTTAAAAAAAAAAAGTTTTTATCTGAAAATTTAACGATTCCATTTTTGGTTGAAACGTTATCCAGTTTACTGTATAAGTTAAAAATTCAACTATTTAGTAGAAAATTCATATATTTTGTTAAAAAGTCTTTTTTTTTAGGTAAAAAATTATTCTTGTTCTTTGAAAGTTTCACTGTCTTCTAAAAAATGTGTCTTTTTGTCTTAAAAAAAATATAAATGATTTTATGGTTGAAGATTCATGCTTCTTGGTTAAAAATGTATGCAACTGTTTGGTTGAAAATTATTATTTTTTTAAATGATTCTTTTTGAGTTGAAAATTCAACTATTTTGTTGGAAATTCAATATATTTCGGCTTGAAATTTTAGGAATTTAAATTATGGCAATAAATATTTTATCTACATGAATATAAATATTTTTGTAAATTTTTTTTCGTACATAAAGTATTCAGATTCTAAGTTGCCTTCAGGAAATGTTTAGTCTCTGAAACTCGAGATCTCTTTCGAGAACTTTAAATAAAAATAGAGAGAATAAAATTTACAAGTATGTCTTTGATGTAATACAAGACTCGAACAATAATAATATTTTTTTTGCTTCTTGAAGCTTACTTATTTTGCATACTCAAGTGAGCTTCGCCCATACAGAAACCATTCATGGGAGAGATCCATTACGTTAAAACGGTTTAACGGTATTTTTTTTGTTTTTTTTTCTAAACTATAAGTGTTCCGAATTCCACATGACTTGTTTAAAGTTAATTAGACTTCCTGAGTTTGTTATCCCTAATAATCAACAATAGGTAAAAAAAAGTACTGCAGAAAATTCTCTCAAAATAGGGGAAATAGGGTGATTTAAAAAAAACGAGGGGAATTATAGTAGAATAAAATCTTTTAAATAAAATTAATGTAAATACCATACTTAAAGTTTTTCAAATAAGAAGATTTTTTACTAAAGAGACGAATTTTCAACACAGAAAGATAATTTTTAACAAAAAATACGAATTTTTAACGAAATAGTTGAATTCTTAACCAAATAGTTAAATTTTTAAGCAAAAAAGAATTTTTTCCGAGACAGTTGGATTTTCAACCACAAAGTGTATTTTAAAGCAAGAAAGATGAATTTTCAACCAGTTGAATTAAACAGAAACAAACGATTTTTTATCAAAATAGTTTAATTCTGAACCAAAACGATGGATCTTCAACAAACAAGACTAACCAAAATAGATGAATTATCTTCGAAATAGTTGAATTTTCAACTTATAAGGTATACATTTTTTATCAAAACTGGAATAGTTAAATTTTCAGATACCAAATTTACTCTTTAAACAAGCAAAAAACAAATTTCTGGAAAAAAGTTAATTTTTCAACGAAAGAGGGAACTCTTAAAAAAAAGTTGACAAAGTAGTTTTATTGTCAACTAAGTAGTTGAATTTTCTATAAATAAAGAATAATTTTTAACAAAAAAGTTAATTTTCATGTTGAAAAGCCTTTTTTCTACAAAACAGGTGAATATTCAATCCAAAAGTTTAATTTTCAACAAAATAGTTGAATGTTTAATCAGAAATTTGAATTTTCAACCATTTGAATTGAACGAAAAAAAAATGATTTTTCACCAAAATAGTTTAATTCTGAAACTAAAGGATGAATCTTCAACAAAGAAGATTAACCAAAATAGATGAATTATCTACGAAATAGTTAAATTTTCAAATTATGAGGATAAAAATTTTCAACCAAAACTGGAATAGTTAAAGGTTTAGATGAGAAATCAATTTTTAAATAAAATTAAAAACGATTTTCCAAAAAAAAAGTTAAATTTTCAACCAAAGAGAGGAATTAAAAAAAAAAAAAAAGTAGTTCTAATGTCAACTCAGTAGTTGAATTTTCGATAAAAAATAGAATATTTTTCAACCAAATAGTTGCATTTTCAACCAAAGAGGAGAATCTTTAAAAAAATTGACAAAGTAGTTCTACTTTGACTGTGTTTTCACCAACAATATTAACTTTCTACAAAGTAAAGATTTTTCATCCATAAAAGTTAAATTTTTTATCCAAAATGCGAATTTTTAACAGAACAGTTAAATAATCGACTCCAAGTTATGAATTTTCAACAAAAAAGTTAATTTTTATTTCAAAAAGACTTTTTTGCTACAAAACAGTTACATTTTTAACACAAAAGTTTAATTTTTAACGAAAAAGTTGAATTTTCCAAAAAAAAGTTGAATTTTCAATCAAAGAGAGGAAAAAAAAATTCTACTGTCAACCACGTAGTTGAATTTTCTAAAAAAAGAAGAATAATTTTTAACCAAATAGTTACATTTCGAATAAAAAAAGACGGAATTTACCACCAACAATATTAACTTTCTACCAAAAAATAAGAATTTTCCATGAAATATATATATTTTCTACAAAGTTGTTCAATTTTGAGCAAAAAAAGACCAATATCTATAAAACAGTTGAATTTTCAACCCAAATGTTAAATTTTTGAGCAAAAACAGACTTTTTTCAAATACAGTTAAATTTTCAACCAAAAGCTGTATTTCAAACCAGAAAAGATGAATTTTCAACCAAAAACATGTTTTTTATCCATAAAAATTGAAGTTTTTATCCAAAAGGACAAATTTTTAACAGAACAGTTGATTTCTCAACCCTAAGATATGAATTTTCAAAAAAAAAATACTCATAATGACAAAAAGACATTTTTCTATAAAACAGTTAAATTTTCAATTCAAAAAGATTGATTTGAACAAAATAGTTTAATCTTCGACCAAAAAGATGAATTTTCAACCTGTCAAATTAACTGGGAAAAACTATTTTTTAACAAAATAGTTTAATTCTGAACCAAAGCGATATATCTTCAAAAAAAAAAAGATTAACCAAAATAAATGAATTATCTACGAAATAGCAGAATTTTCAACTTATAAGGTATACATTTTTTATCAAAACTGAAATAGTTCAATTTTCAGATGAACAAATTAATTTTTGAACAAAAAAAAAACGAATTTATGAAAAAAGTTGAATTTTCAACCGAAGAGGGGAATCTTTAAAAAAATTAAGAAAGTAGTTCAACTGTCAACTATCTAGTTGAATTTTCCATTAAAAAAAGAATAATTTTTAGTCAAATAGTTAAATTTACAACCAAAAATACGGTTTTTTCCACCAAGAATATTAACTTCCTACGAAAAAAATATTTTTCATCCATAAAAGTTGAATTTTTTATCCAAAATGAAGAAAATTAAATTCTCAATCCAAAAGTTTAATTTTTAACAAAATAGTTGAACCTTTGACAAAAAAGTTGAATTTTTAACCATTTGAATTAAACGAAGAAAAAAAAGGATTTTTTAATAAAATATTTCAGTTCTGAACCAAAACTATGAATTTTCAACAAAGAAGATTAACCAAAATAGATTAATTATCTACGAAATTGTTGAATTTTTAGATTAAGAAGATAAATTTTTAAACAAAACTAAAAAACAAATTTCCAAAAAAAGTTACATTTTCAACCAAATAGTTAAATTTTCAATCAAAAAGGTGGAATTTTGCACCAATAATATTAGATTTGACCAAAAATGTCGAATTTTCAATAAAATATATCAATTTTCCATACATTTTTTTCAATTTTGAGCAGAAAAAGGCAAATTATCTACAAAAATGTTGAATTTTCGACCCGAAAATAGAATTTAAAAAAAAAAGTTAATTTCTACCAAATAGTTAAATCTTGTTCCGAATAGTCAAATTTTCAATAAAATATGTAAATTCTCATAAATATAGTTTAACGTTTAACCAAATAGTTTAATATTCAACCGCGAATATGAATTTTCAGCAATTAATTTTCAATCCGAAAAATAGAATTCTCAATCCGAAAAATAGAATTTTCAACCCAAAAAGTAAAATTTTCAACAAAAAGGTTCAATTTCACCAAAGAAAGATGATTTTTCCACAGTGAGAAAATAATTTGCTACCAAAGGGATAATTTTTAGCCAGTGGAAGTAAACGAAAAAACGGATTTTTAACCGAAAATTTTTATTCTGAAACAAAAAGATGAATTTTCAATCGACAGAATTAATTTCCCAACCCAAAAGACGAATTTTCACCAGAATACATGAATTTTTTACCAAATACTGACAATTAAGGTTCAACTACTTTAATTAACAGAAAAAATACTAATTTAAGAAAAAAGTTGAATTTTCAACCACGAAGATGAATTTTTAAAGACAAGAAAAAAAATACATGAAGTTTCTACCAAATAGTTATATGTTCAACTTACAAAAGATAAATTTTCAACCAAGAATAAAATAGAAAAATTTTCAGATAAAAAGAATAATTTTTACACCAGCGAAATTAATTTAAAAAACAAAGTTTAAATTTTCAACCAAAGAGGTAAATTTTAAAACAAATTTTGTTACCGAAGCAGTTGGACTTTCAACCAAGTTTTTGAATTTTCAATAAAAAAAGATTGATTTCTAACGACATAATTCAATTGACAACCAAAAAAAGCGGACTTTCTCGCCAAGTGGATTAATTTTCTACCAGAAAGGACGAATTTTTAACAAAAAACATACATTTTTTTAAAATTTGTAGAATTTTGAAGAGAAAAGGGTGAATTATCTACAAAACAGTTAAATTTTCAACCCGAAAATATAACTTATCAACAAAAAAGTTAATTTTCTACAAAATTTTTTAATTGTCTTCGAAACAGTCCAATTTTCATAAAAATAGTTGAATTTTCAACCAAGAATTTGAATTTTCAACAAAAAAGTTCAATTTTCAGCCAAACAGATGAATTTAAAAAAAAATGAATTTCTAACAAATTAGATCAACTTTCAAAGAAGTAGATGAATTTTTTACCAAAGAAGATGACTCAATGACCAAATAGTTGCATTTTCAATAAAATAAATTGTTTTTCAACCCAATAATAGTACGTTTGAACAAGAAAGATTCCGAGCCAAAAATATCTTGGTAGAATTTGTAACCAAAAAAAGTTGGATTTTCCCTGTGGATTTTATAATAATAATAATTATTATTATTATAATAAAATAATAATCTTCAAATTGATAACTTAATTCATGGACGCCCCCTAATTTAAATAAATAAAGAAACATTAATCACGGACAATTATCCTTTCTTAAGATAAATCCCTCTACCTCATTTCTCAGCAATAATCTCCTTGTGAGCTTAATTGCGGATTTATGTAATCCCCTCATTCAGTTTAACGTTCGTTAATGCTCGCCTCCTGTTTTTTAATTTTTTTCTTCAACTGAACCATTTAAAAACCACGTGGGGGTGGCATTAACGAATAGTGCTACACACTCATTCTCTAATTTGTTTTCCTCTCTT
Source organism: Andricus grossulariae (assembly GCA_011634705.1). Classification (NCBI taxonomy): domain Eukaryota; kingdom Metazoa; phylum Arthropoda; class Insecta; order Hymenoptera; family Cynipidae; genus Andricus; species Andricus grossulariae. The sequence goes on along the minus strand of JAABKJ010007545.1, from coordinate 79,809,203 downwards.
GCTTCGAGTTAAAATGTTTAAAGTGAGAATTCCTACACCTTCTGTCTGCATAATTCTTCCGGAACATAAAAATAGTTTCTGTAAAAAAAGGAAAATTAAAAAGGTGAAAAATCTCTCTGTTTTGAGTGCAGAGTAGACACTCGAAATTTTCAAAACCGTTTGATTGTACGTTCTGCGATTTTTTGTTGTAAATAGTTGTAACTATAGGAGAAATAAAATATATAAACAAATCAAATTAAATTAAATAGAATAGAATAGAATAAAAAAGAATATAATAGAATAGAATAGAATAAATTAGAATGGAATGGAGTAATAATAAATAAATAAATTTGAAGAAATTAAAGTATTAATTTAATAATAATAAATATACATACCTATTTGTAGATAACGACGATCATAATCCGCAACTTGGAATTCGATCAATGTAAAAAGAATAACAGTAGTTTTTCGATTTGACTAAGTTTTAATTTTTTTTAATTTTTTTATCTCGAACTGAAATTGAAATTTGAGATCTGAGAACAAGGAAATAAGTATTATCAGTTTTTTTTAAGTTATATGAATATAATTTTGGTAAGATTCTTCAATTCGAGTCAGTTTGATAAATATTTAAGATTTTCACAAGTTTTGAAGACAGCAAGAAATATTTTATAAATTTTCTAAAATCTTCCAAGTTTTAAAATATTTTTAATTTCTTGAAAACTTCTAAAATTACTGATCAGCTGTTCAATCGACTTGAGTTATTTCCCAAATTTTCAAAGGACTTTCAAAATCAAAGAAATGGTCTAAAAATTATTCAGATTTTGTTTGGACATAAATTTTTAGCAATATTTTTAAATGTTTCCAAATTTTCTTTAAAAAATAATTTTTTTAAATGAAAAAGCATTGCTTATTTTACCAGGATTCTTAAGACATTTTTTTGATTCTCTTAAAACCTTTCCAAATTCTTAAAAGGCTTTTGAATTTTTTCTCGTAATTTTCAAAAATCTACATCTCATTCTACATTTTTTCAAATCTTTTTTCATTTTTAAATCTTTTCGAAAATTTTATACCTTCAGAATATCTTTTAAAATAATTCGAATTTTTTCTACAATTTTTTCAAAAATGCCTCCAAATCCCTTGGATTCTTTTTTGATAATTTTGGAAACGTCCTCGAATATTCTTTTAAAATTAATGTTCAAAAATAGAAAATTATTACAAATTTTTCTTGGAATATTAGGAAAAATATTTTATCCTCTCGAAACTTTTGAAAATTCTGGAAAAGCTTTTCAAAGATCTTAAAAAGCTTGTTTCTTTAAATCTTTAAAAACCTGCATTCAAACCAAAATTTAAAATCTTCAAATCATTTGAATTATTTTTTAACTCTTGTAGAACTTCTAAAGCTTTAAAATATCTTTCAAAATAATTCAAATTTTTATTAAAATTGAAAAAAATTCTTATAATTAAAAAAATTGCCTTAAAATTGTTTGGATTTTTTTTGCCAATTTTTAAAATCGTTTGAAATCTTTTTTTGAAAATGAAAAATTATTTAAAATTTGTCTAGAAATCTTAATAGAAATTTGCATTCTCTTGAATCCTTTCAAAAATCTTAAACAGCTTCTTTTTCCAAAAACCTTCGAAAATATACATATATATATTTTTTTTAATCTTTACAAGTTAAAATTTTATTATCAATCATTTCAAAACCTCTGGATATCTCTTAAAATTACTTTTTTTTATTTCCTTATCTTACGAAATTTCAAAATTCTTTTTCAAAATCTTTCGCATTATTTTTCGCAATTTTAGGAAATCATTCGAAATGTTGTGAACTCTTTTTAAATTTTTTCTCAAAATTCATTTTTCAAAATGAAAAATCATTTTTAATTTTTCTAGAAATCCTAAGAACATTTTTTTATTCTTTTCAAAACCTTCTCAAATTCTCAAACAGTTTCTTTTTTAGAAATCTTCAACAATCCACATTCAAAAAATTTTAAAATTTAGAAAATTTTGTATCATTTTTTTATTTTTTCAGAACAATTTTAAGATTTGTCTTGAAATTGTATTAGAAAAAATTTCATTTTCTTGAATCCGTTTGAAAAACTTAAACAGCATCTTTTTTTATAATCTTCAAAAATAAACTTAAAAAAAATTATTTGATATCTGCAAAATCAAAATTTTCTTAAAATCTTTCCAAAACTTGTAAATATCCCTTAAACACGATTTGTTTTTAATATTGATTATTATTGCAAAATTCCAAAATTCTTCTTTAAAAATTACATTCTTTTCGAAATTTTAGGAAATCATAGGAAATATTTCAAAATCTTTTTGAATCTTCTCTTAGAATTTATTTTTTAACTTATGAAACCTTTGTAATTTTCCCATGAGTCTTAGCAATTTTTTTTACAGGCTCCGTATCTTGTTCGAAATCTTAAAAAATTTACAATAATAAAATTTCTTAATCTTCTTAAGATCAAAATTATTTTTAAATAACATTTAATTCCGACACATTGAAACAAAATTTGCAGTCATCACTAATACAAACTTTTCTCTTTATATGTACTAACTAACGGATTTTTTATTCATATAAAAAAATATACGGCATTATTGTTATAAATATTATTAAATTTATTATTTAAACATGATGTCACAAAATATTTGATAATCTTAATCTGCTTAGTGGATTTGGCAATTTTTATATAGATATCAATAATAGAAAAAAATAATACTTTGAAGATAAAAATGTTTTCTTTCAGTAGTTCTAATGTCTGAAATACAATGTAGACCTCAATTCGTTTGCGTTATCATCAACAAAACATTTCGGAAATTTTGTCTGAAAAAAGTTCTAAAAATGATTATAATTTTGATTTTCATTCATTTTTCTAATAGTTACACTTGTAAATATTTGTGATGCCTGCAGAAGTAGAAAAATACATCTACTGATAAAAAAAGTTTTTGGGATACTTACAAAATTAGCTATTCCAATGTGTGATACTTCTAAATTAAATAAAAAATTATTCTTGAATATAAACGCTTTCATAACAATATTAATTAATTATTATTATTTACTGACATTGTTATCACAGAAACACGAAACACTATCCTCTAGAACATACCTCGAACTGTTGACAGATTTTAGAATTTTTTCATTTGCAATTAATGTTGCAGTTATTATTTTACAAAAAAATGCAACACAAAAATTCGTATGTAGAAAAAATTCTATTTCTAAAATCAGATGAGATTTCTAAAAGCATCTCACTTTTCATTAAAATCATTAATTAAAGCAATGGCTATTTGCAGTGGTCTTTACTACAGACAGTCAGGGATATAATATGCATGTATTGTAAAAAAAAAAACATAAGAATTGATTTGCTTTTTATTTTAAATTTTCTCTTGAATCATACGAACACCCTTCTTTCAATTACCCGTATTAACCGATTATAAGTTCTACACTTTAAAAAAAAGTTGCACTCATTTCTAATAATAAACTTATTGTTCACGTATTACTTGACAGATTCTTTATTAATGCAAAGAAATATACTACTTATAATAAAAATATAGTTTTACAATTCATATATATATATATTTATTTATTTATTTATGTATACATGCATATATATTTATATAATGTTATAATTGATTTATTAAGTTATGTATATTACTAGGCAAACCAAAATCTTCTCTTTCAATAGTTCTGTTGTCCGAAATAAAATGCATGTTGATTCGAGTTATTTCGATTGACCAACTTGTTTTATTTTATTTTTATTTTGAATCCCTCCATGAGGAAGTAAATTTATTTGCTAATTGATCCTAATGAGGAAGCAGAGTGTTCATCAAATAAGCATCCTTAAAAGGTGAATCTAGAAAAAAGTGGAAACACTCGAGAATGAATTCACAGCTAGTTTTTATACAATAATAATAATAATAATATATTAGTTGATTCATATATATAAGTTCATCATTTATTATATATTATTATTCATATAATATGTTCACATTCATAAATTATATATATTTATATATATTATTTATATATGAGTGGATGGGATAATATACATACATTACATTACAAAAAATGTTACGCATCATTTCTTGAACCCTCCCCCATTGTAATAGAACCATAAGAGTTACGTAATACATATATGGACGACTAATCGGTAAAGCAGCACTAGGTATAAAAAGTATTTTTTTAATTATAAAAGCATGTGTTTTGCTGATATGTGAATAACAAAAGAGGGACGTCTATTATTATCCTCTTTGCGCATAATCCCGAGTGTGTGTAGGGTACGTTCATAATGTATATTTGAGGGATTGTATGGTATAGAATTCAGGATTCAGGCTCTTTGTCAGTAGTAGAATTCAGGATCTACATTCTGATAGCCACTTTCTAAAGGGTCCTCTTCCATCAAGTAGCATGAACAGTGAACAGTGAACACAGTGAACACGCGGGTAAACATATACCTTACAAGTACACGCATACATCTCATTGCATACATACTAAGGTATGTACATTGTAAGTACATACTATATACATAGTACATAGCGTGCATAGTATGTCGTGCGAGATACACAGAGAATAATACATCACTTTAGGACGCGTGAAAACTAGGATTATGCATTTAGCGATAAGTAGTCGCTGAATATGCACTAAGAGAAATGTGTAATGTTTATATACTTTGACTGACTTATGCCAGCGTATTCTTAACCCAGGCGGAAAAATTATATATAGTTTATATATAGTGTGAAGTATTTAATATAATAGTCATTTATTTTATATAAAAATGTATAAAACAAATGAATAATATATCATTTGTTTTCTACACAAAATTTATCAAACAAATGAATATTATATATAATACTTCACACTATATATAAACTATATATAATTTTTCTGCCTGGGAAGGGACCGTGCATAAATTACGTAAATTTCTTTTTTTGAAATTATGAAACACATACCAACCTTTGTTGGGTTCAGGTAAGTTTTGACCCCCCCCCCCCCCTATCTTACGTAATTTTCGCTGACTAAATTTTTTTGGTGAATTTGGTCATTACTGTTGCTTATGGAATAAGAAAGTACTTCAACTTATGTTAATTAATTATCGAATATGTTTTCTTCTTTATAGAGGAAGTCAAAATGACAAAAGACAAATGGGGTAATGAAGCCGTTTTGAATCAAGGAGTCTTTTCTATTCCAGTATTAACATTGAATTATGTTAATGGAAAATTTTTCGCTGTTAAAAACAGATTTTTAAAATTATATGAATGTCCATAACTTCCGTACTCTTCAAGACAGTGTATTGATACTATAGGGCAGTTGATTTGTCTCGGATCAAGAAATCTAATTTTGTTTGTATCAATTTTAAATTATGTTAATGGAAAAAGCTTGACTAAAAAAAACGGATTTTTCAAATATTAAAAGTAACCATAACTTCCTTACTCTTTATTAAAATGTTTTAACATATTATAAGTCAATCAATTCGTCTCGAATCAATAAATGTTTTCTATTCTTGCATCAACTTTAAATTATGTGAGTGGGAAAATTTCTACTATAGAAATCAATTTTTCAAATAATATGAATAACCATAAAGTTATGGTTATTTATATTATTTGAAAAATCGATTTCTATAGAAAAAATTCTCCCACTCACGTAATTTAAAGTTGATGCAAGAATAGAAAACATTTGTTTATTCGAGACGAATCGATCGAGTTATAATATTAAAACATTTTATCTTGATCGAATCTTTATTAAAATGTATCAATATTATGGGTCAATCGATTCGTCTCAAGGCCAAGAAATTTTTAATTTATTTTATCAACTTTGAATTATGTGAATGAAAAAAGTTTTACAATGAAAAACCTTTTTTTTTAAATAATATAAAGTGCTAAAATAAATTTTTTTTTATTAAAAATGCAATTGCTTGAAAATTCATGTATTTTGTTGAAAATTCATCTGTCTGGATGAAAATCAAACAATTCGGTTCAACGTTAATTTTTTTGGACAAAAAGTAATTTTTTTTAGTTGAAAATTCGATTTTTTAGTTGAAAATTCTTGTATTTTGTAGAAAACTTATCTTTTTGGTAAAAATTAATCTATAAAAATGCATTTTTCTGGTTCATGATTTATTATTTCAGACTATAATTGAATATTTTGTTGAAAATTAGATTCTTTCTCTCAAAATTTCAAGTATTGTGTTAAAAATTCATGTGTTTCTGAGAAAATTAATCTTTTTGGAGAAAAATTCATTTTTTTCGGTTAAAAATTCAAATACTTGGTTGAGAATTGGACTGCTTTATTAAAAATTCTTTCTTTTACTTAATGATTCATTATTTTAGTTAAAATTTTCATTTGCAAACTGAACTATTCTGTGATAATTTTTTTTTAAATAGATTTTTTTATATTTGAAAATTCAACTTCTCGAATGGATTTTTTCGCATTTCATTAATTTTTGGTAGAAAATTCATCATTTTAGTTGAAAATTCATCTGCCGGGTTAAAAATTTAACGATTTTGAAAAACTTCAGTATTTGGCTGAATTTTTTGGACAACAAAATGTAAGTTTTTTGCAGAAAACTAGTCTCTTTTCGAAGAAAATTCATGCATTTCGTTGAAAATTCATGTGTATTTTTTTGGTTACAAATTTCAATATTTTGTTCAGAATTAATGAAACTTAATGTTTCTTATTTGAAAATTACACTTTTTAGAAAGAAATGTTGTATTTTGTTGAAAATTATTAGCCTGTTGGTGTAAATTAATCTTCTTGGTTGAAAATTAATCTTTTTGTTTGTTTAGAATTCAAATACTTTGTTAAGAATTAAACTGCTTATTTAGTAATGCATTCTTTTGGTTAATGGTTCATTATTTTACTTGAAAAATTTTTCGGCTGAAAATTTAACTATTATCTTCCAATTTTTCTTTGAAATAGAATATATAGTTGAAAAAGCGTTTATTTTTGGTAAAAAATTCATTATTTGAGTTGAAAATTCAACTTTTTTGTTGAAGATTTAACTACTTTATTGATAATCAGGTTTTTGGCTGAAAATTCATTTTTGGGTTAAAAAATTTAACATTTTTGTAGAAAATTCGTTTCTTTTCGAAAATTTGTTTTCTTTTTTGATCAAAAATGCTACTGGTCGAAAATTCATCTGTTTTAATAAAATTTGAAGTATTTTCTTGAAAATGTACCATTTTGGTAGAAAATTAAAGTTCATGTAGGAAAATTCATATTTTTTGGTTCAAAATTCAACTAATTGGTTGAAAGTTGAACTGTTTTGTTAAAAATTAATTCTTTGGGTTAATGACTCATTATTTAAGTTTAAACTTCTTTTGGTTAAACATTAAATTTTTTTCAAATTACTTTTTTTTCGTTGAAAACTCATCTGTTTGGTTGAAAATTGAATTACTTATGTAAACATTTTTTTTCTTTGGTTGAAAGTTCGACTTTTTAGTTGAAAATTCTTGTATTTTGTCGAATATTTGTATATTTTGTTGAAAATTGAAAATTTGTTTGTTGATAATTAATCTTTTCTCGTTCAAAATTCAAGTTTTTGGTTGAAAATACTCGTATTTTGTAAAAAGTTGAACTACGTCGGCAAAAATGTATTTTTTGTAGTAAATACTGATCGAGTTATCAAAAAATTCCACTGTTTGGTTTAAAATTCAATAATTTTGTTTAAAATTGAATTTTTTGTTGAAATATCATATTTTTGGAATAAAAAATGAATCCGTTCTGTAGAAAATTCGTCTTTTTTAGAAAACATTTAATCTTCTTTGGTTAAAAATGCAACTGTTTAAAAATTTGTTTGAAAATTGAATTTTCTATTGAAAATTCGTTCCTTCTTTGGTTGAAAGTGAATCTTTCTTACTTACAAATTTCACTTTTCAGTTGAAAATACTTGTACTTTTCTGAAAATTTGTCTTCCGTTGGTAGAAAATTGATCTTCTCTTGTTGAAAATAGATGTTTTTACGTTGGAAATTCATTTTCTCGGTTGATTATTGATCTGCTTTATTAAAAATTTATTCTTTTGTTTAATGACTCACTATTTTGGTTACAAATTCTTGTGATTGAAAAATGAACTATTTTGCTGAAAATTATTATTTTTTTTATATATTATGTTTTCTATTAGAAAACTTGGCTAAAAATACTTCTATTCTTTTGAAAATTAGTTTTTCTTGGTAGAAAATTAATATCTTTAATAGAAAATTCCTCCTCTTTGTTTCGAAATTCCATTACTTCTTTGAAAGTTGAACTTCGTTGAAAATTAATTTCTTTTATATTCGAAAATTTAAGATTGTGTCTTAAAATACTTGTATTCATTTGAAAATTCGTTTTTCTTGGTAGAAAATTAATATCTTTGATTAAAAAATCCTCCTCTTTGTTTAAAAATTCCATTAATTGTTTGAAAGTTGAAATTCGTTAAAAATTAATTTCTTTTCTATTCGAAAATGTAAGTTTGTGTCTGAAAATGCTTGTATTCTTTCGAAAATTCGTTTTTTTTTGTAGAAAATTGATATCTTAGATTGAAAATTCCTCCTCTTTGTTCAAAAATTTTATTTCTTCTTTGAAAGTTGAACTTCGTTAAAAATTAATTTTTTCTGTATTCGAAACTTTAAGATTGTGTCGGAAAATACTTGTATTCGTTTGAAAATTCGTTTTTCTTGGTAGAAAACTAATATCTCTGATTAAAAATTCCTCCTCTTCGTTTAAAAATTCCATTACTTGCCTAAAAGTTGAACTTCGTTAAAAATTAATTTCTTTTGTATTCGAAAATGTAAGATTGTGTCTTAAAATACTTGTATTCGTTTGAAAATTCGTTTTTCTTGGTAGAAAATTAATGTCTTTGATTGAAAAATCCTCCTGTTTGTTTAAAAATTCCATTATTTGTTTGAAAGTTGAAATTCGTTAAAAATTAATTTCTTTTCTATTCGAAAATGTGAGTCTGTGTCTGAAAATACTTGTATTCTTTTGAAAATTCGTTTTTCTTGATAGAAAAGTAATATCTTAGATTGAAAATTCCTCCTCTTTGTTCAAAAATTTAATTTCTTGTTCGAAAGTTGAACTTCGTTAAAAATTAATTTTTTTGTATTCGAAACTTTAAAATTGTGTCTAAAAATACTTGTATTCGTTTCAAAATTCGTTTTTCTTGATAGAAAACTAATATCTCTGATTGAAAATTCCTCCTCTTCGTTTAAAAATTCCATTACTTGCCTAAAAGTTGAACTTCGTTAAAAATTAATTTATTTTGTATTCGAAAATGTAAGATTGTGTCTAAAAATACTTGTATTTGTTTTAAAATTCGTTTTTCCAGGTAGAAAATTGATATCTTTGATTGAAAAATCCTCTTCTTTGTTTAAAAATGTAATCACTTTTTCGAAAGTGGAACTTCGTTGAAAATTAATTTCTTTTCTATTCGAAAATTTAAGTTTGTGTCCGGAAATACTTGTATCCTTTTGAGAATTCGTTTTTCTTGGTAGAAAATTAATATCATTGATTGAAAATTCCTTCTCTTTGTTTAAAAATTCCATTACTTGTTTGAAAGTTGAACTTCGCTAAAAATTATTCTCTTTTGTATTCTAAAATGTAAGATTGTGTCTAAAAATACTTGTATTCGTTTGAAAATTCGTTTTTCTTGGTAGAAAATCAATATCTTTGATTGAAAATTCCTCCTCTTTGTTTAAAAATTCCATTAATTGTTTGAAAGTTGAACATCGTTAAAAATTAATTTATTTTCGTTTAAGACTCAAAATTTGAATTAAAAATTCATCTATTTTCTTGAAAATTAGACTATTGTAAGAAATTGTTCAAAAAGGTGATTTAGAAAGCAACTAAAGTAGGAGAAAGTTACAGTATCTTAAAATCGACGTGCGGAGTCTAATTGACTGAAATAATATGAAGTCATAAACATGCATTATTTGGATTAAAAAATGAATCCGCTTTGTAGAAATTTGTCTTTTCTAGAAAACATTTCATCTTCTTTGGTTAAAAATGCAACTTGTCAAAAATTTGTTTCAAAATTGAATTGTTTTATTGAAAATTCATTTCTTCTTTGGTTTAAAATAAATCTTTATTACTTAAAAATTTAACTTTTTAGTTGTAAATACTTTTATTTCGCTGAAAATTTCTCTTTTGTTGGTAGAAAATTAATCTTCTTTTGTTGAAAATAAATGTTTTTACGTAAGAAAATTCAGTTTTTCGGTTGGAAATTTATTTTATTTGTTAAAAATTCATTCTTTTGGTTAATGACTCATTATTTTGATTGAAAATAATTCTCTTCTATTCGAAAATTTAAGTTTGTGTCTAAAAATATTTCTATTCTTTTGAAAATTCGTTTTTTTTTGGTAGAAAATAATTATCTTTGATTGAAAATTTCTCCTCTTTGTTTAAAAATTCAATTCCTTGTTTGAGAGTTGAACATCGTTAAAAATTAGTTTCTTTTCGTTGAAGAGTTAAAACTTGAGTTGAAAATTCATCTATTTTCTTAAAAATTTGACTATTGTAAGAAATCTTCCAAGAAGGTGAATTAAAAAAAAGCTAAAGTAGGAGAAAGTTACAGTATCTAAAAATCGACGTGCGGAGTCTAATTGACTGAAATAATATGAAGTCATAAACATGCATTATTTGGATAAAAAAAAAATCCGCTTTGTAGAAAATTCGTCTTTTCTAGAGAACATTTCATCTTCTTAGGTTAAGAATGCAACTAGTCAAAAATTGGTTTGAAAATTGAATCATTTTATGGAAAATTCGTTTCTCCTTTGGTTTAAAATGAATCTTTCTTCCTTACAATTTTCACATTTCAGTTGAAATACTTGTATTTTTTTGAAAATTTGTCTTTCGTTGGTAGAAAATTGATCTTCTTTTGTTGAAACTAAATTTTTTTTTACGCTGGAAATTCAATTTCTCAGTTGAAAATTGATCTAATTTGTTAAAAATTAATTCTTTTGGTAAATGACTCATAATTTTGGTTAAAAATTCACTCGCTTAGAAAATTAACTATTTTGTTGCATTGGTGGAAAACCAACCCTTTTCCAGCTTGCCCAATGAAACTTCCAAATTTTCAAGGCTTCATTTAGGTATAGCCGGTAGCCTTTCTCTTACCGCTTACACATTTCGAGCAAACACGCTGATAAATTCAACGATTCACCACCATTTTGAATGTCTGAAGCTAAGTGGCGCTGCAGCGCCACGAAACTGACGCGGATGCACGAAGAACTACTATTTGTTTAAATCAAATGAATACGTTCTTTAACTTAAGTATAAGACGTTTAAACAAAATTATTGTTTGACTTGATGAAATCGTTTATTTGAATCAAACAAATAATTTGTTTCATTTAATGAGTGTCAATATCTTCCATGCATATATTGAAATTAAATAAATGTTTTGTTGATTGAAACAAAGAAGGTGTGTTGAATCAAAAAAATGTATTTGAACAAATCTTTTTGATTGAATCAAAAAAATAGTTTTCTCAGTGTATGCATGTGAATTAAGCCGAGCGCGGGATACAACAGACGCGCGTAGATTCTTTTTATCAAATCCTATCAAACTTTTTCAGCAGAGATTGATGGATTTAAGTTTAAACATCTTCTTGTAAACTTGGAGTCCAAGATTCAACTTTGCTGCCCAACTTCGCCATTCAATTCTCAGTCCAATTTCTCCATCCAATTTCCAAACTCAACGTCTCCGTCCAACTTATTTACCTAAAATTGTACACCTGATTTCTAACATTTTTGAAAACCCTACAGGCCTACAAGTAAACCATGTAATAAACTGCAATCAGTGATAGTGATTCCATCCCCCTAGAAATATACCTTCATGAAGACAAGTGTGACATTGATGGGCTGAAGTTTGCACATCTACTCATAGTCTTCAAGCCCAAGACGAAACTTCCCCAACCAAGTTCTTTATCAAACTTCGCCATCCAACTTCTTGACTCCACATTGTACAGCCAATGTCTAACATTTTTGTAAGCCTTACAGGTGAACCGTGCTCGGTTGATGTCCCGTCTAGAGGTTGAATTCAGGGCTGAACAATGTAATATATTCCAGTTGTTAGTAATTACATCCCCTGAAAATATACCTTCTTGAAGACAGGTGTGACATTGATGAATTGAAGTTTGTACATCATCTTATAGTCTTAAAGCCGAAGACGAAACTTCCCCAACCAACTTCAATATCAAACTTCGCCATCCAACTTCTTGACCAAACATCATACAGCCAATTTCTAACATTTTTGTAAGCCTTACAGGTAAAGCATGTTTGGTTGATGTCCCTTCTAGTGGTTGAATTCAGTGCTGAACACTGTAATATATTCCAGGTAGTGATTACATCCTCCTGAAAATTTATCTTCATGAAGACAAATGTAACATTGATGGGTTTAAGTTTGCACATCATCTCATAGTCTTGAAGCCGAAGAACAAACTTCCTCAACCAACTTCTTTATCAAACTTCGCCATCCAACTTCTTGACTCAACATTGTACAGCCAATGTCTAACATTTTTGTAAGCCATACAGGTGAACCGTGCTCGGTTGATGTCCCGTCTAGAGGTTGAATTCAGGGCTGAACACTGTAATATATTCCAGTTGTTAGTAATTACATCCCCTGAAAATATACCTTCTTGAAAACAGGTGTGACATTGATGAGTTGATGTTTGCACATCATCTTATAGTCTTAAAGCCGAAGACGAAACTTCCCCAACCAACTTCAATATCCAAATTCACCATTCAGCACCTTCACCCAACATTGTACAGCCAATTTCTAACATTTTTGTAAGCCCTACAGGTAAAGCATGTTCGGTTGATGTCCCTTCTAGAGGTTGAATTCAGAGCTGAACACTAATATATTCCAGGTAGTGATTACATCATTCTGGAAAATATACCTTCTTGAAGACAGGTGTGACATTGATGGGTTGATGTATGCACATCATCTCATAGTATTGAAGCCGAAGACGAAACTTCCCCAACCAACTTCAATATCAAACTTTGCCATACAACTTCTTGACTAAACATTGTACAGTCAATGTCTACATTTTTTGTAAGCCTTACAGGTAAAGCATGTTCGGTTGATGTCCCATCTAGAGGTTGAATTCGGTGCTGAACACTGAAATATATTCCAGGTAGTGATTACATCCTCCTGAAAATATATCTTCATGAAGACAGGTGAAACATTGATGGGTTGAAGTTTGCATATCATGTCATAGTCTTGAAGCCGAAGAACAAACTTCCCCAACCAACTTTAATATCAAACTTCGGCATCCAACTACTTGACCTAACATTGTACAGCCAATTTCTAAAATTTTTAAGCCTTACAGGTAAAGCATGTTCGGTTGATGTACCTGCTAGTGGTTGAATTCAGGACTGAACACTGTAATATATTCCAGTTGTTAGTTATTACATCCCCTAAAAATATACCTTCTTGAAGACAGTTGTGACATTTATGAGTTGAAGTTTGTACATCATATCATGATATTGAAGCCGAAGGCTAAAAGTTCTCAACCAACTTTAATATCCAACTTCACCATTCAACATCTTCACCCAACATTCTACAGCCAATTTCTAACATTTTTGTAAGCTTTACAGTTAAAGCATGTTCGGTTGATGTACCTTCTAGTGGTTGAATTCAGAGCTGAACACTAATATATTCCAGGTAGTGATTACATCATTCTGGAAAATATACCTTCTTGAAGACAGGTGTGGCATTGATAGGTTGATGTATGCACATCATCTCATAGTATGGAAGCCGAAGACGAAACTTTCCCAGCCAAATTCAATATCAAACTTTGCCATACAACTTCTTGACTAAACATTGTACAGCCAATGTCTAACATTTTTGTAAGCCTTACAGATGAACCGTGTTCGGTAGATGTCCCGTCTAGAGGTTGAATTCAGGGCCCAACTTTGTCACCCAACTTCCCCATCCAATTTCCACACTCAAAATTGTACAGAAAATTTCTAGCATTTTTTGAAACCTCTACAGGTAAACCATGTTCGACTGACGGCCCTGCCAGTGGTTGAATCATGGTTGAATCGTTCACCGTGTTCGCCGGTAAGGCGCGGGTGGTAGAAGGGATTCTCCTGTCTGTTGGTGGGGGCCATCGCAGCTTTTCGCAGCGCAGTCAGCGGGAGAGGCGAAAGGCGGCGCGGGAGAAGTGGAAAGCCGGGAAGAGAGAGCCGACGAAGGAAGAATCGGGGTCCACAACAAAATCGCTTAATCGCTTTGCGCCACCGTCCACATCGTAACGCACCGCCATCACGGTGCCCCCTAGTGTCTCTTTTCCATACACGCCGTCTCTACGTCCCACTTCCTATCGCAGTGTTTTCACGAGCAAACGGTGAGTGACAGCTGACGGCTGACAGCTGCCAAACGGCATTGCATTCCGCGATTCATGCTACGACTGTCAACAATTCATGACAGAGTGTCAGTCCGCGTGTGTTTTTTCCGCAATTGTCCGCGTAAACATCAACTTCTACGTTCTTGGTTTAGTTCTTTGACGTGTTGTTTTTTGTCACGGACCTCGGCAGCCTTGACTGCCTTTAAGTGTGTGTACTTCCACTAGTGTGTGCTTTGATTTGTGGGTCAGGTCATGGTAAGGTACGGGTGACATTATTTATATCATTTATCACTTAAATATCACTCATTTCCTGGTAGAATAGATTTACCAATTTAATCTATTTAAAATTGGGAAATTTCTTTCTTATAGATGGGGTTCTTCAGGAATTTAGCAATAAGTAAAATAATACATTTTTTTACATGTGATTCTGAAAAAGTAAATCTTGAATCCGCGAGAAAGTGTAACGAGGGTCACTGGGCATTTAAATTTCGTGCCGGAATTAGAGCCATGTGCCCACTTTGACAGCGGTTTGTTTTGATTACTCAAACGAATCGCGATCTCAATTTGGGAATATCTCAACTTCCGCATATCTTAGCAATTTTGCTACACTAATACTACAAAAACTTTCAATCAATCTAGATGATAATTCTTTGAATTTAAGTAATTCAATTATTATTTTATTGTCTTTTTCTGATAGTTGTAACTCAAATCAATATTAATTACTAAACCTTTGATAATTATTACTAATCAAGCGTAGTTATTACCGTAGTCAGCATTTCTGATGCACTTAATAAATGAAAATAGTTCAATGACTAAAAATTAGTCAAATCTGATTAATTCGGATGTGAAAAAAAAAACTTTAAAAAGTGTAGAGCGTAGACTCTACGAGTTCCAATTTATCGGACGGATCGATCTTCGGTTTCCTCTTCGACTGCTTCCTGCCCTCGGCGATTAATCCGCGTCTTCGTTCGTGTTTTGTTTTGGCTCCCTCGTCCTTTTCTCGCGCAGCTGGACGCTTAGCGTGCGTAGGCGTGCGTGACAATGACGTACGTCGTACGACATGAAACCACCTTTTGAGCGAAACTCGAATAAAAAACTTTCAACTTTCCTAGCAGTAGCACGCTCATTCCGCTAATTGCGATTTCGGCACATTTCCCGCTTGCAGATTTAAATCGATTACGGTGGGTCACGTGCAAAACACGAGGCAATAATTGTTGATGACTTATTTGCGAAACTTTTCGATCTGTCTTTCGAGGTTTACATGCGGGAGCAAACCGCGTATGTATGTAAACGCGAGTTTTGTTTACGAGTTACGTCACAATACATCCTTTGACGTCAAGGGGAGCATTGCTTGTTTCCTTTATTAAACATTCCACATAATCAGACCAGTTGCTAATACGCGGTTTCCATTTCCAATTATTACTTTAATCACAATTTATTGGGTTGGGCATGTTGAAGTGAGGAAAAAAAGGTTGTTAATAACTGGATTGTTTTGGGAAAAACAGTAGGGTGTCTTTAAAAAAAATTTATGTTTTTTTTGGATCACGCACTCTTTAAACTTGTTCCATTTGGTGAAAAAATACGTGTTTATTTTTGTTTTATTTAATAGAAAAGTTTAAACCGCGGTCCTAAGACCTGAAGGATTTTTTTAAAATGTTAATCAAAATTTTTTTAATTTGACACGCAATTCTTTGGATATTTTAATATTTACTAGCATCATCAATGGCGCGCTACGCGCACGTGTAGTTTTTCACTTCAAAGGGAAAAATACTTTTTAATACAAAATAAAAATTTCGAGTAACTTTTTATTTGTTAAAATTTTGTGGACACTTAAATTCGAGCTAAAATGATATTCTGAGATCTATGAACAAGGAAATACATATTATCAGTTTGTTTTTAAAGTTATATGAATATAATTTTCCTAAAATTCTTGAGAAAAATCAAAAAGACTTTTGAAGATTTCAGACGTGTCGAAAAAGAATCTAGAAAATTTTTAAGAATTTTTTTGACAGGATTTTTGCAAAATATGGGGGAAATTCCTTAATATCTTTTAAATTGACTTGACTTTTTGACAAAATTTTTGTTAATTCTGCAAAATTAAACAAATTATCTTAAAATCTTCCCAATTCTTTTGTGACAATTTTGGAAATCTTTTGATTTGTTTTTAAATCTTTTTAAATAATCTCTTAAAATTATTCTTTTAGAATAAAAAAATATTTCTAATTTTCCTAGAATTCTAAAGAATATTTTTCATTCTCTTAAAACCTTTAGAAATTCTTAAAATGTTTTTTTTTTCAAAATCTTCAAAAACCTACATTTAAAAATAGTTCATCTTTACAAGTTTTGAATTATTTATTACCAAAAATATTTAATCTTGCAAAACTGGAACATTTTCCTTTTAAATCTTCTACATTCTTTTATCAAAATAAGAAATCATTTGAAATTTTCCCATTAATCTTAAGAAAATCTTCTCAAGATTTCAAATATTTTCGAATCTTTTAAAAAAGTTCTAAAACTTAACATCGTTTTAAAACATTCTTGTTTCCTAAAACTTTTAAAATCCTACAAAATTAAAAAAATTGTGGTGCAATTTTCTAGATTCTTTTTCGACATATTTTGAAATCTTCAAAACATAAAGTTAACCTTTTGAAATAAAATCTAAATCATCTAAATGTCCCCAGAAATCTTACTGTGGGTACCGATAATTTTTTTCATATAGGTTCCGACAATTCTCACAAATTATAGTGTGATAGCAAAATGTTAAAAATAAAATTATTTCTCAATATTAAAAAAGCATTACCATTTTAAATTTTCTCTTTTATCAATCATGATTAGAAACAGTTAGAAATACATTTTGCCGTGAAATAAATTTTGATTCACAAAGTTGATTAAAGAAATTCTCAATGTTTTTTAATAGATAAACAAACTGAAAACAGCCATTAAAAGTAATTTTCACGCAGTTTCGCAACCAATCAGGTTTTCAACAACAATGCGTTCAATATTTACGAGATATTTGGTAACGTCACTTTTTTAAATAGTCTAATGGCTTGGTATGATACAGGAAAGTAGAAAATATGTTTTAAAATTTAACCCATATAAAGGGTAGTTTTTTACAGTTAGTAGTAGTTCTATTTCCTGCCAAACCCTTATTATTTTTACCAAAATTAACATTAATTAATAGTTTTAATCATTTTGGGGCGGTTTAGGCCCCAGGACCGAGGTTTAAAGTTTTTTTTTAATGAAAAACTACGAATTTTTTTTTTTTTTACCAAATGGAACAAATTTAGGGGGTGCGAATTTACGATTAAGAAGTCGATAAATTTTAGAAAAAATATTTAATATCACTGATTTTGATCAGTGTTATTAATTATGTAATTGTAGAAATTATGTTATTTCTAAAAAAAAAACAATATGGGACTAAACACTTCTTAAAATTTTGTGTGTAAATTGATATTCTTCTGAAAAACTACTAGAATAAAATGGTAAAAAAATATTAAGAAAAATAAGATGAAAAGCAAAAAAAAATTATAATCAAATCCTACAATTTCAAATAGAATGTCTTCTTGTCTGAGAGATTTTCAGTTTCAAATATTCAAAATTAATTTTAGATTAAAGTATTCAAAGTTTTACAATTCCAAAGTGAAATGCAAATCCATCATACTGGCAATTTTTAATAATGGGTTTACCAGTTTATGGCTAAATGTCTTCAAATTGAATCATTAAAAATTACAATTTTAAGCTTGGAGCTATTAAAATTTCATAATTTACAATTGACAGCACTTGAAGTTAAACAATTTTTTATACAAAAATTCAAAATTATAGTTTAAGATCAATGGAAGTTAAAACATTTTGACTTGTGCGTGAATCCTTCAGAATTCTACCAGTTGATTTTAAATTTAAAGTTTCAATAAATGCACAGTTATTTCTTATTTGAAACGTTCCAAATATAATAATTTTTAATTTATCAAAGCTCTAGAATTTCAAAATCAAAGCTTTAATATTTCTATGATTTTAAATTGATAAAGGAAAACTCGCTTACTAAGATTGAATTCAAAGAATCTACTTTTGGTCAAAAATCCTTTAAAGTTTTTTGTGACAATATTGAAAAATTGATTAGCATTTTCACCAACTTTTTTTACACTACAGAATATTTCAAAATTTTCTTTTTCACAGAAATAACAGTTTTCTCTTGCTTATTAGACCAAGAGAAAGTGATACATAAAACGATGCACGTTAAGAAAGAAAGAACTGTAAAGAAAAGCGTGTAGTGGAAGCTGTCACTTTTATTTTCATAAACATTAAATAAGCACTTCTCTCATATCATTAATTAACTATTTTTATTCGGAAACAAACATCTTTCAATTTTTCTATCGTAAATTGTCAAAACAATGAAGCAAAAATATGATATATTTTTGCATCCCTCTGCTATGAAATATAAAAAATTGACAATGAATAACTAAATAGCAATTTAAAATTATTGTAGTGAACATTGATATTTTTCCCGTATTAAAAAATTGATTTGACTCTAATTTGTCATTATTGCTTTTACTTTTATTGTTACGTCTTCCCTTCTCGATCAAAATATGACTTCACACTTGTGGAGACTCCCCTCCGCTTAAATTAATTAAGCACCCTTTCATAAAATCATTTAAAGCAGCACAACTGCATTAAGTCATTGTGCTCTACAAATTTAGAAGACGGTGGATTTTTCAAGAGATTTTTATGCTCATTTATGGTATTTACCATTACATTCGGATTAACTTCATTACTGAATTTTTATGAAAATTGCGCATTTTCAAATATGTTTTGAAGTTAATTGTGAAACGAAGTGATTCTGCTTTTTGAAGTACGTTCAATTGAGTTACGTTTTAAACTTTATAGACACCTTCGCGTGTGAATAAATCATTGCCTTTCTCTTCGCTAACTCTATTCTATACAATACAATACAATACAATGAATGCTTAATCGTAAATTATCATAATCTTGTGTATTGTGCAAGGAATCGAACATTAAAATATTATCCTATAGCTTTTAGATTAAAATATTTCAGAATGTTTGTATCTCCTCACTACAAAAACTTGCAGAAGGTTTTTTAATCTGGGCTACAAGTTATTATTATAATACATTTTCTTTCTATTTCACATGTCCCATGTTTTTTTTTAAATTAATTAATTTTGTATGATAAACTATAGATTTATCAGGGCTAGGATCGTGCAACTTTTTTTTACTTTTTTTCGACTTTTTTTTAAACGCGACTTTTTGAAGAAAAATGCGACTAATTGACTTTTTCTCAGAAGTTCGCTGTACTTACTTTCAATTTTATTCTCATCGATACTTTTGAAATTGAAATTCGGAACTAGAAAAAATTGTAAGATTTTGATAGAGATCATTAAACATTGAATAATTTCTCATTAAAGCTTTATGCTTACAAAAGTGTAAATGAATAGTATTTGAAATTGAAGAATTTTCACTTTTTTCCTCTTTTTTTAAAAAACATTTACCTTTTTCCCCTGTTTTCAAGAAACTTCCCCTTTTCCCCTTTTTGCCCTTTTTTCGCTTAAATGCGAACTAAATAGAACATATTAAGAAAATCCAGCTATTTTTGGTTGAAAGTTCATCTTTTTTGTTCGAAAATTTAACTATTTTGCTAAACATTAGCCTTTTGGGATAGAAAGTTCATCCTTTTTTAGATTGAAAATTCATCCTTTTAGGTTGAAAATACCTCTTTCGTGTTAGAAGAGCCATCTTTTTTGTTTTAAAATTCATCTTTCTTGATTGACAATAAACCTTTTTTCAAATTTAATTATCTTCTAACAATTCGTCTTTGTGGCATAAAAATTGAACTATTTGATTAAAAAATTATCTATTTTGTTGAAAATTCTTCTCTTTCAATTGAAAGCCCAACTATTTGATTGTAAATTCAACAGTTTGAATAACAATTTTTTTTTCTGAAAATTCAATTGTTTGAGCCAAAATTAATCTTTCTTGGTTGAAAACGACCTAATTGTTGAAAATTCAACTTTGAAGGCAGATAATTAAACTGCCTTCTAAAAATTTCGTGTTTTTGGCTTGAAAATTCAATTATTTAGTTCAGTAGTCATCTTTTTTAGTAAAAAATTCAACTGTTTTGTTGAAAATTCATCTTTTTGGATAGAAAATCCATCTTTTGTTATGGAAAAGTCATCTTTCTTGGTTAAAAATTCGACTTTCTTTTTTGAAAATGAACTTTTTTGTTGAAAATTCAACCATCTCCTAAAAAAATTCGTCTTTATGCTTGAAAATTCAACTTCTTTAAAAATGCAACTATTTTGTTGAAAATTCATCTTTCTGTGTGAAAAAATCTTCTTTTTGGCTTGAAAATTCAACTATTTCATTGAAGTTTAATCTTTTTTGTTTAAAAATTCGAATATTTGGTTAAAAATTCATTTTTTTACGTTGAAAATTCAACTATTTGGCTAAACCTCAAATACTTTATAAAAAATTCGTCTCTTTTGCTTGAAAGTTCAACTATTTGGTTTTAAATGCAACTGTTTAGTTATGCATTTTTTTTTTTTTTTTTTGAAAAATTAACTGCTTGGTTCAAAATTCATCTTTCTTAATTGGAAATGATCTATTTGTTGAAAATTCAACTTCTCAGGCTGATAATTGAACTGCCTTAAAAAAAAGTTGTCTTTTGGGCTTAAAAATGCAACTATTTGGTTGTAAATACTATTGCTTTTGGTTCAGGTTTAATCTCTTTCGTTTAAAAATTCGACTATGTGAGTAAAAATTCAAGTATTATGTTTTTGAAAAGTCATCTTTTTTAGTTGAAAATTTGTTTTCCTTGGATGAAAATTAAATTTTTTGTTAAAAATTCAACTGTCTTCTAAAAAATTCCTCTTTTTGCTTGAAAATTCAACTATTTTGATTGAAAGTCCAACTATTTGATTGTAAATGCAAAAGTTTAAATAACCATTTTTTTTTTTTTTTAAATTCAACTGTTCGAGTAAAGATTTATCTTTCTTAGTTGAAAACGATCTAATTGTTGAAAATTCAACTTTAAAAGCAGATAATTAAACTGGCTTCTAAAAATTTCGTGTTTTTGGCTTAAAGTTCAATTACTTAGTTCAGTAGTCATCTTTTTTGGTAAAAAATTCAACTGTTTTGTTGAAAATTCATCTTTTATGATGGAAAAGACATCTTTCTGGGTTAAAAATTCGACTTTCTTTTATGATTATAAACTTTTTTGTTGAAAATTCAACTGTCTCCCAAAAAAATTCGTCTTTCCGCTTCAAAATTCAACTTCTTTAAAAATTCAACTATTTTGTTGAAAATTCATCTCTTTTGATTGAAATTTCAACTATTTGGTTGTAAATGCAACTATTTTGATGAAAATTCATCTTTCTGTTTGAAAAAATCGTCTTTTTGACTTGAAAATTCAACTATTTAATTGAAGTTTAATCTTTTTTGTTTAAAAATTCGAACATTTGGTTACAAATTAATTTTTGTACACTAAAAATTCAACTATTTGGCTAAAACTTCAAATATTTTGTAAAAAATTCGTCTCTTTTGCTTGAAAGCTTAACTATTTGGTTCTAAATGCAACTGTTTTGTTATACATTATATTATGAATAATGGTTCAAAATTCATGTTTCTTAATTGGAAATGATCTATTTGTTGAAAATTCAACTTTTCAGACAGATAATTGAATTGTCTTCTAAAAAAGTTATCTTTTTGCCTTGAAAATGCAACTATTTGGTATAAAATACAACTGCTTTTGGTTAAGATTTGATCTCTTTCATTTAAAAATTCGACTATGTGAGTAAAAATTCAATTATTTTCTTGAAAAGTCATCTTTTTGGTTGAAAATTAACTTTTTTGTTAAAAATTCAACTGTTTTCTAAAAAATTACTCTTTTTCTTGAAAATTCAACTATTTTGTTGATAATTCGCCTCTTCTGATTGAAAGTTCAACTATATGGCTGTAAGTTCAACTATTTCGATGAAAATTGTTCTTTTTTTAAATTCAACTCTTCGATTAAAATTTAATCTTTCGAGTCTAAAAGTCAACTATTTTCAAAGCCATTCAATTTTTTAACTTGAAAACTCATCTCGTTTTTTAAAAATTCGTCTGTGGGTTGAAAATAATTCATATCCTTCAAGCTGAATGACTATTCTCAAAAAATTGTTTTAACGTTGAGAATTATTTTGATTGTGCAAAGAATATTTGATAGTCAATGATAATTATGTACTTTTTTTAAAGCCTTCAAGTCGATCCGAGCCCTGATTTAGAGAAGAGATGTAGAAAGTAATAATAATTTGATAGACGGTATCAGAATGTAGTATTCAAGTCGTGTATCATCAACTTCCCAGACTATGGGAAATTTTTCAATCGAATTGAAACTCCAATTCGTAAACTCGATTTCGGATGTTGAGATCTTTCTTTTACAAATGCCACATTGTCTCATTCTCTATGGCGGATAACAAAAACAACTGTCTGTACCGCGAACTCGTTAATTCTTTTTAGAGAGCACGGTGAAAAGTTTGGCGAGTTTCACAAGAATAGAAAGATCTGCGTGAATCTCGTAAAAATATTAAGCGCAACTGCTCTTCTATACCTGGAGTTTTGTGACTAATGAGAAATTTTCTCCAAATTTCTAAATTATGATTCACCTTGACCATTATTTCAATTGAGTCATTCTCTAGAAAAACCCCCTAAGTCGACTTAGGTTGTAACACAAAGTTGCCGAAGAAACTTGTCAAAATGTCTGTTTAAGTGTTTATAAACCAGAAAGGATTTATGGTTTTTAACATGTTTGCACAATCTAAAACGTGTATTGTTGGGTTTGTAAAAACACATTTTGATCAGTTTCTTTGACAATTTCTTGCCTAAACCTAAGTCGACTTAGGGGGTTTTTATAGCGGTAGAACAGCTCAATTGAAAGTGACCAAGCTTTTATAAACTACAAAAAATATTTGTGATTTTATTATTATATTTGTTTGTCTCTTGACAAGCCATTTTTTATTTGAATCGTTAAAACTATCTGAAGAAACCTATACATTTGGAAAATTACAAGCTCAAATCAACAGGAATGAAAAAATTATAGAATCTTTTCAATTGGAAAGCCTAAATAGTTTCGTGTTGAAAACTTTTCTTAATTGAATATGTTTATGTATCGAATTTCAAATTAAATCTTTTAAAATTAAAGAATATAATAAGCTTTTCTTGCAAAAAAAAAGTTTCATAAAGTTAAACAGTGTTTGCTTTCAAATAGAAAAGATTTCATATATTGTTGAAGTTCTTTGTATGGATGATATAATCGTTACAATTTAAACATAACTAGCAAAATATAACCTTGACAATGAGAAATATTTCTTCTTCGTGTGATTATTTATTTTTCATTTCCTCAAAAAGGAAATTTCAGGCTTTGGCAGGAGGGAAGGAAAGGCAACTATCAAAATTCGTGCCTCCATTCAATTTTTTTAAATATATATAAAAAGAGGAAATAAAAAAAAGGTGCTTCTTAATCCACTAGTTCTTGTGTTTCTTTCCTCTTTTTTTATTTTATTTTTTTTTAATTTGAATTGAGACAGTTAAGAGTGTGTTGTCCAAATTTTATCGTCATATTCTTTTTTTTCAAGACTTTCATAGTGAATGTTTCCTTTTTTAATTTAAGTTTTTTCTAATTTGAATGCAGGCATTGAAGTGTGGGTTATCTAAATTTGATAATTAAGTTTTTTTTAATTTCCAAATATTTCATAGTTAAATTTGAATGTTGGACGTTAATGAGGAATACAAATTTTGATTTATTCTGAATTGAATTTTATTTGTTTTTTCATAACCATAAGAAGTAAATATTGAAATTTGAAATTCGACCAGTGGTGTAACTGTTTTTTTTTTTACAAAATTCGTAGAAATTAAAAATAAAAGAACCTAAAATCAAAAGAACAAAAATATTTAAAAAAAAAGGAAAAAAAAAGAAGTCTGCCTCTAATTCCCCTGTCTTTTATTTTTCTTTTCTCTTTATTTATTTATTTGTAATTTTAATTTAGACATTTACGAGTATGTTAACCAAAATGTATCGTCAGATTCTTTTTCTTTCAATTTTCAAGAATTTCGTTGTTAAATTTAAATGTTGGTCGTTAATAGGGAATTTAAATTTTGATTTATTCTGAATATAATTTCCTAAATTTTGATTGTTTTTTTTTTCATATCCGTAAGAAGTATACATTAAAATGGAAAATTGTTGCAGTGGTGCAATTGTGTTTTCTACGAAATTCTTGGAAATAAAAAAAAAACGAGAATCTAACGATCAAATTTGAAGAATACACTCTAAAATGCCTTTATTCAAATTAAAAAAATCAAAATATAAGAATAAGACTGAGTTCAAATCCCATGTCTCTCGTTTTTCTTTCCTCTTTTCTTTTCATTTTTTTTTAAATTTGAATAAAGACATTTAGGAATGTGTTGTCCAAATTGTTTCGTCAGATTCTTTGTTTTTATTTTCAAGAATTTCATAGTCAGTTTTTTCTTCTTTTTTGTTTATTTTTTTTTATTTAAATAGAGTCATGTAATTGTGTGTTCTCCAAACTTTATTGTTAGATTCTTCCTTTTTTTGCTTTCCAAGAATTTCGTAGTTAAATTTGAATATTGGTCGTTAATGAATAACTTAAACTTTGACTTACTCTGAATTTGATCTCTTACATTCTAATTTTTTCTTCATTGCCGTAAGAAGTAAATATTGAAATTTTGAAAGTAGGGTTGGAGGGAAGGTAAATGTTAAAACTCGAGCAGTTGTGTAACTGTTTTTTTCTACGAAAGTCTTGGAAATTAAAAAAAGAAAAAGAGGAATCTAACGATCAAATTTGGACAAAAAAAGGAAAGATGAATAAGACTGCCTCCAATACCCCTGTCTCTTGTTTTTCTTTCCTCTTTTTCTATTTTTTGTTTCATTTGAATAGAGACATTTAAAAGTATGTTGTCCAAATTTGATCGTATATTCTAATTTTTATGTGTAAAACAAATGAAAAACAAGTGACTTCTAAAAATACAAGTAGGCTGTTATTGCACCCAACCGCTCAATTTTGTAGTTCATTCTTTCCTTTTTCTAAATTCAAATGGAGACACTGAAGAATGTGTTATCCAAATTGCATAGCTAGATGATTGTCTTTTTTTTAATGGCCAAGAATTTCGTAGTTAAATTTGAGTATTGGCCGTTAATGAGGAATTGAAATTTTGATTGGTTTCAAATTTAATTTCTTAAATTTTAGTTGTTTTTTTCATAAGCGCAAAAAGTAAACATTAAATTTCGAAAGTAGGAAGGGAAGGTGCAGGAATATCGAAATTCGAGCAACGGTACGAATAGCGGAACCGGAAAGTGGGGCACGGCCGGAAACCAGGTTCAACACGAGTACAGGTTTCCGCGAACCATTCATCACTTATCTTTCTCTTTCCCTCGGTCACAATCACAATCGTTTCGAACGTGAAATCGAAGGCGAAAATTCCTGTTTGATAGGAAAACGCGAATCTTTCGTACACCCTGTACATCGGCCGTGCATTTTCTCCGCAATCACGTTCCAACGGCTTACCTGCACACACCGTGCTCCTGGTGATAAAGAGAAATGCTGCCTAGAAAGCAGGTCTTGCTTCGAATCTAGGCCACCCTGATGGCGTGTACACATTCTCCACAATTTTACTGTTCCTTCTCTCCACCTGGCCTTGCTTACGTCCGTTCTCGGCAAGAACGACGATACGACGTCTTTCCTCATTTCGTTCTCTTTCTCCCACCTGACCCAATCTATCTTGTCTCCCATTTTCTCTCGCGAAACGAATAGAGTCGCAAAATACAGATTCTTGTTCAGAAAGATTACCTTCTGCGAAATACAAATCTTCACTACCGGCTTCAAATTGGAAGGAACAAATTAAACGTGATAAAAATACGGAAGACTTGTAGGGTATTAGGTCCAGGGTGGCCACTGACCGGGAAACCCCGGAATTAGCCTGAAACTTTGAGCACCGGGAAAAAGCCGGGAATTTTGCAGATTTGTTTTTAATTTTGCAATAAATATCGTCTCACTCTTCGAAAAAATGTGTTTTTAACGTTTTGTTAAAAAATGAATGTTCATTGACAAGAGCGTCTTCCTTTCTCATTTTGTTCTCTTTCTCCCACCTGACCCAATCTATCGTGTTTCTCCGTTTCTCTTGCGAAACTTGCGAGAAAAAAATTAAAAATGCTAAAAATGCGGAAGACTTGTAGTTTATCAGGTCCAGAGTGGCCAGTCACTGACCGGGAAACCCGGGAATTAGTCTGGAATTTTTAGCACCGGAAAAAAACCAGGCATTTTTTTGAAAACCGGGAATTTTTTAGATTTGTATTTACTTTTGCAATAAATATCGACTCGCTCTTCGAAAAAATGTGTTTTTTAATGTTTCGTTAAATAATGAATGTTCATTGACATGAACGACATCTTTTCAGATTTCATTCTCTTTCTCCCACCTGACCCAATCTATCTTGTCTCCCTTTTTCTCTCGCGAAACAAATAGAGTCGCAAAATACAGATTCTTGCTCAGGAAGATTACCTTCTGCGGAATACAAATCTTCACTTCCGGCTTCAAATTGGAAGGAACAAATTAAACGTGATAAAAATACGGAAGACTTGTAGGGTATTAGGACCAGGTTGGCCAGTCACTGCTCGGGAATTAGCCTGGAATTTTGAGCACCGGGAAAGAGCCGGGAATTTTTTTGAAAACCAAGAATTTTTTTGGCTTGTTTTAAAAATTGCAATAAATTTCGTCTCGCTCTTCGAAAAAAATGTGTGTTTTAATGTTTCGTTCACAAATGAATGTTCCTTTTATACTATATATTTAAGAATTTACAGTTTGTGATGATGGATTTCAAATAATAAAGTTCCTTTTATATTTGAGAACGAATACTTCCTTTTTAGATATTTCATATTGTAATCACATAAGTAACTTGCAATTCAATTCAATCTTTCAGACTTCACAACCTTTCCCCTATTCCTCTGTTTTCCTCTTTTTGAAAGAATTCCTTTTTTCCATTTTCAAGAAAATTTCCCTTTTCTCGTTTTTTGGCTTAGATGAGAATAACTGAATTAATAAAACCCAATAAGAAAATCCCATTCTTTTTGGTTGAAAGTTAATTCTTTTTAATTGTAAAGTCGATTATTATATTTGTTCTATTGTTGGTTCAGAATTAATCTCTTCTGGTCTAAAATTCATCTGTTTTGTTGAATGTTTTTCTTTTTGGATTGAAAATTTATCCTTCGGGATTGAAAATTCATCTATTTGTAAAAAAGTCGTCTTTTTCGGTTTAAAGTGAATTATTTTTGATTGAAAAGTCTAATATTATATGTTTAGTTCAGAACTAATCTCTCTTGGTTAAAAATTCTATTACTTGGTTAAAAATTTGATTATTTTCTTGAAAGATCAACTATTTTCTTTAAATGACATTTTTTTGGTCGAAAATTCAATTGTTTTGTTGAAAATTATCTTTTCGGATCGAAAATCAGTCCTTTAAGACTAAAAATTCATCTTCTGGTTGGAAATTAAACTGTCTTCTAAAAATGTATAAACTGTCTTTTTAGCATTAAAATTCAACTATTTGGTTGTAAATGCAACTGTTTGGTTATAAATTAATTTTAGTGTTGAAAATTTTACTATTTGGTTAAAAATTCATCTTTCTTGGTTAAAAACGATAGGTTTGTTGATAATGTAACTTTTAAGACTGGATATTCAACTGTCTTTTGAAAAAATCGTTTTTAGCTTGAAAATTCAACTATTTGGTTAAAAAATCAACTGGTTTGTTAAAAATTCGTCTCCTTAGCTTGAAATTCATCTCTTTTTGTAGAAAATCTTTCTTTTTTTGATGAAAATTAAACTATTTTCTTGAAATTTCATCGTTCTTAGTGGAACTTAATAACTGTGTTTGATTATAAATCAGAACTTTTTTGGTTTGAAATACCAGCTATTATATTTATCGTTAAAAATTAATTTTTTGGTTGAAGATTTATCTCTTTGGATTCAAATTTAAGCCTTCTGTTGAAAATTCAACGCTTTGGTAGAAAAGACATTTAAAAAAAAATGAATTTGCCTTGGTTGAGGATTCAACTATTTTGTGGGAAATTCATGTTTTTTGGTTGAATTGAACTGTTTTTGATTTAAAATAAAAACCTTTTTGTTTGAAGTATCAACTATTGCATTTTACGTTTAGAATTCATCTTTTTTTGGTAGAAAGGTCATAACTTTTTTCGTTGAAAATGAGACCTTTTGTTGAAAGTTCAACTTTTCTTGTTGAAAATTCAACTTTATTTTTTTTGCTTCAAGATTTATTATTATTATTATATCATTAAGCCGTTTCCCTTTCGGGGTAGGCGTGAATTGCTCGGTGGTAAAGTAGTGATTACAGAAAATTTATCCCACACTTTGCCGAAATAATAGAACCAATAAACAGATTACTTAAAAAAGATAAACCATGGGACTGGGGATTAGAGCAAGATGACGCCTTCCAAAAAATTAAAGATCTTTTAACGTCAGCACCTATATTAACATGCCCAGATTTTACTCAACCCTTCCAACTCGAAACCGACGCCAGTAACACGGGGCTAGGAGCCGTACTTACACAGACAATTGATGGTGTAAATTACGTAATCGCATACGCTAGTATAAGCCCAAACGGTGCAGAATCTAGATACTCGGCATCCGGAAAAGAATGCCTAGCCGTAGTTTGGGCCATACGAAAATTTAGGCCATATTTAGAAGGTTGCAGTGTTAAAGTAATTACGGACCATTTAGCGTTAAAGTGGCTCCATAACCTAAAAAATCCCACTGGCCGATTAGCCAGATGAGCATTAGAACTACTAGAATATAACTACGAAGTCATATATCGGAAAGCTGGCTCAAATTTTGTCCCTGATGCTCTTTCGAGATCGGGAGAACCAGCAAAAAATGTAGCGTTTGCGTTAACTTGTAGCATATAAAAGCCAAAAGTGGAAGTTAGCGACAAGACAGATGACTGGTACTCTACTAAAATCAGAAAAGTAACAAAAAGACCGGCAGAACACGAAAAATGGCGAATTAGAGATTCGGAAGTCTATTTTCACAAAACTGACCCACTAAAATCTACTGTCTTACCAGACTCTAACCCATGGAAACTCGTCGTACCTGAAAAATTACGAAACCGAGTTCTAAAAGAAAACCACGATGACATACAAGCAGGACACTTAGGTTCCGAAAAAACGCACGCGAGAATCACCGAGTACTACTTCTGGTCAGGGATGTACTTGGAGATAATCAAATACGCAAAAAAATTGTAAAACATGTCAAAGAATCAAACCGAGCAACCAACCGAAATTAGGGCTAATGGGAAAAAGAATCGTGGAAGAACCATGGACCATGATTGCTGCAGATGTCATGGGTCCGTTACCGATTTCAAAAAAGAGAAAGAACCAATATTTATTAGTTTTTGTGGATCTTTTCACAAAATGGGTAGAGATAATCCCGATAAGAAAAGCTAATGGGATCACAATGGAGTCGGAATTTCATAAGCGTGTCATTTCGCGTTGAGGAACACCGCGGATTCTTCACACAGATAATGGCACGGAATTTGTAAACAAAACGTTAAGATATCTAACCGAAAAATTCAGTATCAGACATACCAAAACACCAAAATACTACCCTCAAGTTAACTCAACCGAGCGTTACAATAGGACAATTAAGCAAATTATCAAAACCTATTTAGATAACGATCATTTCACCTGGGACGAACATATAGACAATTTGCAGTTTGCAATAAACACTAGCAAAAATTTGTCTACCCAATTCATGCCGGCATTTCTAAATTTAGGTCGCGAATTAAAACCAAGTCAGCCGCTCCGAAAAAATATAGAAAATGATAGCGATATTGAATTATAAAGCGTGGATAAGTGGACCGATAGACTAAGAGAGTTACAAATCATTAAAGAAGAAGTTCAGAAAAATCTAGACCAAGCAAATAATAGACAGGCCAATAATTATAATTTAAGAAGAAGACCAATAGGATTTAAAATAGGAGATATGGTTCTAAAAAAGGTAACCAAACTGTCTAACAAAGCGGATAAAACGGCAGGTAATTTATACGATCAGTATGAAGGTCCCTTCATTATTAAGAAGAAAATTTCCCCAACGATTTACGAACTAAAAAATCTTAAAGGCAAAAGTATAGGTAAATGGAACATAAAAGATTTTAAATCAGAGAAAGCCAGTACATATGCGGGTAAATAACAGCATGAAAACTAATAACTTTAAGCTACAAATTTAGATTTAGGTAATGGCAAAATGGCAGGGGATCAATGATATCAAGATAATAAACCGACTCCTAACTCAATACTCAAAAACTCGATCAATTAAAGTACCGAATTGACTCACTAGATTCTAAGAACAAAAAGACAGTACGAATTTTTAATCCCAGAAATATGGAGCCGCAAGAAAAATGCTTCTGGTGCCAGAATATCGTGCAAGAAAAAGACGACACAAGCACACAACAGAACCTGCCGAGCACTCACCTGGCTGAAGCAACGAATGGCTGGAACGCCAGAAAAGGAAATATCCTACCATCCGCATCGACACGTTAGAAAAATTTTCCAAAATGAAGAAACAACTGCACACCGAGGGGAGGAATGCGAAATCAACGAGAAAGGAGCAGTGGGAGGTTTTAACATCAACACAAGCACAAACAGGGAGAAAGACGAGGAGAATTTCGGCAGCGACATCTACGGCATCTTCTCAGGATACCAAGGCGGCTATTTGGGAGTAGAAATAACGAAACCAAATGCAGAAAAACCAATGGACCCAGAAGAGAAAACCAGAAAATGGAAAGAAACTCTAAGGAAGGAGAAACTAAAAATTAAGGAAAACGCGTGAATCAGAGAAGCATTCTTGAAAACCCAATTAACAAAACAGGAAGAAGAAAAAGGAAAGGAAACAAGAAACAAGGAAAGGATCTCAAAAGAGCAAAACCACTCATGGGAACAAACAATCAAAATAAGGGGGATCCAAATAAAAGCACAACAAGAAGAGAAGGAAAGAAAAGCATTAAGACTATACCTAGAAGAAAAGGAAAAACAGAGACTAACAACCCAAATGATGATACGAGCAAAAGTTCACCACGGACTCACAGACGAGGAAAAGAGACAAATCGAAGAAAAATGGTCAACACTCAGGAAGAAAAGGATGCAGGAATTAAAAAAAAACATTCAAAGACCTCAATTTAAAACAAACACGAGATTAGAGACAGTTTAGGGCCAACAGTAGGAATCACACATTTTATTATATTTTTTACCTCTAGGAAAACCTACGAGTTGTCTACAAAGTTTTTTCTTTGTTTTTTTTTCTTTTCCGTCACGAATCTTACGGACTCTTTAAAACTCCTGCCAACACAAAACTACAAGTATAAACACACTCTATAAATAAATAAATAACAAAACCAACTCCAGACGAACTCAGAAGTCAATATCACAACCTTTCTTTTCTTTTTTTTTAAATATGTTGCAGGAACTAGGAAACCATGGAGGAAAGTTGGAAAAGGAAAATCGCCGAGAATACCTCACTTTTTAAGAATAACCTTGAGAAAAATATAGAAAAACTCAGATGCCAATTTTGCGACAGATTAATACCAAAACTAATCTACACAATACATGACTCTTTTTGCAATCAAAGGCAGTTCAGGCACCGACTAAACTACACAACTCCAAACGATGACGGACAAACTTACATACTAGGGGATTGGGAGTATATTAACAGAAGTATCAAAAAACTACTGGAAATTAACGCAAACGATACAAATCCTAAAAGAAAAATAGGAGACATGACAGTGGAACTCGACATACACATAGACTCCCAAACCATACAAGAACTCGACAGAGAACTTGAAACGATCCAGGGTGTACACTCAGCCCCCCGCGGGGGAGAGGGGGTGTAACAGAACTGTCACGACAAACAGGGACCCGGTGGCCCTGTGCGAAGAGGTTACCGAGTCGTACCCGAAATAAGGCGGAACCCCCCAAGGGGCCCCGAAACCCATGACGATAACGAGTCCCGTCGCGTCATCGTCAGTCTTGCTCTATCGTTAGTGGAGATTTCAATGCCCAGGACTCTCGAGTGAAAACCCGTGTCGCCATTCCCCCCTACGGTCTGCTCCAGGGGAAGACCTCCAATCGACTCCACCACGGTCTCATCCAGGACCTCCATCACACGCCGGGCCTTCCGCCCTTTACGACAATCTGCCGACCCTTGGTCACGAGCCGCAAGCTTCCGAAGATTCTGTAAGTGACAATAAATGCCATGTTATCTTTTAACTCGATCTTTTCACTGGTGGTCTACCCTTTTCTCGGCTTTCCACTTTCCATTTTCCCTCCTTGGCATTACTCCGTAATAACGTGAATAGATGAAGAATAGGATGAGATAAAGAAGAGGGTATTGAAAAACATAGACGTGATTTCAGATTGAAAAATAAATAGAAAAAGATTAACGTTGATAAACGTAGAATAGGATGAAATGATGAAAAAGAGATTGACAAAGATAGACGGAAATTTATTTGACAGTGAGATAAAAAAGTATTGACGTGCAGAGATAATGGATAGATAGATAGATGGATAGATAGGATTAGATAGAAAAGATGGTGTTGAAAAAGATGGACGTTAATTTATATTGGCGAGGAGATAGAATGGGATACATCATCTCTTTCGATCGTAAAGATTCAAAATTATTCAAAAAGATAGGATCTATATCTTTTTAATTCCAGAAGGTTGACGCTAGGTGGCTGCAGGTAAAAGTAGCCTACAAGTAAAATCAGGCTTCAGGACTATAAGTAGAGGCCTGGCAAACCGTTTTATTCCAAGTTCGACACAGTGATCGATTGGAAAAGATCGAAATTCGTAATAGATAGATAGACTAAGGATCGAAAAAGATAAAAGTCCTTGGTCACGAAGGATAGAGAAAAAGATAGAAAATTATTGAGATTAGGGATAAGAAAAGATAGCGTTTTAGGGATGCAAAGTGACCCATTGAGAGAGATAGAATAGTTCTATCTTTTCCTATCTCCAAATTTCTATCTTTTTCAATCTTTTTACTACCAGCAGGGAAGCCGACTCGTTTGAAGCGCCTTAAATACGCTGGCGAGTACATACCTCACAGGTTGTGCGAGTTGATGAATTTATGTATCGAGTTGAGAGAAGTTCTAGATGACTGGAAATAGGCGCTTATCGTCCCAATATACGAAAGAAACGGAGATTAAAGCAACTGCAATAATTACATAGTTATAAGCTTACTAAGTACCGTAAGTGAAATATATTCAAAACTAATTATTCACAGGTTAATAAAAATAATAGAGGAAAAGATATGGGAAGTCCAAAGTGGACTTATGCCAATAAGATCATGCACAGATCACATATTTAGCTTAAGACAGATCACAGAAAAAAGCTTAAGAGTATGAAAGAACGTTTTCTGTGCATTTGTTGACCTAGAAAAAGCATTTGACAAGGTGAATAAAAGTAAACTTTGGGAAGTCTTAAAAGAATACGGAGTCAATGGATTACTCCTACAAGCAATAAAAACAATATATACAGGTGTAAGGGTAAATGGGAAACTAAGTGAGTAGTAGATGCAGAGAGAGAGAGTGTGTGTGTGTGTGTTTGTGTGTACTTGGGAAAGTATGTTCTTGCGCGAGGAACTTTAACAATGTGAAACTCATCAGCATGATTTGACCGAAAGTGCGAAAACCCATGTAAAATACGAATTTAAACATGCCTATTTCCTAAAATCAAATCATTTTCAAGAAAAATCATTTTAGGGGATCATGAAGCTTAGTTAGATGAATAAAATAATATAATTTGAGACCAATAGGTGGTCGACTCAAAAACCTGCCTTATTGGTCCTCCTCCTTTTCTTTGTGCTTTTACCTGTTTCTGTGTCTCAAAAATAATGTAACTCAAAACTACACCGAATTCGACATAATTTTGAGAAGCGGCGTTTGGCAATAAATATATATTGCAGATTTTTTTAACCCTTATTTATTGCGACTTTTGCATCATTTTAAACATATATTGTTCCTATTTGATTGTACAGAATATCCTTCTGTACAAATGCAAGATAATAGATTACATTAATTTTATGGTCTAACATCTACGAACATTATATTTTCATATTTTCAATATAATTTTCAATCTTAAAAATTTAAGCGAACTTAAAAACAACAATAAAATTTCTCGGAAACAATCAGAAAACAGGAATTTTTCCAAAAGGGGAAAAGAGGGGAATAGGGGGAAAAGTCTGTATTTAGATGCTTTACTTGTAAAGTAAAATCACTAATTTCCATTTCTTTAAGCATTTCAAAAAATGGTTGTTCACATTTATATTTCTCATGTGTGAAGTCACATTCTGTGCCCCCCCCCTCCCCACCCTGAGTCACGAATCAGGAAGGTTTAAAAGTAATAACATCACTTGAATATAATTTGCATTTATTGTAACAAACATTCAATTTGAAACAACAATCTGTGCTCTCTAAAAATATTGCCACTAATTTCAACTTTAACATTTAGAATCGTAACATCACGATTTTATTTCGTGGAATTTTTTAGCAAGAGTTAACGTCAACTTTATTTTCTACAAATTGAATTCCTTAATAATTGATCTCTTTTTGTAAATCCTTCTTCTGACAAAAACAATCGAAGATTATAATAACGAAAATATTTCTGATACAATAAATAATTCTTGATATGGTAATCAGATATGATTTTATACTCCACCTTTTCAAAAGTTTCTATATAAAAAATATACTCCTTCTTTTCTCCAAACTCGCGATTTCAATAAGATTGATATTTTTATAGATATTCCTTTCTTTAAAATTCAGCCTTTTTAAAGAATTAAAAAATAATTCCTACAATATAAAATAATTGAATCCACTTTTTACGCTATGTTACCTTAATTTAAAAAAATACTATAACAATGAGGAATGTTTAACAGTTCACAATAGAGCCTCGAAAATTCGAAACTTCACATAACTTCTAAAATTATAAACACATACATATTGAGATGACTCGTAGAATTACTCTCCAAGTTTAGAAAATAGATTTTATTCAATTGAACCATACTTTTTTGTGTACCTCTCGCTTAAAACTATTCTCAAGGATTTTATCCTCAAACTTTGTAGATTTTACAAAAATACACATTTTCGAATCATCTTAATACATAAATATTTCACATTTATTATTTATTATAATCATCATTTTTAGAATTTCTATCAATTTTAACATTCACAAGCAACAAGACTTTTGAGTTTTACATAGAGATTTTCTTATCACTAAAAAAATGGCTAGGAAGATTCTGAACTCCCCAATGGAAGAATTTCTCATAATAAGTCCCTTACTAAAATATATTTTTTTACAATTCAAAAGAGTTACCTAAAAATTGAACCAATTAAAAAATATCTCATAGGGTTGGAAGAACTCAGACAATTTGAAGACAACTAAATTATAACTAATTACTTAAATTACTTAAATTACTTAAATTACTTAAATTACTTAAATTATTTAAATTACTTATGAAATGATTGACAAACGAGGCAATCAATTACAATTTATCACGGCCGTGGCGCAGGTACGTTTTATAATTACGTCAACGTCAACGTCGCTCAGTGATCTATAAAATAGCCTATCAAAAATATTAATATGGTAAAAGCAGTCATCACAGTACCTATTGGAATTAAAAAAGGTGGATGGGTGATTTTTTTTCAAAAATATGTGACCGAAAAAATAGTTGTGTAAGTTAAATGAACATACAAGGTGTTGCCTTTTTACCATGTTAAATCAATGGAAAACTTCAGGGTCTTTGGAATAATTTTCCGGCTTTAAAAAAAATGTTCCCGGACATATAAATTAAAAAATTCAAGCAAGTGCTACGTTTGAATTTTGTAAAGATTAACATTGAAATTTAAAAAATTGAAGACTCTCAGAATAAAAAATAGTTGAAATTGTACATATAATTCAAAAGCAGGGGCCATCAAAATTAAAACACGGAAAATTGTTCAACTGCTAAGACTTTCAATTTAACATTGAATTAAAATTTTTTCTTTACAATTTGAAAAAAATTTTCATTATATCATTTTGAAGGATTTAATTCATAATTATAACATTTTACTTGCTGCAATAGTTTAAAATTTTGCAATTTATAAAGTATCAAAGTAAAATTATGAAATTTTTAGAATCTTCAATTGAAAAATATTCAACTATGTGTGAAAAATTTTACACGAAAATCGGGGACGACTCAAAAATCCCGAATAATTAAATTCCTGATCAGTTTATAATATTGCCGTATTTGAAAATTGCCGAATAATGAATTTCCCGACATAAAATTGCTTATTTATAAAACATCTGAATTTAAACGATTTAAAAAATTGTTCTTTAATCAATATTATTTATTAAAAATAAAACAATGGAATATTTTGATCAAAGAACATGTATTTCTTAACGTTCAATGGATTTTTGTAATTCTTTTTTCAATTTAAAATAACAATTTTTTTTTTTAATTTTATCAATGCTTTTTTCGAAAAGGTGCTAGTATTTCAAAAAGTGTTGTTCTTGTAATAAAAAAATATGATTTATTAAAGAACAACTTTTCAATTGTTCAGATTTGGGAATTTGACAGTATCGGATATTTTCTAATTCGGGAATTTTCTGTCGGAAATTTATTATTCGAGAACTTTAAATTCGGTAATATTATAAATTGTTCGGGAATTTTATTATTCGAGAATTTTTCAAGACGGGATTTTTATATCGCGGCAATTTTATAATTTCGGGATTTTTCTTTTTCGAATTTTTTTCCGGGAATTTTACAGTTTCAGGATATCTATTTTTAGGTATTTTTCAGTTGTCCCTCCGCAATTTTTTGTCTGCACATTTCAAATTTATTAATATTATAAACCGTCGGGAATTTTATTATTCGGAAATGTTCTGATTTGATAATATTATAAACTGTTCGGGAATTTTACTATTCGGGATTTTTATATTTCGGAAATTTAATTATTTCATGACTTTTCTATTTCAAATATTTTCTTTTTCGGGAATTTCACACTCTCCGGAATTTTTTTTTTCGACACGTTTCTAGTGTCAGTAATTTTTCAGTAACAGAAATTGTATAATTATGCAATTTTCTGTCGGAAGTATTATTATTCGGGAATTTTCGAATTCCCTAATACTACAAATTGTTCGGGAATTTTATTATTTGAGAATTTATCAAGTCGGGATTTTTATATTTTGGAAATTTTTTATTTCCGAATATTTTCTTTTTCGGGAAATTTTAAATTCTTTGGAATTTTAGTTTTCCGGAATTTTCATCAGGGATTTTCAGGATCAGATATTTAATAATTCGATAATTTTCTGTCGAAAATTTTATTATTCTGGAATTTTCAAATTTGCTAATATTATCAATATATCGGGAAATTTATTATTCAAGAATTTTTTAAGATGGGATTTTCATATTGCGGCAATTTTATAAATCTGTTGGGAATTTTATTATTCGGAATTTTTATATTTCGTCAATTTTATAATTTCCGGAATTTTTTATTTCAAATGAATAATAATAAAAGTATCAGATACTTTATAACTCGGTAATTTTCTGTTGGAAATTTTATTATTCTGCAATTTTCTAATTCGCTAATATTATAAACTGTTGTGAACTTTACTAGTCAGTTTCTTCTTAAAAATGAAGTCTTTAAACTTGCATTTACTCAATTATTAAGCTTTTAAATTTGAAACTGTCCAATTTCTTTTACTTGAATTTCAAATTATTAAATTTGTAAAAATGTGATGAATCCATAAAAGAATTCAAACAAGAATTGTTGAATTGTATTTTGATTTAACAATTAAAAAATACGAAATTGAAAAAAAAAATTATGATTGTCAAATTCAAACCTTCAAAATTAAATAATTTTACAACAATAATTAGTCTTTAAAATTCAACAATTTTAAAGTCCTGATTAATAAGTTCTTCTACAAAAACTATGAGATTTGAAAAAATTTCCGACCAGAAAATAAATTCACTCATTTTCCGTCTTTCTCCCCGTCTAAAAAAAATGCAGCTCATGTGATGTCACATGATTTAACTCCAAGGCATTGCACATTACATTTTAGAATAAAATTGTAGTATTTCAACTTAAAAAATATGAAAAGGTGACACTCACTGCGATGACTGTAACAGTTTCAAGAATCATGTTGAGAAAAAGTTTAATTTTTTAATAATTTT
Source organism: Andricus grossulariae (assembly GCA_011634705.1). Classification (NCBI taxonomy): domain Eukaryota; kingdom Metazoa; phylum Arthropoda; class Insecta; order Hymenoptera; family Cynipidae; genus Andricus; species Andricus grossulariae. The sequence continues at coordinate 79,770,637 of JAABKJ010007545.1, read as the reverse complement.
ATACCTGATTGATTTCTCTTCTCTGGAGTATACAATTTTGTTCAAGACGAAATGGCGCCGTAGAAATAAAAATATTCTTACATCGTGACGCATTGTTCTGATCGCTTCAATTTCGTTCAATTTGACGAATCGATCAATTTAATAATATCGTCAGCAGGATTCTCGATTTAACAGATGGTACCCTAGAATACGAGCCTTCAATGCACATTTAATCTAATTGTAAGATTCTACTTCGATTGTTTATCTAACATTTACATGCAATAAAAAATATACAACGGATAAAGATCTCGTTGAATTGATTGCAATTCAGGAATACAAAATATACATATTTTCAGGGTCTCTTTCTGATATTTGATCTTTAATTGTACAAAAGAATCAAGGAAATAAGTAGCAAATCATTTAAATAGCTTCAAATATATTTTTTAATTTCTGAAATTGAGATGTGCTCTTTATTTCCTTGATTCAAAGAGGTCTGAAACAAATTATGCTGGTTTAATAAAATATGTAGAGTTTTTGTGGATCTCCACATCTTTAGAATGTATCACATCTCGTGGATAAAGTTGTAAAAATATTATCTGTTTTTCTACAAAATGACTTTCAGAGTATTCTTAGGTCACGATTTTTTTTCTAGACTAAGCTTTACCGAACTAAGGATCAGACTAAAGTCAAATTGAAATCTATTCTATCAAAACTAGAACTGTAAAATCGAAAGACATTTATCTATTTGACTAAACACGCTTGCAAATGCAATTCTTGGACAGTAAGCCTTTCTGGAAGAAACTTATTGTATCCCAAGGCAATTATTTTTTTAACGATACTAAGTGTTTTAGAAAAAAATAATGGTCTTGCGAACAATCTCTTTCAATAAACCATTTTTATAAATGAGTATTAGACTCTTAAAATTCTTCTTCTCAAAATGCCTTAGAAAAAAGGCCTTGCATTTTTAAATTCGCCGTAATCTATTATTGTCTCGTTTATTTCGTGATATTCTCTGAAGAAATGGTTATTTTGTTAAAGCATCGTTTTCAGCGATGAATGTTTTCTCCTCCCTTCTCGAAAAATTGGCACATTTGGCAAGTATTTGCACCTGCGTGCTATTGTCTCGAATTTTATGTTTTCGCTACCTGTTCCAGTAACTAGGAAAAGTGTGCTTTTTTATTAGAATTCTTTCTGACTTAGAATTTGGCGTTCTGTCTTCTAAGATCGTTGGGAATTATCATGGTCAGAATTGTCCCTAGGGCGAGCGTAATACAGAGGGTAATATTTGACCAAAAATCGCCCCATTCAGTGATAAGAAATCCGGAAATTGAAGTGAAGGCAATTCCAAAGACCTGGGTCATTGCATTTAGCAAACCTGCGGACGTTCCTTCCGGTTCTGGATAGGTCAATTCTGCTGCGAATTCGAAACCCACTGGCAAATAACCCGTCATGAAGAATCTGCAAATTGAAATAAAAATAATAATAGTATTCACGTATTCGCAGCATGAAGTTGGTTCGCAGTGATGCTCTCGTTTTTTTAAATTTGTTCGTTTTATTATTTAAAGTTCAGAAGCACATCAGTGTAAGAAGAAAATAATAATATTCAATTGATAATGTATGAAATTCTTTGGGATTAATTTCATATCTTCGAAATTGTACAACAAAATGAAATTAATAATTGGAAACTCATATTTTTAAAATAAATATATTTGAAGTTTTACTCAGTATGTTCCTATTATTTTATTTTTTAGTTAATAAGTTTTTCATTTTCCTATGACTTAAACTATTTGGAATAAAGAAAAAGCTTATAACCTTTTTGAATTATGATATTAATTTCAGTTCAAATTTATTATAATTACAATTTTTTAATTTCAGTTAGAAGTCGAGTCTCTGACATAATTAGTTTATTATATGAAAAGTAAAAATTAAAAACTTTAATAATGATAAAAAATGATTTTTCAACCAAAGAGATGAATTTTCAGCTAAAATGATGAATCTTCACACAAAAAAATAATTTTTTAACCCAATTGGTTTAGCCTTTAACCAAGTAGTTCAATTTTCAACCTAAAAATATTTTAATGTAAATAAAAAACAGTTGAATTCAACCAACAAATATGAAATTTCTACAACGACAGACGAATTTTTAAACTAAAAAGACAAAATTTCCAAAAAATAGTTGAATTTTCAACCAAAAGGGATGAATTTATAATAAAATTATTGAATTTGCAACCAAATAATACAGCTTTTAACTGAAAATATAATCGTCAGGAGAAAGCCACTGCACAAACAAATAAATTAAAATACAGGGAAAATAAATTATTAACAAGAATGTATTCCCCATTTTCCCTGACCATGAATATTCTAAGACCAGAATATTAATCTTGTAACATTTTTAACATAGAATCTTTTATAAGCAGAATAAAATAATTTCAAATTGAAATTAAAATATTCAAATTTACACGCTGAGCTTCAAACGATCGTAGATATGATGAAAATGACGACAAAAAAGAACATTGGTTCTCCATTTGTATGCATTTAAAGCTTCAAAAATTGAAGACACTGAAATCTTTGCTGATTCTTTACCCAAGATATCCTAAAGTCAAATTTTATGTTGTTTTATTTAATTTTACCTGATTTCTTCTTTTTTCAAATTTGATTCATAACTAGACAGACATGCATAACAAACTTAATAGGAATTTATACATGAACCATCGATATAGATATAAATATTAATATCTAGAAAATAATTATATAACACTAAAATCTTAAAATCAGTTCAACAATTGCTTTTCATGCGATTTTAATGAAAGAGGAAGTATGATCTGCTATATTTCGAATTTACAAATCCAAAAACGAATTTAAAATATCACTCTTAGCTCTCCTCAGGACTAACGAGTTGGACTTGGTAATATGATGGTCCAATATATTTTTTTTATATTTTTATTTTTTACTTCAAATAAAAACGTAGCAAATTCCCTTTACCTTCTTAACATAAATAAGTCTCGTTGAATAAGTTTAGTCTTCAATGAAGCTGATTTTGTATCGTCCCCAAAATTTAAACAATTTTCTGTGAATTGATTCGCCAGCTTGCATCGACCATAAGCTCACAGAAAAACAGCAGATTACAAGAAATTTGGTAACTTTTTGGGATGACCTAATTTTTTCGACTAGATTAGTGCCTTGTAAGGCATATAGCTCCGTCATTACACACTTCTAAATAACTTAGGTGTCATCATCTTCATGAAAAAGGGACAGATTTGTTGTTCAATGACATTCCTTGGAATTTATCTTATTTTTGCCTCAAGAAGAAGAACTTTCATAGTCTATTTTCAAATCGCCATAAATTTTCAATCTCATACATTCCTTCGTAGATCTCAGAAACTCTGCATCATTACTGGCATCTTCCTGCTCTCTGTTTGTCTCCTGACGATCTCTGAAATTTCTTCTTGTCACAAAACAATATGGACAGGGTACGTGAATTTCGCAGTTTGCATACCTCTGACAGTCAGTAAGTTTTTAAAGTCCGCAACAAATTTGAGGTTGGTCAATTTGAATACGAGTTTAACGTTTTCATACGTTTCTTTCATTTGAGGCAATGCGCAAAGCACGATCAATCTTGGAAGAATGTAATCTGCTTTTAGATGCGAACCATCAACACCACAATCTTTTTCAGGTGAATAATTTTCTGCAGATTTTGAAAAAACCTTGACCACCATCAGCCATAACTTGAAGGACGAAATTGTCAAACATATATCGCTTATTCACAACTGCTTCCAATAGTTACTCTGCATCAGCACAAACTACAGGTCTTTCTTTATTTGTTGACTTATTTTCAGTTTCGATATTCGAAAGTGCCATCTTTGTAATTATCTCGTATCTTTTTTGACTCTACAGAAACTTTTTTGCCATAATTTGTTCAATTTGTCTGTCAATTTCTTCATATCATTAAATGATACACTAATATCGACTTGATAATTATTTAAACTTTTAGCAGGAAAGACTACTTTTTGGTTTTTCTTCAAATTCAGAACGATCCTTTTGTTAGAACCGGAAGTACTGAAATATAATTCAATTTATCGCTGCTTACTACTGCCGCTGGTGTCGGTTTGCGTATCAATTGTTTGTTGCAGAAGCCACAAATTGCTCTTGATGCTTCTCTAGAAATTTTTCTTCAAATTTTGCGAATCCTTCGGATTGCTAAAAGAATCTTTTATACCTTTTGCTATCTATTAATAACACTTTTTGCAAATTTGAACCTAATTTGTTGAATCATCATTGGTTTTTTCAGTACTTGGGATCTGCATGATACTTGAAATACCATGAAATTCATTACAGGATTAGAGGCATCATATACTTGACGCAAGTGTCAAGTCTTTCTCGAATCTGTTAAACCTTGTATGTGGCAGTTACAGTAATTGCAGTTGGCCCTGGTTTGTTTTGATAAGATCATGTCTTTATAATTTGGCATGGTTGGTAAAGGTCTTTTACAGTTATTTTTCATGTTCGACAAGGAAACAATGAAAACTTGGGATCGGATATTTTGAAATCTTCATTTATATATCTATTCTCTTCGTGATCATATTATTGATCCGCTTTTCAACAGGATATGAAAAAGTCTTATTCAAACAAACTGATAATGAGTATATATAATAAAATAGTAATAAAATAAGGGAAGTTCTGCCTGTTTCAGGGGGTCAGAAAAACGAAATAAGTACAACACATACTTAATTTGAAGTAAGCAAAAATATTAACATCAAACTTGTTAATTTCGAAACTTGGAAGCTAATGAAAAAGAGATTCATAGCGAGAAACAAATAAATAATCGTTAAACATATGATAATGCTAATACATGAGTACATGGTAGTACTTCTTTTTTTTTTGCTGGAACAACCTCTCTAAATGTTCATTTTCAACATAAAATGAAAAAAATTGAAGAATAAATTTTTCCATTCTGAGGATTTGAAAAAAAATGTGATTTGAAAATATCTCGAATTACGATTTCAGCCTCTTCAGTTTTCGAAGAATCAAATGCATACGAATAAAGAATCAACTTTCTTTATTGTCGTCATTTTCATCATACCCATGATCACTTGACGCTCAGTGTGTTTATTTTTCTTGACGGTTATTTAAAGCGCCTCTTACAGAAATTACCTGAATTTTGCAAGATTTTTTTTAAATCGCTGACTTTTCCCTAATTGCAAGGTTTATCCAGACCTACATCCACCCTATTTCAAATCAGAAGAATTCTAACTCTGTGAATGCTTGAAACTTGATAACCGGAAAATGACCAGAAACTTGTTTTTTTTTAGAGGCCATCCTTTAATATTTATATTGAAAATTTCACTGCTAATAAGGAACTTAGTGTGCGCATCATGATTTCTATTTAGAGAACAATTTTATTTGAGGTTTAAAAGAAAACAATGCATTTTTTATCTTACCCCAACAGTCCAGCAGTAAAATAGACGACATAAATTTTCCCGCAGTCCAGCGTGAAAGTGAAGATGATCATGCCCACTAAAGAAAATAGGTAGACGCCAAGAGTCGTTTCCCTGCGAATGTTAATAGAATTAGCACGTCTTATAAATAGTATGGTCCGAGAAATGGAGGGAGTAAACACTATATTCAATGCAATACCCTTTCTAGTTCCAATTCCTATTTTACTTACAATTTAAATTAAAGAATTATTAAGGTTATTTGAGAGAAATAATCAAAGATTTTGGACAATATTTTCTCTTGGGTAATAAAAATTATTTCGAGAATAACTCACTTGAATTTGTGAGTCTTGTCCAAAACTACTCCACACATAACGGATCCCAACATTCCTGCACAAACTATCGTCAATCCAATTCTTCCTGCATGTATACTGGAGTGCTAAAATTATAAGTATTTTTTATACATTTTTTATTGTCGTCCGAAAAATAAATGATGTTAAAAGAAATTGATTTAACAACGAAGCAGTTTGGGCGATGAATTTAGGAAAGGACATAAATTTTATTTTATAATTAATCATCAATCCAATTCTTCCTGCATGTATACTCGAGTGCTAAAATTACAAGAAAATGTTTATGAATTTTTTATTGTCGTCCATGAATTAAATGTTATTTTTAAAAATTGGTTTAGTAACGAAAAATTTTATGCGATGATTTGGAAAAGAAGCTACCTTTTCGTTTATTATTAATCGACAATCCATTTCTTCCTGCATGTATACTCTATTTCTACAATGATATTAAATTGTTTGTGAATTTTTTATGGTAGCCCAAGAACAAAAAATATTTTTTGAAATTGGTTTAGCAACAAAACAGTTTTGACAATGAAATTGGGCAAGGAGTTAAATTTATTTAATAATCAATCGTTAATCCATTTCTTCCTGCATATATACGCGCGTGCTAAAATTACAATAAATTCTTTATGCATTTTTTATTGTCGTTCATGAACTGAATGTTATTTTTAAAATCTCGTTTAGTAACAAACATGTTTGGGCGATGAATTTAGGCAAGGAGCTAACTTTTCTAGAATTTCATTCAATTTTTTATGAATTTTGTACGGTCTTTTAAGAAAGAAATTATATTTTTATTAATTGATTTGACAACAAAAGAGTTGGGACGATGAATATGGGCAAGAAGTTAAATTTTATTTTACAATCTATTATCAATCCAATTTTTCTTGCACGTATACTTGGGCGGAGTGAAAATGCCCCATTTAATCTGAGGAATAAAAATTAGTAGGTTAACATCGGATTTTTTTTCTTTAATTTTAATATCGGTTAATATTTATGTTCTCTTCTTTGATGTGAAGATTTAAATTTTTTAAAGTTTAACACAAAACACCCTATTAGTTCCAAAATTATAGCAACTTATTTGCATGTACAGTTTTTCTTGTGAAAAATAACAAAATAAAAGTTTTTCTCCAATGTAGAATTTTTGGAAAATGTGTAAAAAAATGTGTAATTTTAGATTGAGTCGTATGCACACATTTTGGAAAAAGTTGAATATTTCTTATCAGAAATTTTTTCAGCTTGAACAAAGGAAACATGTTATCATTTTGATTTCTCAAAGAAAAAGAATTTTTCGTAATTATGGAATTTTTGGATTTTGATGTTATGAATTTTTTATCGATTTTGGAACACTTTAAAAGCCACAACAATTTGTTTTACATAAAAGCAAAACAATTACCTGATCCTTTGGGTTAAGCTGAAACATTTGCAGGTTCGACATACTCAGCTTTTTCCAAAAAGTGTGCATTCATCTCAATTAAAAAAAAAAGCTTTTTTTGCATACTTTCAAAAAATGCTAATATAGGTAAAACACATTTTCAAACATCTTTAAAGATACTTACTGGATAATGATTGTCAAGGATTTGGCTGAGGAGGGTGCTAATGGCATAAAAAATGCCAACGTTAATTGCATAGCTCAGCAGAAGCAAGAGATAACCGACATTAGTAGCGAGCCTCTTGACTGATTGGAAGAAGCTTTCGGTAACTTCTGCATCTCTTTGAACAGCCTGAGCTGGACTGGGAGGCAGAGGTGGTTCAGCCTTAAAAACTAAAATTTTATATTCATGAATATTCAAATTTTATGAAGGTCTTGATTAAAATACGAGGGAAATAGAACTTAAGCAGCTTTAATATTTAAAGCTTCGAATTTTTTAATTTCACAATATTATATATTATATACTCTATTTTATATATACTATGTTTATATATATACTATTATAGATAATATGTTTATAAAATATATAAATGCAGCTGATAATTATAAAACTTTAATTTCAAAACCTTAAAGAAGCAATATCACCCTTAAGGCCATGTAACGAGTATACCAGCTGATCAACTCAGTCCTGAGATCAAAATTTGTTCACCCATATTTAAAAATTACTTACTCTGAGGTCGACTCTGCTTATTTATTTATTATATTTAGTTTATAGATTAAATTATAAGTTTCCGATCAGTACTTGCACAAATTTGTGATGACCCTGTAATATCCTATTCCTGAGAGGGCTATTTAGCCCTAGGGACTTTATTGAATAAATACAAATACAAAGTCACAGGTTGACAAAAATTTGGGTCTATGTTTTTGATGAGGTTCGTAAGTACAATAATTATTTTGTTTCCATAAACATATCTTATAAAAAACTTGCGTTTGTGTTTTTAGTACACCATTGTACTATCTTTTTGAGAAACAAAGGGAGGGTCACAAATGGCACATGGCACATGAGGTTATGTGGCGCATTGGGTATATATTTTTGGTATTTGGGGCGATTTGGTGCAACATAAAATTCGGTAATATGACATGAGGTTATATGGCATATTGGGCAATATGGCACATAGGATAATATGTCATATGAAGTAATATGATACATGGGGTAAAGTGGCACACGGGGTAATGTTAGGCATAGGGCAATGTGGCACATATGGTCTATGTTTCTGGTTAGGGTAGTATATTTAAGACTATATTGTACTATCTTTTCTAAAAATATTGTACTATCTTTTCTAAAAATATCCTTGATTTCTCAAACAGCGGCAGCGGTGGGGGCGAGATATTTTTATAATACATATAGATTTTTATTAAAATAATGTATAATTCTTTTTTTTGTAATTTTCAAAGACTTATTCGGAATACCAGCAAGAATTTAAAGATAATGAATGTATAAACGTTATAAAGGACAGAGATCAAAGATTCTGAAATGGATAAAATAATGAAGTCGCGGGTGGTTATAAAGTGATATGATTAATTTTCCACACCGTCGTTTATTTTTGCGCATTAAACGAATGAGGGTGCTTTGTGAATGTGCATTAAGCTTTTGCACCAAAGCGTGCGAGGTTTACGAAATCCTCCTTTATTGATTTTCAGTTCAATTAATTTCCCAGAACATGCGGCGAAATTACACGCAGAGCTGGACCATTGTATATTTGCTCTACATACAGTCAACAGCACTTGCATCCGTTCAACCATCAGTGACTCTCAACTTTACGCCATTCCCAAAGTTTAAATAAACTTTGAAATTAATCGATTGTCAGTGCAGTAAGCCATTTGAGTTTCCATTATTAAGTAATTGGGATTTCAACAGAATTGTTTTTACCTTCATACTTTAACAAATAATGCAAAGGACCCTGCACCAAATGTACAAAAAATGGCTTTTTGTCAAAATTTTTAATTATATCTTATTTTTTATAACTTCGAACGTGCAGATCAATAATTCAAAAGAAGATTATTAAAAAATGCACAGTTTCCACTCAAATAATTGACAAACTTTCAATGTTTGCATCCATATTTCAATAGGAAACTTCGTCTATTGTTGAAATGTTAACTTCTCAAAAAACTTTTTGTTAGATTTGGCAACCAAAACCAAGAGATATTTTTTTAATACACTATTAGGACAATAAATTACATTAAAATAAGTGTAGAAAGCACATAATAACAGAAAAAGTTTACAATTTAAGTATTTTCAGGGTTGTTTTATATCCCTTAAACATTCAAACCAGGCGACCAATGCTTCCAAAAAAAACAAAACCACAGAAGTCTTTTTATTGTAGTAGTGAGGTTGGAAATCGATTTACAATAAATGTGAGAAACATACCCTAGCAGGGAAAGTCCTTGAAATTATTTTAAGAGTTTCTGACATTTCCTAAATATTCAAACAAGGAAATTAACATTTAATAACGTACAGAATCACAGAAGATTTTTTAATTATACTATTGAGCTCTAAAAACAATTTTGAAAATACAACCTCCTAAAAAGGTTCAAGGCCATATTCCAAAAGGACGATATTTAACCGTATTCAACGCGTTAAAACAACCCTTAAATAATTTCAACTAATTTTCCGACCAGGATATGTTTCCCACATTTATTTTAAATTGATTTCTACCCCGAATAGTACTCGTATAATAAGAAAAAACTCCTCTGATTTTGGTTTCTATGGAAATGTCGATTTTCATGTTTAAATGTTTAACGGATGATAAAACAACCCATAAAATGAATTCAATCACTTTTTCTGGTAGGGGGCGCTTCCTGAACTTATATTTAAGTGATTTTTCACCCTAATAGTTCAATAAAAAAATTTACCTTACGTTTGGTTTCTAGGAAATGTCGGTTTCCTTCCTCAAATGTTCAGGGGATGTTAAAACAACCCTCAAACTTCCTGTATACGCAATATATTGAATCTTTCAAGTTTATGCGTACAAGATTTTTGTTTCAATTAGTTTGATCCATGAAATGTGAGGTATTCAGCCAAATCTCACAAAAAGTTTTTTAACAAAATAAAATTTCAATAATAGACGAATATTTCTATTGACATACATGTAAAAATTAAAAGTTTGGCAATTCTTTGAGTGAAAGCTGACCATTTTTAAAAAATTTCAAATCATTTTATTCGATTTTAAACGATGGCGAACACGATGGATTTCCAAAATAGTCAAAGGCTCAATAATATTTTCTTTTGAATTGATCTTAAATATATATTGGTTTGTAAAAAAACTAATAGTGCTCAAAATGGCAACGTTTCGCATCGATCAATGGTTAAAATACCCAAAGTTTCATATATCAGATACATTGCATCTGATATATAGAACCTACATCAGAAGATTCCAGGGCAACTCGTTACAGCTTGAATGGATTCAAAAAACGTTTTAAATTGATAAATTACTCCACAAAAATAGACGTATAGTCATTTTTTAATACTTATATAGTCATATAGGCAATAAAAACTGAAACATGCATAAACAAAATGTGGGTTATATGTTACTTGCTTCTTTCCTTATTATTATTTTCTTACTTTTATAGAAAGATATTTTCGTAAGCATTTATAGTGTTAATATTATTGGTTATAACAAAAAGGTGAGTATTTTTTAGTTCTTAACTTTCTCTTCTTTTATGTACTATAGAATGGTTTAATTTTGTAATTATTTTAGTGTAGGATCCACTCACATGTAACTATACTTTTACATCACCATATAAACAAAATGCACAGGATTTAAATAAGTAATTTAAATAAGTGTTTAAAAATAACAAACTTATCGACAAAAAAAGCAGTAGTAAGGCAGATGAAAACCGCACAAGAAATTTCCCGGAATTTTCCCGTGTTTTTTGAAGTGCACAGAATTCCCGAAAAATTCTCGGATTTTTGAGGTCTTTAGAAGGTGAAAAATGGATAGTCAAACTTGTAGTGTCAACGTTTAGATGGTCAGTTTGACCTTCTAGATACTACTAAGAACCTTCAATAATTTTTTGTTCAGAGTCAGGCAGACCATAATTTTATAGTCTGTTTGAATATCCACATGTGTTTTGGACTCACTATCAGGATAATTAAACTGACACTCTGGGATTGTCAATCGATCATGGTCAAACAGACGTGGCTGCGTCACGACTTCTACCCAACGCCGAGCTAACACACCCGACACCCGAAAAGCATCTTTGGAGCGAGTGACGTTCGGCGTCATGTTTGTCGTGTTACACAAACTTTAATTAGTTTCAATCACTTGTTGATATTTCGAACATGTGAGGAGAATGAAGAAAATGTAGAGAAAATAATGGAGAGTGGATTAAGTCGATTTGGTTTTGATTTTCAACGTAAAATTCTATACTTACGAGGGACTAAGGACAGAGGCGTCACTCAGCAATCAGTGCGTATTCTTAACATTCTCGATCGAAAACGTGCTCAAAATTTCGTAATTTGTTGATACTGAAACAAGACTTGTGAAATTTTTGATAAGCATTCATATGGTCTTCTGAATTTTTCAGTGTTAAAAATATTTTGATTCAATACATTGACGCCGATTCCTTAGCTATTCCTCAAAAGTAATAATGATGCTTATAGACATGATGGATTTTATATCAATTTTCATGTTTTTCAGTTTTCATTTATTAATTTAAATTTTTGTCCCTCTTCTCTCTTATTCTCATGAATATATATGTGGATAGGAGGAGGACAACAGGTACTAAAGTTGACACTCTGGTATCATTAAGTTAACATACAGTCGAGCTAACCATCAAATTTTGACACTCTACGGATGGTACGCTACACCATCTGAAGTCTAGATGTTCAGGCTGACTAGCCATTTTTCTCCATATAGGCACCCTGTGTTTCTTGCTTCAAAGAAATTATTTGGAGAGGAAATACAATTTTTTAATTCCTTGTAATTGACTACCGGTGGAAATGATCTATGCATAATAATATTTGAACGATATATAATAAAATTGTGTGTCTGTTAAGCCCAAGTTGAAGGCAAAATACCTATTATCAATTTTATGAAAATATATTGGAAAAAATGGCAGATTTAGAGGTTTTCTAACAATTGTAAATAACTCTGGCATTAGTTAACTGACCCAAATATAATCCGGGCAAAAAATTCTGAATATTTCTAAACAATTAAAAAAATACTAAGAAGACTTGCCTTTAAAGTGAGCCCATGAACTTAAATTTTTTTAAATTATTTCCAGAGTGATTTAATTTTTTCGAAAACATCGAAATTCGACTTTTTTTCTTTATAGCAATTTTGCACAAGTAAAATGAATTATTGAAATAAGACAAGAGAAAACCTTATTCAGTTTTCAAGGCAGAGTATTTTTTATCTTCAAACCTGTTTTTCCCGTGAAAAAAAATACGTGCTGCCTTAATTTCTAACGAGAAAATATGATATAGTTCAGGGTGGCGACCTGGTTTTTTTCACATTTCTCTAAGGTGGGAATAAATGAAGTAAATCAAGATTTACCGCATACGATCTCCTATCTTTTACTTTTTTTTCGAGATAGTAAAGGAAGAGTATTGGAATTTGTAGGAGTGCATCATGGATTTAGATAACGATGGGATCAAAATACACGAGTTTTATGCGTATTGAAAGCTCCGAAGGGAAGAGAAAACTGAGAAGAGAGGGCTCAAGACTCAGACCTTACGCAGTAATGAGTATAAAAATGAAAAACCCGATATTTTCTATATCAAATATTATTCCATTTCATTCTATATTTTATGATTCGAAAACTGTTATTTCAACATGATACAAATTGTATAAACCAAAGAGACGTAGAAAAGAAGTATAAAATATGAATTACGAACGTCAGTGAATAAAAAATGTATGCTGAAAAATTGAAGAACCAGAAAAATTCTGAATATTCAGTTTAGTCAGTCCTTCGTTTCCTGAAGGATTCAAAATCGTTACGAGTATGCTGATTCAATATTTCTGACAAGCCAGAAGCTAAAATTAAAATCGCAATTTCAAAACTGTTATAGCAGTTTCTAATTTCCCGTTTGTGAACGGATCATCATTTTACAATTGCACTGTAAAAAGTTCGAAAGTTTGGTCATTTTCTAAAAAAATAATCTTAGCCGCAATATAATTGTGGTGGTAAAATTGCTTTTCAAGTTTTCTCTTTTAAATTTGCATTGCTAATAAAGGTTTGACTCCATTTCATAAAAAGAATGTTTCAAGAAAGTAATATATTATAATTATAATCTACCACTTATTGATTAATTTTTTCCTCATTGACGCTTCTATGTTTCCGCTCGCTGTTCGCGTGATTTTCGTCTTGCGACACTTTCTATCATATCAATGTGACAGCTTATTAGTATACTTCAGTTTGACAACTTATAAAATTCTCTTATACCAGAAGTTTTTGTCCTCGCATGAAAGTGCCTTATCATTGATTTTCAAGTTATTAATTTTCACAATTTAGATTAAAATAAGTGAATTTCAAATGGTTAAAATTACACTGATTTTCTTATGCAGAAATGTCATTTGTTAGTTTAGGAAAATCTATACAATCATTATGAAGGTCACTTGATACTTCATGATATAATAGATACCTGATAATAATTAAATTTAATGCATTATTTCTCTAAAAAGGTAAGAATTTTCTCAACGTAATCTCACTGATTTAAATTTAGAGAATCAAAAATGAAGTAAAAAAATAAATTGGACTTTTTTCGAATTAGGGGTTCTTTGCCCCTTGTTTTGGTGTTTAAATGAGAGATATTGAAAAAAAATTGTTTCTGGGCCATCTAGACCCGTAGTGCTGGTTAAGTGTTAAATTAAAAACTTCAAATAAAATTGAACCAAAAAATTGCCTCCTTTCATCCTAAGTCAAATATTAAAAATACAAAATTTGATCCCATTCAACTCACTAAAAATGTTAAAAAGAATTCCCTCTTCCAATTCAGACAAAAATTAAAAATCAAAATTTGCTTCCTTGCAACTTAATGCTAATGTTAAAAATACAGAATGTTCCTCTTTCAATTCAGAAAATAATTGGAAATCAAAAAATTTCCCCTTTTTATTTAAAAAAAATGTGAAAATTACAGAGTTTTCCCTCCTCAACTCCATACAAATATTTAAAATACAAAATGTCCTTATTCTAATTCAGAAATAAATTCAAAATCAAAATTCCCTTTTCCGATTCAGAAAAAAATTAAGTAACAAAATTTACGCCACTTTCCAATTAAATAAAAATATTAAAAATAAAAAATTTCCCTCTTTCGATTCAGAAAAAGATTGAATGTAAGAAAGTCTTCCCTTTCAACATACGAAAAATGTTGAAAATAAAGAACCTGCGAGTTCCAACTCAGCACAAAAGTAAATAAGAATGTAAAAAAAAACTCCCTTTTTGAGTTCAGAATAAAAATAAAATTTCCTTCCTTTCAACTTAATAAAAATGTTCAGGAAAAAAATTCCTCTTTAAATCCAGAAAAAAAGTTTAATTAAAAAAATGCATGAAAAATTGAATAACTGCATGTGGCATTTAATGGCTGACATTTAAAGTGTTTAGAAAGGTTTTTCTACTAAGAACTTTAAAAAGTATAGTATTAACAGAGTTCACCAAAATAGATGGTAGTTAAGAAACAATGCTCCATAAATTAAAGAGCTTCTAATATTTCATTTTACATGATTATAATTTTTACAAATTTGTGATTTTTTAATTTGAATTTTAAAAACTTTAAATTAAGAAGAGTTCTGATGCTTTCATTTTGTAGTTAAGTATTTAATACTTAGATTGAAAAAAAATTCCAAGTTGAAAATTTCAATCTTTTAATTAATTATCATTTTTGTTACATTTCGAAGGTTAATAACTTTAAAATAATAACGTTTTATTGTTCAAAGATTTAAGTTATTAACTTTAAAATGGCACGTAAGCAAAAAAAAAAAGGATTTTCTCTCTTTCCGAGAATAAATACAACGAAAGATATTCTATATTATATAGTATTTGAAAGAATTATTAATGATAATCATAATCAATCAAATTCATATTCGTCTTCAGAAAAAAATAACAAACGTATAGATATTAATTATTTGATGCGTATCTGTTAGATAGAATAATAAATTTAATTATTTAACTCGTTGCAAACATTTTTCAAACTCTCAATATTTAAAAACTTATTATTATGGAACTTTAAATTGTTTATGTTTTTAATATTAGGAAATAAAAATCCAGGATATACAAATCTAGAATACTAAATGAATTTACTGCTAGTATAACTTATATTTTTAAATGCTAAATTCAATTTAAAAGTTCAATCGAAGATCAGAAATTCCCTGAGAAATATGTCCATTGTTCAAGAGATAAGAAGGGAGATATTTTATCGAGTAGATCTTGAAAGACTCAAATCTGCTGGATTTTGTTTTCTATATTTCTAGTCTAGCACTTCAAAGAGGTCCTTTTTGTGGGACAGACCTGAATCATTTCGAGGATTTTCGATATGAACAATATATCCCATTGGGATCTGAAGAGAATGAATGGCCAATATCCTGGAAACGTCGACTCAGCCAAATCGAACATACAAAGCTCCCCTGACAGTACTGTCGTATACTGTGCGCAATGGGACTTCAATGAATGGCACATACAGTTGACAAGTTGCAGGATCAATTTCGTATTTTCGGATTGATCAAAAATTGGGCCATGTCTATGCGTACCGAAATTTGTATCATATTATATTGTATCTATTTGTACCAATAGTTAAAGATGTAGTTCAGAGCTATTCTTACGGAAAATTGTTATTTTACCAAACAAGTCTCTCATGGCCCCCACAAAGGGGGGGCTGGCCTGGCCTGGCCAGGGACCGCAGGGGGCCCGCGGCTCACCGGCTACTGTTTTTACAATATGTATCTTTAAATTTTGATATTTCCCTTGAATAAACATGCAAAATTTACGCTTATTCGATTTAAAAAAGTAGGCTGGGGAGGGAGCCCCGTAAAATGTTGTGGCCAGGAGGCTCTTGTCGGGATGTGGAGGCCATGAAGTCTCTTATACTCAGATATCCCCCACCACCAAAAATGAACAAAATAGTTGACGAATTTGCAACAAACCATTTGCATTTTTTACCCAAAAAACAACTTTTCAAAATAGATGAATTTTCAAACTTCAAAGATACATTTTCAACCAACTGGTGAAATTTTCTAACAAAAAAGATTAAAGTTCAACAAAAAACAGTTGAAGTTATGCGTTAAAAGGCGAATTCATTAGAAGACAGTTGAGTTAAATAAAAAAGTGACTTTTAACAAAACAATTCAATCATTAACTAAATAGATGAATTTCAATCAAGAAGAT
Source organism: Andricus grossulariae (assembly GCA_011634705.1). NCBI lineage: Eukaryota > Metazoa > Arthropoda > Insecta > Hymenoptera > Cynipidae > Andricus > Andricus grossulariae. The sequence continues at coordinate 79,754,129 of JAABKJ010007545.1, read as the reverse complement.
ATTTTTTGAACCAAACATGAAAACGTCAAATTTTCAGTTTAAGAAATTTATTTTCAACAAAAAATAACGAATTTTCAACGAGTTGAATTCAACCAAAAAATACGAATTTTCCACCAAATAGTTGAATTTTCAACTTATGAAGACAAATTTCTTAACCAAAAATGAAAAAGTTAAATTTTCAGATTAAAAATTAAATTAACAAACAATCAAACAAATTGAACCAAATAGTTCAATTTTCAATCAAAAAGATGAATTTCTTCTAACAAAGAGAGGTTGCGAGATGCTGGTCGTCGATTTGACTGGGGTTTTACAGGGTCGGAGCATATAAAAAATATCCATCAGGTTATCACGTAGATTGCGAATCTCAAAAGGAAAATAATCCATCACATCAAGTTTTTGAAGAGAAACGAGGTGAAAAAAGTAAAAACAAAAACGAAAAATTGTTTTTTTCTTTCTTTAAAAAGTTGTTAACCACTAATGACAAGGCGAAATATTTTACGATCTAGTAAAGGAGAATACGAAGAATATAAATGTAATTACTATTGGCTTTTAAAAAACATTTTTATCAGAAAACTAATTTTGGCAAATAAATACTTGTTTTAATTTATTATCTAATGCCTTTTAATAGAATTCTCTGACTTATTGTAAAATATTTACAAATAAATTTCAATAAAAAGTAAAAATTCAAGTTTATATATTTTTTTCACAGAAATACATCAAAGTTCTAAACATTTGTTATAGATTGCTTCTCATATACATACATGTCTTTAGAAATTCTGATCAAACAAAACAAAATTTTAGAAAAATCGACATTCGCATTAATTACTTGAAAGGATATAACTTTTTATAACGCACACTGCAGGAATCTGAACGTGTGGAAGATATCCAGTTGATTAAAAAAAAAAGCATTCGACTGTGGAGTTCCATGTACGTTTCCTTATGGTTAGATGATTTTTTATAATTTTGTAAAATATATTTTTTTAATCATATTAAACAACAGCGTTATACATTTGAAACAATAATCAAATTACAAATTAGTTTCTAAATAAATTAAATTCCATAAATGTTTTAAATCATATGATTTATGGAACATAATAATATATATTATTTATTATTACCAGACGCAAACAATTTCACATAGTTTAGAGTTTTTGTTTTTGCAATGAAACAGTATAAGAAATATAAAACAATATTTTAAGACATGAGAATGACAAGATAGGGACCAATTTTTCGCATTTCAGTTTTTAACGTTTTTAGGTAATTTGGGTTTAAGCTTTCACTTCAGCTATTTCGTAAAATCTTTGTCATTAGTCTTTAACAACTTTTGAAACGAGGAAAAAAACGATTTTTCGTTATTACTTTTTCATCCCGTTTCTTCTCAAAAACTTGATGTGCTGGATTATTTTTGTTTTGAGATTCGTAATCTATGTAATAACCCCTATAGTAAGACTTTCCGTGTCGGATTGTGTGTAAGCGCCAAGCCCGGGGGTCTGGGCTCGACAGTGTGCAGTTGAGAGCTCGAGCGTAAATAATCAAACTTCGATATCGCGGAAATTTATTAAGGCCCATTGGATCGAAAAAAATACACACCCAATGGTTGAGATATATTTTCACCCTGCAAAGCCCCAGTCAAATCGACAACCCGCATCTCGCGACCTCTCCTTATAAGAATATTAATGTTCTACAAAAGAAGACGAATTTTCAACAAAATACATACATTTTCAACAAAATTGTAGAATTATGAAGTCAGAAAGATGAATTATCCACAAAAGAGTTGAATTTTCAACTCGAAAATAGGATTTTTCAATAAGAATAATTTTCCACCAATTAGTTGAAATTTCATAAAATAGTTTTATTTTCAACCAACTAGTTATATTTTGAAGGCAATAGATTAATTCTATACCAAATTGTTAATTTTTCAAGCGAAAAAGACGAAGATTCTACAAAAACAGTCGACTTTTAACCCGAAAATATGAATTTTCAACTAAAATGATATATCTTAAAAAAAAATTGTCCGCAAAAGAGTTTAATATTGAACCAGAAGGATTATTTTGTAACCAACAAGATTAATTTTTTTTTAATGGAATAGTTAAATTTTTAACCAAAGAGATGAATCTTCAAGTAAAAAAATGAATTTTCAACAAATTAGTCCCACTTTCAATCAGGCTGTTGAATTTTTGACCAAAAAAGATGACTTAAACTACATAATTGCATTTTCAACAAAATAATTAAATTTTTACCCAAATAGAAGAATTGTTAACCAAACGAAATAAATTCCGAATCAAAAATATAATTGCAGACTTTTCAACCAAAAATAGTTGGATTTTCTTATGGGGTTCTATTATTTCGGTTCGCATTTAAGCGATAAAAACGAGAAAAAACAGGGAAATGGGAAAATTTTTTGGAAACAGGGGAAAAAATAATTCTTTTAAAAAAAGGAAGAAAGGGAATAGGGCAAAATGTGTTAAGTCTGAAATATGAATGTAATTCATTAAGTTATTATTGAAGTTTAATTTATCGATCACGAACCGCATCGCCGGAAAAGGAAAACCATCGGTGAAATGTTGAGAAAAGGAAATAGGTCGCGACCTAAGGCAATTTGTTACGGAAAAAGGAGTCTTTTAAAATTATACCTTTCGGATCGTTTTTAATTTACAGCTCATAAAACTAAAAAATCATTGTTATTTTTCAAAAAGTTTACAATTATAAGCAATACAAGTATAACTATATTATAAGATACAAGAATAAAGTCACTGATATATCCAATCCTGTTCATTACGGTGGTTTAAAAACAAAGTTATTTTTTGAAAAGGGGAAACTCTTTTCATTTTTTTTTCAAAATATAAGTCAAATAATAAACTTACTTTAAGTGACCTTTAATAATAAACCTTAGAATGAATTCAAAATACTGATTTAACCAATGACAATTTCACAGGTTCAGTTTAAAAGAGTAGCGTTAGGACTAGTGTTGCGGAATTTTCCCTAACGTTAGACTTGAAGCAGCAGGAAAAAGATATTATATTACGCATTGAAAAAAATGGTTACATAGTTGGGCCAACTATTTGGTTTGTGACATATGGTACTGATATTTTATTAGTTGAGACAACTGTTTTCTTAGTTGCTGGTACTAATTAAATAGTCACTACAATTAATGGAATTATTGTGTCAACTAATACAAGACAATATTTCAAAGTAAAAGATATAATTAGCCCTTTTTGAGGATAGAATTTACATTCATGCTGTGTATCATAGGTTGACAATGCAGGCTTAGGCGTAGCCTAATTAATTAAAGATTCAAGTGCCTCTCAATTGATGCTATCAGTCCAGCGATCGAGGCTGAGCACTTAGAATCAAATCAAGAGAAATCTCATCCCACTGTCCACATTTTTTTATCTACAGGAATAGATTTTTCTCCTTTTACTATTTTTTTGTTATTTAAATATTTACACATTATCCCAATTAATATTTTGGTTTCAAATTCATTAGATATATAAAAAACATATATTAACTTTTGTATTTTTAATGTCGATACTTGTTACAAAATTAGAAAGAGAGAACTAAATATTTACTAAAAATTAATCCAATACTGGAAGTATTTTAATAATGGAAATATCTGGACATGTACTAATGAAATCAGAGAGCAAGAAGTCGCAAAATTAAAAAAAAGTCGAAACCGTGGAAAATTTATCCTGGAGTAAGATTGAAAAGAAAAAAAAAGAAGACGGCGAAAGAATTACAATATCTCGAGAATATTTTATATTTAATTGCATTTTACAATTTGCTGATTCATCGTAATATATGCAGAGCAGGTCGAATCGAAAAGTGGTGATTTCCATGAAAGCTTTCGAAAATTTCTGATTCGCTTGAATCCCCTAAATTTAAATAAACAACGAATTTCGTTCGTTAAAGAAACAATGCATTACGTTCCTTTGATTTGGGCTGAAATAAAATGTATCATAATTCAAAAGAAACGTTCACAAAGATAGATTTACATAGGCTGATTGCGAATAACTCATAGATAAAAATTCCCTCAACATGTGCACTTAACTTTATTGCTTTTTGACTTCAATCGAATTCATCATTTTACTGCGGCTATCGAAAATAATTTAATATCAATGGAAGAAGATTTATCAATCACGATATATATTGAAGAATTGAGATTAAAACAGATGTTTTAGTTTAAAGGTATTTTCTGTTTGATTTGTAATTAATTGCATCACAGTAAGCCCCAGGAAATGAAACTGTTGCACATCAAGGACTGTTTTAGAAAATCCTAAATTGGCCATAAATCTCTATCGCTCCCGAAACTCATGTGCTTCTTTCTAAATGTGTTTTTTTTAACTAGTGCCGACTCCCACTTCTAGGAATAACAGGAAATTTTTTAGAAAACGTTGAATTTGCAACAAAATATATAAATTTTCAATTCAGAAAGATCAATTTTCAAACTAATAGTTGAATTTTCGACCAAAGAGATGATTTTTCAACCAAAATGATTAATATAAAATGAGGTTGATGGGTGTCGACCAGTGTAGGGAATAGATGAAAGAAGAAAAAGAAGTGTCGATCTTTTGGTATGATAACTTATCGACACTTCTTTTCCATCCTTTATGTAGAATGATTAATCTTCAAAAAAAATTTAAGTGAAAAGTGCAACTTTAAACCAAGTAGTAGAATTTTAAACAAAAAATATCAATTTTCTACCGGGAAGATTAATTTTCCACCAAAAAAGACGAATTTTTCACAAAAAAAAAACGAATTTTCAAGAAAGTTAGTTAATGTTTGATAAAAATGATAGATGCTCAACTGGAATAGTGGATTTTTAGTTTAAAAAATTAATTTTATACTACAAAACCGAATCTGCAACAAAATACACAAATTTTGAACCAAAAAAATTATTTTTTAACAAAAAAGTTAATTTTCAGTAAATAGTTTAATTTTTTGTCAAAATATTTAATTGATAAAATGGTTGAATTATCAAGGAAATCATAAAATTTTCAACCAAATAATAAAATTTTAAACCAAAAAAGATAAATTTTCAGCCAAAAATTAATAGCATACTATTCAACCGAAAAGAATTAACGTTCAACCAAAAATAGTTGGATCTTCAATCAAAGAAATTAAATTTCTACCAGGAGAGATAAATTTTCAAACCAAAAAGTCGATTTTTCAACAAAATAGTTTAATTTTTAAGCAAGAAAGATTCTTCAGTAAAGCGAGAAAAAAACATTCAACCGATTTCTTGAATTTCCCAGCCAAAAAGGCGAATTTTCTACAAAATAGTTGAATTTTTATCCGGAAAATATGAATTAAAAAAAAGTTCATTTTCTGCCGAACAGTTGAATTTTCATCCAAAAAGAATAACTTTGTAACTTCTCAAAGATTTGCAACTTCCTAGGACCAACAACGAATGTTTTAGAAAAGTTTTAATTTAAGGGTGAAAGAAAAATTCTAATTTTCCTATATTGGGATATAACTCTCTATCTCTCTGGACAATTTTTTCACTTAAACATTGTTTCTTTGGATTCACGTAGTTTAAGTATTCGTCGAAACTAAATGATTTTACGTTGAAAAAAAAGGTAGCAAATTTCTTCAAAAGTTTTGGTTTAAAATTTCAATTGATCTCAATGTGAATTTAGACGGTAATGACTTGAATGTGACATATATAAGAATTGACATTCGACACTTGCTAATCATGAAAATTCATGCCAGGGAATTGATCTGCACAAAAGCGTTGCGTATCAGTTTGATTCAATTTCGGGATTAAATTGATCAAGTGGAATTTACTGTGATATGACTAATTGTAAGTGAATTTGCTCGATAGATGTGTGGTTTGCGCAGGTAAAATTTACACTTTTGCCAACCATATCATCCATTCAGCTGGATATTTGCTTATCCATCCGAATATTCGATAGGCGAACTTAACAGGTCCGTGATTTTACTGAAAGCCCTCTAGGAAAATCTCATTTATATTTATATATTTTTATTAGATAGTTACTAGTGTGGAACAAATAAAACAGTACTCGATCAATATACTATATGGCAATTTTCCATATCATGACTCTCAAATCAATTAATTGTTAACATTTAGTAAATGTTGTTTTATTACTCCATCACTTTAATTTAATTCAATTTGTTAATTTCTGAGGAATATGATATTCAATTTGAGGTAAATACAGAAATAATAATAAAAAGTTAGGATAGTGGAATGAATAACACAAGAAATAAATTCTTGGTCCGTTCTATTTTCTGACATTAATCCAAGAATGAAACGGAAACCCAAGACTCTTGTAGAATTGATTCATCGTAATTTCAGCGTTTCCTGAAGATAAGCCGTTTCAAGAAAAGAACAGGAAAATAATTAAACGAGAGTAGCAAAAAACGAAGCGATTAGCAGTGAAAAGAGGGAAGTGTAAAAAAACAGAGCCTGATGATATTGGAAAAGAGTAAAACAAAGAAAATCCTCTCGTTTATGGCGAGATTTTGATCAAAAGCGAAATAGCCCTATTGGCGGAATTAAAAAAATGCATCATGCGAATAAATCGCTCTTTTCAGCCTGAAAATTCGGTTAAAAGCAATTAAATGACTATGGACATTTGATGGGATTTTGATTCCCCTGTTTACTTTTTTTCACATCTGCTGATTCGAAATTAACGACTAATTTATTAGCCATATATATATATATATATAATAAATCAAAAGAAAAAAAATAATAAATTGAATTGTCACTGATTAAGTTTAAGAAAATCAATATAAAAATATAAAATGAGTTAAATAAATTTAAGATTTTTGGAACAATTGACAAAGGTTCATTATACGTGAAGGAAATATCTTCTCTGTTCGTTATTCAAGTATAATCTTGCGTTCAACTTGTCTTGTTAGCCTCCGCTCAGACCAAAAATAGGTGACAGGGCTTTATTATTCATCTGAATAGCGACGAATCGTTGAATGGAAAGTGGCTTTTCGCTTAGTTTATTAACAAAAGTTGCATCTCGTTAGCGAAATATAAAATAAGCTGCAGAAAACAAGTGAATTATTTTTAAACTTGGAGTAGAAAAATGAAAAAAAGAGACACATTTAAGAGTCACTGACTTTGCTTTCCGGTGTTTGAAATACATTTAGAAGAAGGAAATGATTTTAACTAGTCAATGAACTCACGGCATAAAAATTAGCACAAAACGATCCAATTTGAGACAAAATAAATAACAATATAATAATAATTAAATGTACAAAGAAATTAAATTAATTATAAAATAAATGTTGGGTTTTCAATTTTCCTATTTTTATTTAATAAATCCCGGAATCTGGTCCTATTTTATAATTTTTCGTTGATGAAATTCCAGAGAAAAGAACTAATACAAAACTGATTTATTTGCTAGTAGATCAGTTTCGATAAAGCGAAATAACGAGAAAAACGTCAAGCTTAGGAAGATAGATAGTGAGAAAATTGGAGGGTGTCGATAGAGAGAAATGGGAGTGTAATTTTGTTGCAAGACAATTATTATCGATTTTTATAGCGTTCTTCGCCTTCTTGATTGTACCAAAAAATCACTGAACCATCAAAAGAGCAAATTTCACTTTATTTTACGTTATTCCATAATAAAGTTTTCTCATTTATTTTTGAATAAGCTTTTGCTTCAATAGTACCTAGATATTCTTATTTTTCTTCTTTTGATTTTTGCCTTGAACTAATTAAATAGGAAAATGTTTTATTATCTCTTGGAATTTTTAAAATTTTAAAAGCCTGGTTTTAAAATGTCAAAAGTTTTATTTTTCTTTAGAAGTACTAGCGTGGTCTAAAAAATTGACTTTAGAATAGAGGGCATGCCACCACACCATTTTTTGCATTTCCCGAAAAAAAATGTCCCTCCAATTTTTTAGACAAATCAGTTTATATTAAGATGTAGCTCGTTGTAGAATATTAGGATTTGTTCTGGAGTCTTCAACGAATGATTTACGCCTCATTACTTTGAATTTTGACGCACCTCATATCATGGAACTCCAAAAATGCCCCAAAAAACTAAAACTGACAATTTCACGCAAAATTGGTGTATTCTCTATATTAATTTTCAATTGTTTAAACAGCTTTCATGTATTTAAATCATTTTGTTCCTGTACCAACTCATGGACAGGGACTTTTTACGCTTGATCGAACAATTAGTCATGTATGGAAAACTGATATTTGACAAAATAAACGAAATTTAAAAAAACTAGTTTTCTATTACTTTTTAGGAAAAAGTTACAAGTAAATAATAATTAATTGTTTAAATAATTGGTACATGCTTAAAACAAATATCAGTCTTCCTATACCAATGACGAATTGTCTGATTAAACGTAAAAAAATGATCTTTTAATAAGTTAGTGGGAAAAGAAACTAATTTAAACAAATGGAAATTGTTTGAATAATTAAAGATTATTTTTAAAATGCTTAGAAACATTTGACTTGGTGAATAAAAATAATGTATGGCAAAGAAAGGAAAAACAGAAGTCATATGCGTCAATTTTGCGAAAAATTGTCAATTTCAGTATTTCTGGGGATTTATGGGGCTCCATAAGGGGGGGGGGGTCGAAATTTGAAGTATTCCAGCGGTAATTATTTCTTGAACACTCTAAAAAAATTCTAATATTCTATACCAATTTATATTTGCGAATTGATTTTAGTACTTTGAATGGAATTAATTAATTAATTAATTAATTAAGAAAGGGATTAATTTGATGGGTTTCACTGAATTTTATAATAATAATAATAAAAGAGTTTTTGATTCCCTGCCTAGAAGTAGGCCAGAAATTGGAAGATGGGAACATTTGAACTCCTATATATTACACCGCTGCTGAAGGCTGGTGACCTTCTCAGCATAAAGCATCAACCAATTGCGACTCTCGGTTTCATTTCCTTGCCTCCCCCCCCCTCCCAGCTTGTAACAGAAGTTTTGGTGGGACTGACGTTACAACAATGACTCTCCACCGTAAGACGAATCACTTCTTAACGCGGACATGATTTTCGACTCGCAAAACAAAATACACGCATAAAGGTGGTAGTTGGATGTACAATCTAAACCATGAATAGCCCGAACGCAAGCGCAGTAGCAAAAGGCACCCACATTGGTATCACTGTCTCGAATGGTCCCGAACCAAAATATCTATAAAAAATGGCGGTTCGGACGCCTTCAAGTAGACACACGCGTTTTCCATTGAATCATGTATCCAGTGTATTATATACATCAGTGGCTCTTCCAAAAGAAAATCTGGTACACAGAAGGTTACAAATGAGTTGGTGGGTCAATAGCAGGAATCTATAACATCGCGGTAAAGAGAGGATAGTGATCCCACTTGGGCGGCGTGCCACCGTCTTTCAGACGAAGGTTAGGGTGACCATATGTAACGTGATGGTCAGTCACAGACCACAACTTTTTTAACTGCGCAAGCGTTGCCTATGGAAGGGACAAGCCACGTTATTGGCCGTAATACGCGCGCTTATTTGAAATGCTTCAAATTCACACTGTACTTTAAAAAGAGAGAGAGAGATAGAGAGATTTTTCACGGAAAGCGACACTTAAACGTAGTATTAACCAATCAGTGAAGGGCCATGACCGTCATTGGGTGAAACATTAAATCACAGTAAATGCCGTTCCTAGACAGTATTAGAGACAATACCGGGATATATACAGCACTGACCGGGACACCGGGATGGGCAGTTAAAAAGTGGTAACACGTTCTGGAAAACCGGGACGGTTGGCCACCTAGCGAAGGTCATGGCCGCCCTTCGTTGTGCTGAGAACCTGATAGAAGAAAACGCTGCTGGTAGGCAGATTAAAATCTGCTCGGATAGTCAAGCGACAACTATTGCCATTGGGAAAACAGAATAACATCAGATTTGGTTTGGGAATGCGAAAAGGCATTGACGCAACTTGCAGAAAAGAACAAAGTGGCTCTCATATGGATTCCTGGTCACACAGGGATCAAGGGAAATGAAAAAGTGGATCAGTTATTAAAAAGCGGCGCGAGCAAGTAAATGCATCGGGATGGCCATCAAAAGATGGATTCGGCATTAGCTAGGCTCAGGGAACAAACCCTTGGGGCCCACTTCATGGGACCTGATCTTTAAAAACTTTCACCCGAATAATATTAAAAACCAGACGTTAGAAAAATCCTTAATTGGAAATCTATTTTGTTGACAAAACGTTATTTCTATCAATACTGTAAAAACTAGAGATTCCTCCAGTGGTATCACTTCAATACCACTCGAATGGCCTTATTGTAATACCTGAAACTAGTCCTGAAATAATACTTTGTTTTTACAGCGAAGGCTTCAATTTTTACGCGACTTTTGATTTTAGAATCATTTAAATATAGGCTTCTTCAATAAATGGAATAAACGGAGAAATATTGTTGATCTCAGGTCTTAAAATTTTTCATATTTGCTATGTTTGGTATGAAAAACATATTTAATTTAAAAGTGTTTCATCCTTCAGCATAAAGTAAAAATTAATAATTTTTATCTTTTGTCGACAAAGGTACATTTTTGTTATTTCTTCAGGACGTAAAAGTTCTATATTCCGGTACGTTATTTTCAAAACAAAATATCCAGTTTGGCAACCTAATATTATAAAAATATTGAAAATAAACTTCAATATTTATTTTAGAAAGTTGAAATACTTTGTTAAAATTTTAATTTTTTGTTGAAGATTCACCATTTTAGTTTTAAAACATTTTTCATTAAAAATTTAAATGTTTGGTTGATAACTTGTTTTTTCCCTCATTTAAAAATTAATTTTGCATGAAATAATGTATGTTATTGATTTTTTTTATGTCTTTTGTTGAAAATTTGGCTTTTTTGGTAGAAAATTAATTTTCTATCAAAAAGGACGAATTTTCAACAAAACACATAAACTTTTTTCCCAATAGTGGAATTTTCAACAAACTCCATGAATTTTCTATCAAATAGTTGAACTGCTTTCTTCAAAATTCATTTTTTTTTGAAGATTCATAAGTTTAGTTGACAATTGATCTCTTTGGTTTAAAATAAATTTTTTTCTCTGATGTAATGTGCTGAAAATTAAACTATTCTGGTAAAAGTTGATGTCTTTTGTTGAAAAGCCCTCCTTTTCAATGGAAAATTCATATTCTTGGTTAAAAATTCAACTATTTGAAGAATTAAAATTATTAATTTTATATTTAGAGCAATGAACATTTGATATATTCCACGATTTCCTGAAAATCTCTGAATTGCTTTAATACTCTGAATTTCCTGAATTCTTTGAATATCCTGAATTTATTACATATTATAAATTTCTTGTATTCTCCGAATTCGTGAAAATCTTTGAATTCCCAGAAGTCCTGAAATATTCAGAATTCCTGAAATTCCTTGAATTCTCAAAATCCCTGAATTTCTTAAATATTCTGAATTCTCTGAATTTCCTGAATTCATAGAATTTCTGAAATTTCTTCAATTCTTCTGAATTCCTTTGAATTCTTCGAATTATTTTTAAGTCCGTGAAATTCAGGGTATTCCAAAAATATAGGAAATTCCACGAATTCAAGGAATTCGCATAATACAGGCTATGTAGATGAAATCAGATATATCTAGGAATTCGGAGGAATAGAGTTGATTTCAAAGAAGTTAAAGAATTCAAAAGGATTCGAAAGAGATTAAGAGCATTTCAAACAATTGAAAATAATAAAAAATAATTGAACTGAATATTTTTGAGTTAGCTTTTTTAATTTTCCATGACACTTTCCACATTAATCTGTGGGAAAATAAAAATATTTAGCTTGAAAAATAAAACCATGTTTCTCAAATTATTATAATTTTTTGAAGTGATCAAACTGTACAGTTAGAAAATTTGAAAAATAGTCACCTTTTTTATATTTGTATATTACTAATTGGTACAGTGTTTTTCTTATAAACATTAATTGAAACATCATGTTACACTCACATTCAAAATAATGAAATCCTACAATTGTGAGCAGAATGGCAGCAATAATTTCCATTTTTCCTGAATATTCGCAATTACAGAAAACTGCAGACTTCTTCAAAAATTCTGCGCGAGGAGTCACTCGATAAATGACTGCTATAAATACTCAATTTTATCACTTCCATTCACTGATAAACTTTTTTTTGATTTCAGATTGTATTTCTTATTCGTGGAACATTCAGAATAATTAAAGAGTCCAATATTCGTGAAAATAAAAGTTTAAATCATTTTCCTTACCTTTTTCTGTCTTATGTATCAAAGAAACGCGTTGGAAATGTTGCAAGTTTCTTTGGAACCCCTTCAAATTTTTTATATCTTTTGAAATCCTTTAGAGTCCTTTAAAATCCCTTAAAACATTTGCAGAACGTAAAAATTCATTGAAAACTATAAGCCACTTAGAAGCCCTTAAATAAAGTTTCAATTAATCTTATTCATTACGGTTCACTGAAGAAAACCATTTACATCCCCAGAAATCTTGGAAATTTCTTCAAATCCTTGGAGATTTAATAAAATCGTTGAATCTTGTGAAATTCTTTAAATAACTACAAATCCCATTAAATATTTGGTATCACTAGGATAGACTTATTTTCCAAAGTTCACTAGAACATTTTTTTAGAATTTTTGAAATCTCCTCAAATCCTTTAGGATTCCTTGAAATCTCCGGAAATGTTTGTTAACTTATAAAATCCTCTAAGGTCCCTGGAAATCCTTTTAAAAGCCAAAAAATACGTGAAAGTTCTTTGCTATTCGTTTAAAACTTTGGAATCCCTTAAAACGTCCTGATATGTTTGGAAATCTTTAACCTGCCGTAAAATTTTGATGAAATCTCATAAAATCGCTTAAACTCCATTGGAATTACTTAAAAATGGTCAAAATATTACAATAAATAATTCATTCGTTTGTACTTTCTTCATTTTTTGCAAATATTTTAATAATAATAAAATGGTCGTGAGACGTGACCATGGGTGTGATTTGCAGCGGTCTTCTGGGAGCCAGTGTCATTTTCATAGAAGATAGTTGCTCTTTAAAATGGTATTTATTATATATATTTTTTCAATATTTTAACACTCTTTATTTCTATACTGATTTGCTTATAATGATTTTCTATGATGATTTTTCTAATATAAAGTGTATGATGTGTTTTGTATATAGTAATACAATATGATTTTACTTTACAAAATTTGAACGAAATGTTATTTCTTTAGGAATATTCAAATTTATTCATAGTGAACTTGATATTAATACAGCATTTCATGTACTAGAATTATCAATCCAACCATTGTTCGAATCATCAGATTTAATGCACACTTTATGATACAATTAAAATTTTGATTTTCTAGTATTATGTTTAACATTATGGTAAGCATATATAATTATGCTATAATTATGAGAATACATTACACCAGATAAATTGTCTAACCGTTTATATCTTTATTGCAAACTGAATTGCACCCATATCTTATTTTTTAATTTACGAATCAAACGCTCACAGATCTATGCTTTTAAATGACTAAATGTCGAGTACAGATTTACGCAAAATCGTTTCATTAGATTTTCAAGATTGTTTAGAATTTCTATACAGAAACTCATGGATATTTTTTTACTCGAGTAATTTATCAATTTTACATATTTAGAGACTCTTCATCAGAATAAGATTAAACTTAGGCCAAGAGATTGCTTTGAACTACTAGTTCATGCGCGCCTTCACGTTATTATTGTCAAGAATGTGAGATAACACCTTATGATTCCAGGGTCGTGATATAGCATTCGTGATATCAGTAGACTATCCTAAAAAGGTACATGGATGTGAGATCTTTAATAAAACACACAACGGTTGGTTGTCATAGAATCGTGAAGTTGGGCTCGTACATTTTTTTGATTCTTAAACTTGGATTATTATAATATTAAATGAAAGATTGAATTGAGTTGTAGCATTTTTGATATCTCAGGACTTGCTTCACGGAAAAAAAAGGTAATCTGTGGAACCTAAAATATTCCTTATGACATATCAACGTTTAACTGAAAACAAACGAAGGAATTGAGAATATCCCTGGATTAGCCAAAGCGAATATCTTTGAACTTCTTTAACCATTCACATTATACTAGGGATATCATATAGTCGATACACATTCTAAGTATACAATCTGACGAAAATAATAAATTCTCGAACTTAACGACTTGGGAAAAATTATTGACCTATGAGCCAAGTTCATATAAAGTAACGAAACGTTTCACCCAAACTAAGCGAACAGATTCCTTAAACATAAAACATATCATACCCGCCGATACGCCTATGGCTCGAGGAATTTTCTGCGGGGCGGTGTTAGAATTGTTTTAAATTTTGCAGTATAGACCAAATGTGTTGCTGGAATTGTTATGTTATGTTATGTTATTTCGGTTAAACATATCAACGAATTGTATTCAGCCAAAAGAACATTTTATTGTGCTAACAAACGGATTTAGTTTGGCTAAAAAGAAACTTGAGAGATTTTACAAATGTTAATTATTTTTATATACATGTAGTACTTACAAAGCTTTGTATCGATAACTTTGCCTCTGGTGGATGGGCCTGATGCTTGATTATCTGCGATAGTTTTTACAAACATGTTATATTTAGAATAATTAAAAAAAGCGTTTAAAATTGAATAATTGGAAATTGAGGGTGTTTGAAATTGACAAATTTCAAATCTAATCCTACGCTACAGCAAGGTCTGACGTTCTCCCCAAAAAAGACCAAGGAATTTTAATTGACGCACCAGAGGGGATTGAACTAAAGGAAAGGATTACAGCTATTGGAAAAATGTAAAAAAAATATGTCATTAGATTTGCAATTATTATTTCTGATCGCAATATTTGTTCGTTTTTATCCAGTAAGGAGATAGTCAAGGACCTGACTGACATATACAATACTGTTATGACCGGGCAACAGCAACTTGAAATTCGTCATGCATACAATTTTTCATCATGCCTATAATCGAAATTTGACTTGAGATGCCTAGAGCTTGAAAAAATGTTGTAATTTCATCAATTTTTGTTATGAAGTAGACGCTTAATTATTTGAATGGGGGAAATAGGGTTACCAACTCTGACAGCAATTGGTATTATTTGTTGGCCCTCGGAGTGCAAACATCTTGAATTTTCCCACCCCATCTGCAATACCTAATGCACGAGTGGACAGAAAAACAACGCCATTTACATAATTCTGCCATTTTCTTCCCTAGGAATAATTCATATCGCTTCCCAAATAAGTTTCCTACGAGCAGGTATCTGTGACGATAGTTTTTCGCACGTACTGACGACACATCGTGCCAAACATTTGTTGCTTCAGAAAACGCGACCTGTTTGGTTTGTAAACAATAACGTCACCTTGCCAAAAACTGCAATTCGATCCCTTCGAAGCTAGATAATATGGGGGTTTTCCAATCCAAACATTGACAAAACCAAATCCTCCTTCTCTTCAAAAAATGCTCCTACCCGTGCAAGAAATTCTAGAAAATCATCCTTCCAAAGTACAAGGTGATCTTCAATCAACTAAAATTATTAGTAAAAAACTGTTAAGGAGCCCAAGATATCTTCTCTATAGTTAGGGACTACACTGATAACACCAAAGGAATTATTATCACATTTCGAAACCTCTATCCTCTTTTGAATGAAGGAATAATCAAAAGTAGGTACACAAAAATAATCAATAAACTCGAGAAAATTTACAACGTAACTCCCAGTCAGAACGCATCACAAATTAATATTTAAGATAAAGACCCTAAGTATATAGATTCAGACGAAAACCTAGATGTTAACTAATCTATGAATATTTCGCAATGGAAGTAGTTGAGCTATGGAATTTCGGCATCACTACTGCGTATTTCCAGCTACCAACGACAGATGGCGCCACCGGTCGGGTACTCAAATCAGTAATTGAACTGTCGGTAAGGTAGATCCCTTGCGCAGAGTATTGAATCGGCTAATAAGGATGGTCCCTGTTTTACCGACCAAACCCACCAAAAACTTTTATTTAGGAGGAGCACCTGCGATCATGAATTCCTCATGTTCTGGAACATTCTAGTAATTTCTTTTTCTGTGAGTTTCCATAAATGTGGATCTATCTCTAACGGGTTTTCATCCATCAAAGTTTCTAGAAGATTTAAACATGAGAAGCTCTTACTTTTGAGGTTTTCTATTTCGTTGAACTTTCCAGAAGATCAATTTATATTATCAGCTTCTACCTAGAAAGGTGCATATTTAAAATTCAATGTGTCGAGCCTTCCAGAAATTTGGATGTGATCTCTGACGATTTTCTGTATATCAAAGTTTCTAGAAGGTTTGACGTATGGTCCCGATACGCCTTCTAGTTAGGCTTCTATGAAACATATAAATGCGCACAACATTTGGGTTGTATACAAGGTTGTGCAGTTGTATTTTACAGCACACACAGCTGCGCAGTGCACTACAATGCCACTTATGAATGCGCTGAAGACTTACAAGGTACACATTAACGCGCACTACAGTTTGGTGGCACACAAGTCTGCGCAATAAACTTTTTCTGTTCATAGAGCTGCGCAGTACACTTCTACGACATTGAGTGATGCGCAGTGGACTTTTGAATGTCCAGTAGGCTTCTATGACACATATAGAATCGAAGTATTGTTTAATGCCGTACAAAGCTGCGCAGTAGACAATTGTCCAGGGATGGTCCCGAAGGAATAACCCCTAAGCGGAGGCGTAGCAACCGTGCCGAAAGCTGAACGGCACCTGGGTGAGGTGTCTTAAACGGTGACTCTGGGATACCGAGCGATCTCTCAGAGTATGCAGCCTTATCCTTGCACGCGGGGCTCTACAAGGATGAACGAACCTTTTCCCTAGCTTCTCGTGGGAACAACAATTACACCACCAAAACAACAAAAAGTTGTGGAAGCGGCTCGAAACGATGAAACGGGCAGATAGCCTGACAATAGATCGGCAAACAATGCAAGTTCCTCTCAAGCCCCAAGATCTGGCTGAAATGGATGCCTTCCTTCGTGGAGAACTCTCCCAAGAATCCGACCTCTCGACCATCGATTGCTCAGTTTATGGTGCTGCGAGAGCTTTGGCTTATTTAAATCGAAGGCTCAAACCGGAGATGGATTAAAAGACCAAAAGATGCTTGCATCAACTGAACAAGAAGATTGGATGGGCAAGACAGAATGCATTCCGTGTCCAATGTGTGATTTACTACATACCATTTGGTAGACCATTCACGGAAAGCGTTCGAAAGTTCGCCCAAGAACTGAGGATTTTGAATCAAACACTGAACAAGTTGAAACTGCTGAAAATCAAGCAGCATATTGTTGACAAAATACAGCAGAATACTCGCTGACCCATCTCGCCTCTTCAGTGAACACCTTGTTTCTATCAAAAATCCACCCAAGTCCAACGAGGTAGAGACTTTTTGGAGAGAGGTATACAAGATCCCGAAAACCCTGAAGTTGAAAAAAGATACTGACCATATCATCAGCTTTAAAGACTTTTATGACAACCCTATTAAATCTGAGAAGAAATGTCCATCAATCCCTGTTAAAGAAGTGAGAAAAGCACTTAGAGGCACGAAGAACTTCTTCGGTGCTTGTTTAACCCAGAAAATTACAGGCCAATAACTTGTTTGAACACACTGTATAAGATCCTTACAGCTGTCTTGAACAACAGGATTGTTTAACGAATTGAGCCTGTGTGACGTGAGTTGTACGAACGTGGGTCGAAAAAAGGTGTAGCAGGCTGTCGAGAGAACCTGCTAATTGACAAGTGTGTCTGTAAAGACGCTGCAGCCCATCAACGCAACCTGTCAATAGCTTGGATTCACTACTGGCAAGCTTTCAATTTAACCTCTCATAGACTTATCATCTGTCTGTTGGAAAGCTTGAGGGTACATCTACACATAGTGAGATGCATAGAGAGATTGATGCCTCTTTGGAAAACTAGATTTTTTATCTCATCTGGAAATTATCGTGTGACAACGAACAACACCACCTTCCGGAGAGGCGTCTTTCAGGGCGATACCATGAGCCGTTTGCTTTTTTGCATCATTTTTCTGCCTCTATCTCTCGCATTACGAAATTCTTCTGGATACCTCTGTGGCGGCACTAACCTGAGCTTGTGGATATAAGTCTTATTAGACATCTTAACACTGGAGAGCTAAACATAACTGGGCGTGCCTCAAAGCCGCATTCAGGACGTAACATCAGTAAAGGATTCTCTCCGAAGGAGATACAGGCATCTTCTTCGATGGATTTGGTCATCCAATCTGTCTGCGTTAACCTTATTTTTTAATTATATATATATATGTAATTATTTTTTACGTTATTAAAGCAAATAAGGTGTATAAATAATAAAATTCAACAATTAAGTAACTAAAAATACTTTTAATTAGGAATAATGGAAGCAAGCTTCACCCAGTTTGAGAGATGGAAACGAACTGAGATTTCGATGGCGAATTCATCGTCACCCTGGGCCTGGCATAGCAACAGGGCAACCCGGGCATGTACCCGTACAGACTCGCGAATCTGTGTGCCTTTAAAACTCTATGGTGATATCCTTTCCTTATATTATCGACGAAAAGCGTCGAACGAAATACGTGTCATAAACAGACCGGCACAAAGTATCAGAAATTACATGCGTGCTGGCTCGAAATATTCTCTAATGTACTTTAGAATTATAATTAGGAATATATGTAAATAATTATTAAACATAGGTAGAAAGGTGGTCGCCACAGGACCCTCCTGCTAGTGATTGAGTATATAAAAATACGAGGGCTGTTAGATAAGTCAGCGACTTTTGGAATTTTTTGCGCAGTAACTTCAAATTCACCACTGATCCCGTCAACGCTATCTATGAATAGACTACTGTTGAATTTTGAGCAAGCTGGTTGATTTATTTTGTGTGTGATAGCCATTGAAAGGAGAGAACCTCGTGAATGTGAACGAAAATGGAAAAAAGTGAATTTCGTGTGCTGATTAGGCATTATTTTTTGCGTAAAACCCCATCACTGAAACCAATGAAAGGCTTGAAAAATACTATGGGAACTCTGCAGCATCAATTTGAATGATTAAGAAGTGGTTTACTGAGTTCCGTTGTGATCGTACCAGCACAAGTGACGCCGAACGTTCAGGCCCCCCAAAAGAGGTCATCACGCCAGCAATCGTTGATGAAATCCATGAAATGATATTGGACGATAGGATAATGAAAGTGCGTGAGTTGGCTGAGGCTGTAGGCATCTCAAATAAGCGGGTACATCACATTTTACATGAATATTTGGACATGAAAAAGCTATTCGCGAGATGGGTGCCGCGATCGCTCACATTCGACCATAAGCGCAACCGTGTGCCCACTTCAAAGAAGTCTATGGCCATGTTCAGCCGCAATCCGAACGAGTTTTTGCTACGTTTTCTACCCGACAACGAAACAGGGTTCCACGACAACACACCAGAGACCAAGAAACAATAAAAAAAGTGGGTTTCTCCGGGTGAACATGCACCAAAGAAGGCCAAGGTGGGTCTGTCGGCCAACAAGGTCATGGCCACAGTTTTTTGGTATACACGCGGTATCAATCACATCGATTACCTTCAGAAGGGTGAAACGATCAACGGCCAATATAATTCAGAGCTGTTGGATAGATTGGATATTGATATAAAGCAAAAACGACCGCACTTGTCGAAGAAAAACGTGTTGTTCCATCAGGACAATTCAAGCGTGCACACGTGTGTAGTTACGATGGTAGAAATCCATCAATTGGGCTACGAACTGCTACCTCATCCAGCATATTCTACAGATTTAGCCCCCTGCGACTATTTTCTGTTTTCAAACCTGAAGAAATGGCCGGGCGGTAAAAGATTTGGGTCAAATGAAGAGGCTATCACCGAAACAAACGCCTATTTTGAGGGCCTTGAGAAAACCTATTATTTGAAAGGAATAAGAACATTAGAAAAACGCTGGACTAAACGTATCGAGCTAAAAGGAGATTATGTTGAGAAGTAAAATGCTTATTTGCCGAAAAAAATCTTTTATCCGAAAAGTCACTGACTTATCAAACAGCCCTCGTATAAATGTTCTCTTCTTGTTATGTAACATTTACAGAACGTGTCCACTGGGTAGTCTCCTGACGCATAATACAATTACCAAGACGCAATGTGATTTTACAATAAATGATCTTCTGCAATTTTGCAATCGATGGTGGCTCCGCACCGCTCCAAAGCTGCGCACGCCATCAGCTTTCAAGTTTGCAATTAGGAATTTTAAGTTGACACGTCAGCTAGTAAGATGCTTGCAGGCTGAGGGCTAATCAATGATGCCAATTGCATTAGACAAGATATTATTTTTTTAGTAACTTGGAAATAAATTATTTCTCGCCATAACTGTATGGCATGGCCCGCGACTTTTATAATAATAATAACTAATTATATTCAACATTTGATAACAACATGATATTCATATTAAATAATAAAACAACAAGCTGAAAGATCATATCTAATATCCAACTACTGTTATCAAAATCATATTATAAGCAAAACTAATACTGTTAGGATCAATCGTGAAGATCAGATTTGATTGATGAGAACTATAAAAACGATACCAATATGGTGGCTGGAATAAAGTTCCCGTTCAGAATACTGGAGTCTCCTCAGAACAGATTTGGCCTCGTAGATCCCATTCCGGATTGGGAGAAACATATTCCTCTTCGTTGCACAAAAGTCATCCATCTCGTTGATGATCTCCTCCAGCTTCTTTTCCGCTTCTTTGTGCTCCTGCACACTTTTCTGGAAGTTTTCTTTTCGCGTCCTCAAATAAGATTTGTTTGGCTCCTGATTTAAGGATTTGCGCAGAGCTTTCTTCTCCTCGACATAAAAATCTCGTCCCAACTCCTCACAGATGCTTCGGCTTTTGTTTTGTCTCCATGTTATTTCCACGAGTAGTTAGGGAAGTATGTGTCCGCTCCCGCAGAGCCCCGTATGCGGGGGTAAGATCTGCATACTCTAATAGATGACCTGGTGTCCTAGACCGTTTGTAACACCATACCCTGCTCAAGTAAAATCTGCGTCAAGATTTTTGAAAGACAGTTCGTCAAAACTATACCTCGGTAATTAAATGGGCCTGATTTCTCACCTTTTTTAAATATTAATACAAATTCACCTCTGCACCAACTTTTTGAGATTCATTCTAAATTAACCCTCTGCGTACATAGTTCATTTTTCTCCCGTTGGGTATACCGTGAGTTACGCTAGCCCGCCAAATCTGTAGGCGTATATCTCTGAATCTTTTCAATCAATTTTAACATATTTTTCTCAATCGATAGGAAATACAGTCAGGATTATGATGGTGCTGGTTAAAATAAAAACGAAGCAAGAATTGAAACAAAACAATGAAGAAATGCATTTTTTTGTCAAGTGACTTTTTTTTCCAAATGCTTTTATTTTGAAAAGAATAGAACGATAAACTTTTGCAGGTGGTCAATAGAAAGTTGAAGATTTGAAGTTTAAGAAGCTATGGTTGGTTATTTTATTTTAAATTACATTTTTTGGCGACATGAACATGTGTAACTTTTTGATGAAACAAAAATGAGGCATCATGCGGAAGAATTACATTTATAGATGAAAATAGATTATATGAGTTGTATCAAAAATCTATTTATGAGACAGATATCCAATCACATACTCTCATAACATATACTTCTATTACGTGTTACTTTAATTGCAATCACAGCAAATTTCTGTGAGGTGCTCTCCAGTATTTCTGCGTTCTGTAAAAGAAACTTTTTATGTGTGAATTGCACTTTTATACGCGCTGTATACATAAAATAAACGAAACAATCGAATAGAACACCGCATCGGGGGTGAGCGTAACCCTGACGCACACTTTCGTTGCCTCACTGCTTGGCTAATTCAGAAGTATTGGCGACGCCACAAGAAGAATCAGTGGAGAGGCCCCTGAATTGCCCTCCCCCCACAGTTCCTA
Organism: Andricus grossulariae; assembly: GCA_011634705.1. Lineage (NCBI taxonomy): Eukaryota > Metazoa > Arthropoda > Insecta > Hymenoptera > Cynipidae > Andricus > Andricus grossulariae. Next base: position 79,732,179 of record JAABKJ010007545.1, on the reverse strand, counting down.
GCGTCTATTCACTTGACACTGTGAAATAGCGCGCAATTCAAAATCGGCCTGGGTTACCGTAACCCACGGTGTGACAGTACTTTATAAAATTAATTGCAAATTTGGCTTTATCCCGGAGCTTTGCAAAATTCAATACCGTCTTTTGTATTAGCTCGATTATTTATAGATTAAACACTATATTGGTGCTCTTTAGCCTTACTTAACAGTATATATGCTCTCTTTAAAAAATTGTGCACACCTGTGACAGAGGGGAGGAACCCCAATTGGCTACATTCCTTGAGTACTTCTGTCACGCTTTTCTTTGCCTCTATATAATCATGGTCATACCACGGTTAATTTTTGAAATTGTTTATTCCTCCTTGTGAGACTTTTGTTAACTCTGAACAAGTATAGTTAGTTTAGTGAATTTTCAAATTTTGCAAAAAAGTGATCTCAAAAATTTTCAAAGTGTGCTCACTTTTTGAATTTTGATCCAAAATAGCTGGTTAACGAACTCGTTCTTTCTTTTTAGGCATTCAAAAAGTGTGCCAAAGCACAATCTAATCTGATCAATCTTTCGAAAGCTATCGTGCCTATACGATACTGCAGATAGTCATTTTTCACATAAAACCAATACCTTCTCATAGAGATGAGAATGTAAAAAGAAAACTAATATTTATAAGAAGAACTTTATGAAAGTGTAATAAGTAGAACCATAGTAATATTATTTAGTTACATAATCTTTAAAATAATTCGACGGATTAACATTTCTACCTGATTTAGTAACTTTAGGTTCAAAATTTATATTTTTGCGAGTGTACATTTTCCTTTCTAATCTAGGAATCTTTAAAGGCTGAATGTTATTGCCTATATAATTTTGTTCGTCATTCTGCTCGTTAACAGGTTGGTCTTCAAACGGTCATATACAACGATTCAATGTAACTGATGAATCGTAGACAATTACTGGATTAGAAACAAAACTTCTATTTACGCCATTTCTCAAATAACGTCTGTTTCTTATTAGAAGAATTGCTTTTTCGGTTTTGTCAGTTTCTTTTCTAGACTGTTTACCCAAGAAATCTGGTAGAACTCCTCTAATATTCCTGCCTAAAATTATTTTATTCAGAGATTCAATATCTTCAAAAAAAGGCGTGTTTCGTGGACTTGACGTTATGTGTTAAAAGTTCCACTGTTTAGCAAATTCTTTGAATTTCCTGCTGTTGAATTGCGGTCCGTTGTCTGATCTGAAAATTTTTGCAATACTGAATCGAGCAAAATAAGACTTCAAAACTTCAATTGTCGATTCACTAGATTCATCTTTTAATAAACCAAGTTCAGCATATTTCAAGAAGTCACCAACAACAATTAGATATGCTCTACCATTGAAGTAAAATAAGACATTACCTATTTTTTGCCATTTATTAGTAGGATTTTCGCTTGTAATTAATTCCTCTTTCAAATTACTTCTTTGATATTTGTGACAAATTCCGCAGTTCAAAATTTTTTATTTGATTTGTTTAGACACGTATGGCCAGAATAATATTTCTCGCGCTCCATTTTCAATTTTTTGATTTCTATATGAGAGTAGCTTCATTTATTTAACATTTCTTTACGGAGCGATTTCGGGACTACTATCCTGTTGTTGTTGTACAATAATTTCTTAAATTCAAATAAATTCTCGCGGAAAGTATGGTATGGTTTACTCATAATAGAAACTAAAAGCTTATGGTCCGATTCAACAATTATTTTTTTTCCAATAATGTATCGTCTAAACCTTTCACATCCAAAAACTACTGCATAATTCTCTTTTTCGATCTGAGTGCATGCTTTTTGATTTGTAGTGTAAGCATTAAGATCATAAGCAACTGAACAATCATTTTGCGATAATACTGCTCCAATACCTAATTTACTTACCATCTACACTTAGTTTACAAGGTGTATATGGGTCAAAATATTGCAATACTGGTGCTTGAGTTAGACACTTTTTTATTTGTTCGAAAGCTTGTTCATGAATGTTTTTCCAATCAAATACTACCTCGTTTTCTATTAGTTCACGGGGAGGTGCTGTAATATCCTATACACTAGGTATATACTTAGCACAATATGTAATTACACCAAGTAGTTGCTCAACGCCTTTTTTGTCTTTTGGTTTTTCCATATTCAGGATTGCATCAATTCTATTCTCATCCATCGCAGTTTCCTCTTTACTGAAGACATGTTCTAAAAATTTAACGATTGGCTGACTGAATGTACATTGTGCTAAATTTAACTTAATTCCCTTTTCCTGTGCTCGTTTAAATATTTTTTCCAAAGTAGTTTTCATTTCTTGATCATTTTCAGCCCAAATTAAACTGTCATCAATGTAAATTCTGCATTAGGCATATCCACAAAAGTGAGGTTTGAAAGGTGGTAAGCTCAGAGCTATCTTCCGATAATTGAATATGCCATAAAGCTTTGGATGCGTCTAATATAGTAAAGACTGTCGCATTATTTACCTTTAACGAGATTTCTTTGAAAGTGGGCAAAGGAAAATGTTCTCTAAGCAAACAAAAGTTTAGGTTTGTGGATCTAAAGCTATTACCAGTTTTTCGTTTTCTTTCATTATCAAAGTGGAAGTATTAACAAATTATGTAGGTTTATCAATTTTCGAAATTATCGCCTTTTTCTCTACAAAACCTAATCCCTCTTCAAAATCATTTAAGATTCCAAAAAGAACTTTTCTGCAAGGCTCTATTTTACCTGAATAATCTCTTTTCAGCTCACAATCACAAAGAAAATCAAATATTCCTATACCTTCAAATAATTTTTTGTTAGATCTTTTTTCAACTGCGGCTATCACGTTATCTGTTTCGATTGTCGATGCTCCACGTAAAATTTTCAAATCTTCAATAGTTTTTAGACCAATAATTAGATTAGCAACCTTTGTTGTGACAAAAAATTCATGCGGTACTTTAGCATTAAATATTTGACCAAGAATCTTGGTTTTACCTATAATCGGAATATTTGAACCATCATTATTCGTAAGTTTAGCTCTTGTGTCTTCGAATTGAATCTGTGGACCTACTTTTTGAAAATCTTCGCAGTTGATTACATTACAACCAGCCCCTATATCTAGTTTAAAAGCGATAGATTTCAAAGTGTCTAAAAAGGTTACATTTTCAGTCAAGCTTAAATTTACATTACTAATTGAAATCTCACCAAGATAATAATGCTTATCTAAATCTGTGTTCGATTCTCTTTCGCTGTTATTTCGTATCGCATTAATACTATGGGTGTTTTTGCATACCTGAGCGAAGTTGTTTTGTTTGTTACATTTTTTACAACTCTTTTCAAGCGCCGGGCAGTTCCTCGATTGATGTCGATATCCACACCTGCTAGAATTAGATGATGATTTTCGATTGTCTCCTTGTTCTTTTGCTACGTAATAATATCATTTGTTTGGCTGCTGCAATGACGCCATATTGGATGATTCTGATTTCCTCTGGTTCTGCAGTCTTTGGTTCAAAGGATTGGCTGATTTCTTGAAATTCTACTTGCCTTGTTTCGCGAATTTTATAACATCCACATTTTTTTATTCCTGTAGAGTTAGCACTTGTTGCTTTGCGAATTCAGCTGCTCTGCATATACGCATACATTTTTCTAGATTCATGTCATCTTTACGTAGTAGATGATCTTTTATGGTTGCACTTTTGATTCCACTTATATTTCTGTCTTTGATTACCGCATCCGTAAGTCCTCCAAAAGAACAACCTAAACTCAGCCTTTTTAAATCTTCAACGAATTCTTCTATCGACTCATTTTCAATTTGTGTACGCTGGAAGAAAATATGTCTGCAAACACTTTCATTTATTTTGGGAGCACTATATATTTTAAAAAACTAAGACAATATTTTGATTTTGTTCCTGACTATCTCCATTATTCTGATGGTTTGCGTTCGATGTCATTTTTATTTGAAGATTTCTAGCAAAGTGATGACTCGGCTTGGCACCCTCTAACACTTTCCTTCTTGAATTTTTGTTCAGTAATCTTCCTTCTGGCTATTTAGGTACTTCGAGTTTTTATGTCAACGACGACTGCGCCATGTAGAATATGTTTTCGGTGGATGGGCTGAGTGATTATCATCAACTGGATCATTCAAATTTATTGAGATGTTAACTCTTAGGTTGTCTGTACATAACTGACTGAGCGTCCATCCTTTGTACATTTTTGCACAACTTTAATGCCGTGGCGGCACGTACGAGACATATATGACAGTTAGAAGCTGAAATTACGTGCATAATACTTATATCCACTATCAGATCAAGTGCATATAATATTGTACTAGAGCAAATCAATTGTCCTATTATTCCTTGCGTCACAGAGTGTACATTGTGCGGGGGTGTCACTTCGCGTCCTGTTACTTACAAGTACAAATGTAATAAGTTCCATAAGTTCAACAATTTCCTTGCCTCTCCTATTAAGTGTTACATCCAAACCATCCTTACTCTCAAATAATGCTGATCCTTGAAAAAAATCGGCCGTCAGGTTCTGGATACCCACCCTTCCATCAAAATCACCCACAATCAACCTACTTGCTGAGGGTAAATTAGTACAACATTCATTTAAACTTATATGTAATGGACTTAAAGTCATCAGTAGATCCAGACTAGTACAGAACTTGTCAGCATGAGAAACAACAAAGGTGAAATGCTATATGCTACAGACGGGAGAGTAGACGCTTCAAAAGACTCTTTTAAAGAATTATTAGGGGGTGAAAGCATAGGGAAACAGAACTGCGATATAGAACATAATGAATTAGAAAACCCAATTGAGAAAGTCTGTGTCAATGAAGTTAGAGATATAATTAAGAACTTAAAAAAATCGTATTTTCTGAATTAAACATAATATTGAATGATTTCGAGGAGTAATAAATTCTGCTAAAAACTTTATGTCATTGTTTATACAATTAATTGTTGTTTTTTTTTCAAATTTCCTTCAAATTGAGTATGGATGGTTTACATCTTTTTTGGCACATTATTAAATAAATAATAAAAGTCATAATAAAATTTAAATTATAAAAGTGTTTTTATTATTGCTTTCTTCATATGTTAACAATCTTTATCATACTTATATTATAAAAAAGCACATTCACTAATGCACATTATGATTCAAGTTTCAACAGATTGCTTTTTTACATTTTCATACTCGTTATAAATATTAAAACGTACCGCTGATTTTCGTTTTAGCTTTATACGATTATTTATACATACTGGGAGACACAAAAAATATATTTACGAAAGTGATTCTATGTGCAATATTTTATATTATTGATCCATATTTTTTAATAGAAAACTGCTTGAACGAATAAAAATTGTTTAAACAATGACACAGAGTTTTTAACAAAATTTACTACTCTTCGAAATCATTCAATATTATGTTTAATTCCGAAAATACTATTTAAAAAATATTTTTGAAAACATAATTGTTCAAAGAAATTATATTTTTTTAAACGATTAAAAATTGGTTAATTTATTCTTTCTATTCACTATACAGTCAGAAAAATAATTATATGTATTTTATTTTATTTTATTTTTTTAAAGTTATCGAAAAAAACTGCTTAGGCAAATAAAAATTGTTCAAACAAATAGAAATTTATTGAACATTATAAGATATGTATCAAAATTATAGAATTATTAAAAAAAAAACAAAGTAGTTACATAATGTTTAAAAAAAAATGTACTTCTCCAAACAATGACAAACTATAACATTTCAATAAAAAAATACGATTATTTTTTACATTTTTTGGGAATAAATAATTGTTTAAATAAGTTACATTTGTTTAAGGAAATAAAAATTCTTTAAAGAGTCATGGGGAATATTTGAATTGCCCATTAGTAATTATTTGTATGAAAAAGACGACGGAAATTGCTAAAAAGTAACAATAATACGTAGAAATGTAGTTTTTTTATTTTTGGGTCATCTTTGGGGCGCTGTGGGGGGGGGGGATAAGGGTTTTTTAAAACTATTTTGTTGAAAAATCGTTGTTTTTATGTTGAGAATTTATTTTTAACTAAAACTTTAACTATTCCAGTTGAAAATTTATCATTTTAGGTGAAAATTTATCTCTTCGGTTAAAAATTTAACTTGTTTTGTTGGAAATTCTTTTTTTTTGTGGGATGAAAATTAATTTTTTAATGAAAATTTAACTATCGTATTTTTTGTTGAAAATTCCAACTTTTTTATTTGAAAATTCAATTGTTTGATTACAAATTTATCTTTTTTAGTTGAAAATTCCTTCAATTCAATAATAGAGGTATATATATATATATATAGAGAGGTAATCAAGGGTAATGCGATATAATCCCGAGTAATCCATCTCCGCTGGTTTGCATTTTTAGGAGTTGTTTCCCCCTCGGCAATAACTGAATGTTATAATTTCGGGATTCATAAGGTTGTGATCCCCAAAAGTAAAAATTTGTTTCCTTGACCCATCTCATTTTTGACTCTAACCTGTCTCAAACACGATATAATGAAATCTGGGGAGAGAGCGAGGTCAGGCATTCCTATATGGAGACAAAAAAGACATCCCATTACCTAACTTATTTGCGAACAGCAAGTTTCTCATTTGCGTCCGTAATTATAAAGTCTGCCATCTGCAGACGCAATTGTTTGTGTTATTATTGTTATTCTTGTTTATGTTTTCCCGCAACTAAATGATTAATTTCAGTTATTCCAGTTATTTCAGTTTGATTTAAACAAAAAATATTTATAAATTGTATAGTTGTATTTCTTTTTGTTTAGACAACACTGTTTATACAATATTAATTTGTTAAAATATACAGTTCATCGGGAAGAAGGAAAAAAAAACCTTTCCTCGAAGGGTTTACAACTCGACCGATGGAGTGTGCACTGACTTCAAATGATTTCAGTGACCTGACTTCGTGAGTTGTTAACCCCTCACCTTTCCCTTATTAATTTTCAAACAAATTTGGATATCCACCTTTTCATTTCCTCAGTTTACTCCTAGTTTTCTTAACTATTTGTAATTAATAAGATTTGTTGAGACCGAATAAGAATATTGAGGTCGTTATCAAACCGAATACCACTTATATTTATTAACATATATTTGTAATTGTTGAAGCGATCAGTCTATTGTAGTAAATTTTATTAAATTCAGGTGAAATTACTTAAATCTAGATACATTTTTGTTTAATTCAAGTTTAATTTTGAAATTAAGTTTATTTCTAAATTTGTGGTGTAAAATTGTTAAGTCCTTTTCTTTTCTCTGAAGAAACCAAAAAAATCAAAAACCTACATGAAATGTGTAGAGTGTGGGTAAGCCGCTGTTTTAAAATGTATAAACATAAAAAAAATGGAAGCAAAATGTATAAAGGATCGAGCAAAAAATATGCAAGCTACTTTATTTTCAATGTCAATTCCTTTCTAGATTAGAACATTAATGAATTAATTTCCAAACTATAAAAAATTTCAATACAAATAGAAGAATAATCATACATTTTCGAATTATTTGAGTTTATTCAGATTATGAAGATTCTTTCTTTATTTGATTTGATGAATTTGAATAGAAACACGAAAGGTTTTGCTTTGCTAATTACGCAATTTAAAAAAATGCTTATATGTACTTTCTTGTTCATACAGTCACATAATAGAGGCACGTGAATATTCAAATTTCTTTTGCATTTCATTAATGTGTGAAGTATAAAGAATTCTACAATTGCTCAATTTCAATATAAAGCGCAAGAAAGTAAATCGAAAACTATTTTAAGAACGATAAGCCAAAAATAGAAGAAAAAACAGAGAAAAAGTTTAAGTTCAAAAAAAGAAACTGGAATAGAAACAGGAATACAAATATAATTAAGAAGGATATCATGATTAAATTTTTAGTTCAACTCGTTATGAAACAAAAATATACGAATAAAAAAAAAAAATTAAAAGAAATAGATCGTGAAAAGGAAATAAAAAAATAGTAAAGTGTAAAGAGAGTAAAGTTCAACTTTTACTAGTGAACAATATAACAATAAATTAGAAATTCAAAAATAAATGTTTGCTCAAATTAGAATTTTTTGAAAATCTCCAATAAGGTTTTTTTTTATAGTCACCTACACACATTTTTGAAAAAGTTGAATATACTGAATTAAAAATTTCTTCAGCTTGAACCAAGAAAACAATGTATGATTTTGCTTTTTCGGAAAAAATTATTTTCGTGATTTAGAAAATGTTGATTTTTCCACGATTTTCCAAGTTTTGAAACACGTAAAAATTTTTTTTTCGAATTAACAAATCCAAAAACTTAACAGAAGATATTATCCGATTTTAAAATGTATTTAGTTTTTTTTTCGGATGCCAACCTACAAGTTTACAAAAAAAGTTAGCAATTTTTTTCAAAATCTGGTATCTTACAAAATTGTAAAGATAATTTGTAATTGTAATAATAACTTTTGATAATTCGTCTGGTGCTAAGAAGTTGCTACGTCGCGTCGCAATGAGGTCCAACATTTTGAATTTCAATAATTTAAACAAATTTTCCTATGGGTACGAAAATTATGATCATTTTTTATATGTATAGTTTTTGGTAATAAATAATGATAAAATATTTGTTAAGACTTGCTTAATTTTAATTAAAATTGAAAAAACTTCTAGTATGTCTTTCGTTCGCTTGGGCAATCAATCTAGAATTTCCTTAGACCACAAAAAAAATGGTCTTGCACTTTAAAGCTATTAAAAAAAAAGCATAATACTAAAATCACACATTTTTACGAAATTTGTATCGTCTGAGAACATTTTTTTTCGAAATCTAAAGAAATCATGACATGATTGTCCATTAGGGCGTATCGAAAAAAAGTTGTTTGCGCGAAGTTCTAATAGCAATGTAAATTTTCTGTTGGGAGTCAAATACACTCCCCTAAAGTTTCATAAGAAAAAAAAATTCTTGTGTCTCCGCATCGTAGATATAGCTAAAAATCACAACAAACGAAGCACTTCTTCAAATTTAAACAACAAACAATTTTTTTTGTTGAGATTCAAATTATCAATAAAAATACTTCAAAGCAAGTCGATTCATAACTGTATATCGATAATTCCATTAAAATATTTGTTACCCTCCCTAATTGAGTTTCAAGTTTCAACAAATCGAAAAAAGTCGACTTTTTCGCTATTTTCTCAGATTTAAGGTAAATGTGTAATATACGTTAATGGCAATGTATTTTCAATATGTTGTAACAATAATATATAAGAAATGTTGAAATTAAAATAATTTTTATTGACTTTGAATTACAAAAATATATTTAAAAGTGATATATTGTTCTTTATTTGGCAATAAAATTGATTTTCGATATATAAATTATCAGAAAAAATAGTTCGAAGCAAGTGAATTTGTACCTACATAGCAAAAAATGATTAAAATATTTTTTACCCGACCTAAGTGACCTTGAATATTTTGAAATTTCAAGGTCACTTAGGTAGGGTGAAAAATATTTGAATCATTTTTTGCTATGTAGGTACAAATTCACTTGCTTCGAATTTTTTTTTCTGATAATTTATATACCGAAAATCAATTTTATTGCCAAATAAAGAACAATATATCACTTTTAAATATATTTTTGTATTTCAAAGTCAATAAAAATTATTTTAATTTCAACATTTCTTATATATTATTGTTACACCATATTGAAAATACATTGTCATTAACGTATATTACACATTTACCTTAAATCTGAGAAAAAAAGCGTAAAAGTCGACTTTTTTTGGATTTGTTGAAACTTGAATTTCAATTAGGGAGGGTAACAAATATTTTAATGGAATTATCGCCATACAGGTATAAATCGACTTGCTTTGAACTATTATTATTGATAATTTGAATCTAAGAAAAAATTTTGTTGCTGTTCAAATTTGAAGAAGAGCTTCGTTTTTTGTGATTGTTAGCTATATCTACGATGCGGAGAGAGGATTTTTTTAATGAAACTTTAGGGGAGTGTTTTTGACTCCCAAAAGAAAGTTTTCGTTGCTATTAGAAATTCGCGCAAACAACTTTTTTTTTCGATACGCCCTATTGTCCATTGAAACTGAAGTCATATTTATATAAAACTAAAAAAAATGTTAAATAAAAGGCTGTGAATAGTCGTCCAGAATTTTTGGGACGAATAGCCAAGCTTATGAAAAATATTAGACTATTCATCCCAAATTTCGGGACGACGAGACATTTCGTAAATAAAAATAACCAAATCATAAAAAATATTTTTTTGTGCTCATTTTCAATAAATTCTAACTCAAACAAAACTTATATTCTTTAATTTTAATTTTTTATTAGCATTTTATACTAAAACTGTACGTAAACAAAATTATACCATAATTTTCGTACCCATAGGCAATTTTTTTTAATTCTCAAAATTCCAAATTGTTGACCAATAGCGACACCGTCGGATTAATTTTTATTTCAAAAAACATTAGAGATTTGTATTTATACTGTATTTTTCATGTATTGTTGATGACTGTTTTGAGTTTGATTCAGTTTAAAAAAATATTTGTTATTTTTCACATAAATAGTTATCCTGACAATTTTGCATGCATTGTCAAGATAAAAAATACTATGAAGGTTTTAAATTGAAATTGTAATGAGTCATAAAAATAATTTTTTTTTTAATCATGCAAAATTGTTTTACTTCGCTGAAAATAATATGTATATCATTTCACTGAAGAACGTGAATTTACGTTTACCAATGACGCATTTTGCATCAGCAGTCTTTGTTTTCGTTTAATGAACAAATTGATCGAATTGCTCATAATTTTTGCGACAAAATTTAAATATCTCTGACGGTACTGAACGTTTTTAAACGTTTATCTTGGCACTAATGTCGTCAATGTTAAGCAACTGTGTATAGAAAATAGTCTAAATGTACATTAAAAAAATAAAATCTCTTTTTCGTTGATATTGAAATACTTTTTTCAGTTGATAACTTTATAATTTTTGTTTAAGATATTAATTTTGCCCTTTAGATTAAAATGATAAAATTTTAAAAATCATTATGAACAATTTAAAAGTTAATAATTATCAACGGCTTGTTTTCAAAATCCTAATTCAAGAAGGCTTCAATTTTTAAGGCAGTGTCTACACGTCCGGACACAGGCCATGCCCTCTTCACCTTTCCAGCTACCCCTTCCCCTTGGCAAGTCCGTACCTTTAGACTCGACAGTCTTACAAACGTACATAAACGTACAGACTGTCTGAGCGTTCAAACTCGACCAATTTTTAAACAAACTTTGGAACATTCTTTCATTTTTAACATTTCAAGTTTGCATTAAATAATTTTAAAGAAATCATATAATTTTCAACATTTTTAGAGTAATAAACTGTAATTGTTCACAATATATCAAATTCTTTAATTTTGAACGTTGAAAAGGACAGTAATTTTTTATTTGGACGAAAATCACATTTTTTAGTAAAAAAATCTATCCAATCACTTTGAATGTCACTACGTTATATTATACAAACTTATTAATCATATTTATCATTATGTACAATTTTTATAATTTAAATTTATAACTATAGTTTTAAATGCGCAATAATTGTAAAACAGTTTAATTTTTGAGAGCTTGTAACTAAAGTTTTTTTACTTCAAAAGCAAGAAGGTCAGAAATGGAGATCAAAAATAAATCTGACTTTTTTTATTTATTTTTTTTTACTGAAAGAAAAGCTTAGGTTTTTTCTTCAAGTACCTTTAAATTGAACAATCAAAAACGATTTGATAACCGGGAAATGACAAGAAATTTATTTTTGCTTTTAGTGGCCACTCTGAAATACTTTAGATTTATATTGAAATTAAAGTTCTAATATTTTACAATAAGTTTCAATTGATAGTCTTAATGATTCTATATTTTTAAATTAAAATCCTCTGGATTCAACAATAGTTTCAAATTCAAATATTCAAATTGTCAGGACAATTTCAGTATTAAATCTTTCAAAATTGCAAAATTCCATAGTGAAAGTCTTGATAGTCAGTTTTGTATTCAATAATTTTTGATTAAAAGATTCTAAATTATTTGGTTTCAATTTTAGTTATTTTAAAATTTAATCATTTTTAATTTGAATATTTTAAGTTGTTTGATTTCAATTTTGAACGAATTCAAGTTTTAAAAATGAGAAAGTTTTAGAACTAGGCATTGAAAAGTGAATTATTCCTTATTTTAAAATCTTCAAAAATACAGAAAATTTCAAACTTAATTTGAAAAATTAAAAGAATTTCTCATTGAAAGGCTTAAAATTGTGCAATTTCGAACATTGGAATCATAGCGATCTTCATTTGTATCCTTTTTTTTTAATTTTTAATTTTGAGTATAATATCTCAAAATTGTCCAGCTTTTAGTTGAACATTTGAAACTATTAATCATTTTAAATTAAAAAATGTTTGATTTTCCCTTTCATAACTTTGTATTGTTAATGTTTCCCATTTGAAACTAATTTATTTGTAACGTTTTTTTAGAATAATTCAATTTTAAATGTTTATAATTAAAAAATTTTCCATTGTGAACTGCGAAAATGACGGTGAATTTATTTGTTTACAATAAAACAATTTTTCTAATCAGTTTTAATGTTAAATTATAATCTTTGTATGTAACAATATTCAAAAAGTTTAGCATTTCAGAAGGTTTGACATTTAAACATTCAATTAAGTTTTACATTTCAAATTGTTAAATTTTAATAGCTTCCAATTAAAAATTATTTGAATTCAAAATTTTTCAATTTTCAATTATTCAATTTCTAACGCTTTTAGGTTGAAATAATACAATTTGAATTCCTTTGAATTTTAAATGATCCACTTTTCCAGATACTAATATGAAATTATTCAATTTTCAACATTTTGAAATTGCCCGATTTTCGAAATTTTAATCTGAAATAATTCAGTTATTTGATTCTTCAATTCAAAATAAATTGTTCCATTTTGAACGCTTTCAATTAGAAATAATACAATTTCATCTCTTTTCTAATGAAATTGTCCAATTTTAAACATTTGTATTCTAAAATTTTGAGAGCTTCTGATTCAAAATTTGGCAATTTCAAACACTTTCATTTTCAACTTATTAAACTTTAAACGCTATTATTAAGGAATGATACAAGTTCAATTCCTTTTAATTACATTCGAAATATTGTCCTGTTTTCCAAATGTTACCTAATATTAAATTGTTTGATTTGGGACGTTTTCAGTTCAAATTCGTTCAATATTTATTTCAAATTTCAAGCACTTTCAACTCAACATTATACAGTAATGGATTTTTAAATTGTTTATATTTTTAATGCAGGGAAATAAAAAATCACGGGCGTAAACGTGCGTTTGGCGCGCGTGCATTTACTGCTAGTTACCTATAAAATATATAATATTTATTATTAATTTAACAAATATTTCCTAGCAAGTTAAGTTGGTGAAATTCAAAAAGAATATCGAGATAAAAAATTGGTCAATATAAAATTGCGAAAACTCTTTTAGAGTATTATAATATGTAGTCGCTGTTAACTGAAATTTCGAAACCGCATGTCCAAACGACCAATGATCCACGTGTCGAAAAGGTTCTGTATTTTAAAAGGCAATAGGATTAGACAATATCAATTATTATTTTGGTCAATTTACATAAATCAGAAGGAATGATTGTATAATGCATTTTTTGTGTCTAAAAGAGCTGCGTGAAAGGAGAAGCCATTTTGATTGACAATTGGAGGTCCCATTTCGACATTAAAGTGTATTATATAATCTAAAATCAATTAGTGCTACACATTTTACTTTATAGAATTCTTAAAATTGATCGCAGAATATTTTATTAAGAAAAAATGCTTAAATTATAATAATAATTAATACTATATACATATGGTGATGGTAATAAAATGGGATATAAATCATATCTGATCTAAGAGTTTTTTCAAAATTTGTTACTAAATTAATATTAAAACTCTTATCTACTTTGAATTGTGGCAATAATTAATGATTCATAATAATGAAATAAAAAATCCTCTAAACTCGACATTCCATCGAATTTGCGATTTCTTTAAAGTTTCTTATAATTCAGTGAATCTCTCTTTTGAAAACACATATTTTTTTTAAATATATATATTTTTAATTTCTGGGAGTATAAGAGTTTACCTAAATGATAAATTCATAGAATTTGTACAATATTGGGCGAGAATGCAATAAAACTGAAATTTTCGCAAGATTTTTGTGAAAACAAATAATTTTGTCAAAATTGCTACTTGAATTTTTATATAATTCTTGAAAATTATATACAGAATTCTTTGTTTGAAATTCTGTAATAATTCTGAACATCATTATTGAAAAATTTCAAATTTAAGTTTTCAAAATTGAACAATTTGAATTTTGGGGCAATCTAAACGAAAACATGTCGGAATGAAACACAGAATGCACAATTAAAAACGGATACAATCAAAATTGATTATTTTTTCATTGAACGAGTCTAGAAAAGCGCTAAATATTGCAATTGTTAAAATAAAACTTTTGATCGTTAAAAAATGGTTTCATGCAATTTTCCAGAAATTTTAACCAATTTCTTTATCAATTATTTTTGAACGGTCCGTTTGCGACTTCAACATTTAAAAATTTAGACTCAGGAAAGTAATTTTTTTCGCTTAGAGCTTCGGCTTAGAGCTTATATTTTAGGACCTTACAGCTTGACTATTCCGTTTTGTGGCATTGTTGCTGGAGACTTATATTCGGTGCAGTAAAACGGTATTTTTTTTTTAATAATAGAGATAATTTATTTTATCTGTTTTTTTTTAATTGTGGGTTAACTTTTCAAATCTAGAAAGAAATTTGAAAAACTTCAAAAATTAATAAAATATGCGAGATACAAAAAGAAGTTACAAGTAAAAGTTGCTTTTGTTCAGGAGACCTACACGATGTTTCTTTTCCATTTTTAAATATTTTGAACCGTTTTTTGAGCATTTCCAAAAATGTGGATTTTTTGCAACATATTTGTATTCGTTTCTGCTCTCTAAATTTGAATAAGTGAGAAATGGGTCACTTAATCAAATCAGTAAAAATATTCACTAATTCACAATGCAGTCTCACTTATTCAAATAGCTAGAAATGGGCCACTGATTGAAATCAGTAAGGATTTTCACTGAAAATCAATAAAATCTCACTAATTCATATTTACAGAGTGCCTGCTATAAAGAAAGTGTAAGAAGCCACCTGATGATGATCTTTAGGTAGGAAAAACCTTAGTGATACTATTTATATATTTTTAAGCTTTTAACCCAAAAAATTGTTTTTTGAAAACTTTCAAAAATTACATTTTTTCAAATAACGCTTAACCTGTGTGTGGGGCGTTGTTTCCATGTGGATTCGCCCAGATAGAAAAGTTTGTAACGTTTATTTTCTATAAAATCTACAATTAAGGCCTAAACCCTGTACTTACATGCCTGTATGAACAAGAACTTACTGTAATTTTGGTACCCCGTTATTAGCCTTTAATTTAGATTTTACACCATTACCTACGAATCCACTTTTAGCAAACTTGCTTGAAATTAAAGTTCATATATTGAGATAAAACTTTTAATGTTTTGAAATTGGGAATTAAGGCCCAAATTCTAGGTTTTAGAGAAAGTAAACGTAACACATTTCAATCTGGATGAATACACGTGGAAACAACAACCCGAACATATCTTAAGCGTCATTTGACAAGAAGATTTTTTGGAAATTTCCAAAAACGTTTTTTTTTAACAAAAAGTTAAAAAATCAAATAAAAACAAAGCACATAATGCTTGTTCTACCTGAGGAACAAACTCAAGTTACGTCTTACACCTTCTTTAACGGCCAGAAGGGAATACAAACAGGTTGTGAAAAAATACACATTTTTCGAAATACCGTTAAAAATATCGAAAAATAGTATTTTTTCCCTGCATCTACAATATTTTCAAAAAAAAAAAAAAATTTTTATTGAAAAAAACACAGCCGCCGTTTTTTTAGAAAACAAATTTTCCAGAATTGATTGGCACCCCATTTTAAAACTTTTTTCTTTAAAAAAACTATACACATACTAAGTTTTATGCCTTCGTAATAATTAGAACATATTTCAAGAGTACTGCACTAACTATTACGGATTGGATCCTATTATGGGGAAGTAATTTTTGTGCCTTATATTTTGGGTTAAAATGCTTTTGCAAACCCTTGAGCAAAAGTTCATATAGCTATAAGAGCCATTAAGAATCTTCTATTTAAATCAAGAGGGCGCTTTAAAAAATAATTTACTACATATATTTTTCAGAAAACGATATGGTCGAATACAAATTTTTTTTTGGTTTAACCATAGAATATGGTTATATGCGGACCACATAATATTTGGTTAACTCAACTAAAATTTTTGGTTTCTTTAACCAAATACTTTGGTAGATGGATTATTTGGTTGATTAAACGAAAAAATTTTGTTGGGTTGATCAAATATTTTGTTGAACAACCAAAACTTGTTTAATTCACCTAAATGTTCATGTATATCTAAGGGAACAGTTTTTTTGGTTCAATAAATTTTCTTTCTGGGCGTCGAAAGTAAATCAAATTTTACAAAGTCATAGTAATGATTGGTAGAAATGAAATTTGAAATCATGGATTTTTGCTAAGAGCGATTAGGTATCCTAGACTCTTGGTGTTCAAAGAATGACGAAAAAATTGATAGGTAGCTGATTTTACTTTCCATCATTGTAATATTTCTTAATTCATAAACTTGAAGAAGAGGAGGGGCATGTGGTACTGTCTATGTGAATTCAACACGTGGAAGGGATGCTCGATTCTATTATTCATGTCGACGTTAATACCGCGACCGCGACGCAGGAAAAGTGACTTCCTCGCGTGGAGCACGAGCAAGGTTCCCCAGACCGGTAAGAATGAAAAATTTCTCGGTCCCTCGCAAGTCAAGTTGAGTCAAGTGAAGCAAAATCGAGTCAGCGGTGCAGTCGGTGGTCCAGCGTCGAAGTAAACGGTCTTGGTTCTAATTATCGTGAAACCGAGGGTAGGAGGGAGGGTTGCTCCTCTATGTGTTTTACGTTATTTCGTTTGAAAACCATAATTGAAAAAAAACTCTCCGCGATTCGTCGATTTTTGTGACTGTCGGTACCAGCAACTGCAGCTAGTGACTTAATTTTCTAGGTAATTCAAAAAAAGATTTTTATATACTTTCTTCGTAGTTCACTGTAGTGATTCAACTAATTTTTTAACAGTGAATCAATATTTAAATTCGGTGGATCGAATTGTAATTGCGTTGAAAGCTATTTTAATAAATTACAATTTAAATAGTTGTAAGTGGAAATTTTCAATTGAATGCAAATTAGAGCAATTTTGTTTCTACATATGAAGGTGAGTTCCTGAAGTTAACTGGCTTTGTTTATGAGAAAATTCGAGGTGATTCATTCAAGCATTTTTATTCATTTGCAAAATGTCGATTTCCTCATGATTTGAAAAGTATCATTTCTAGTTTTTTGAAGTATAAAAATAGAGACGGTTCATTTTTTTGGTTTATGATCTCTTAGCACATATATGTGAAGCATAGAGTGTTTATGACATTTAAATAATTTTCTTTGATATAAATAAAAAAATCCGCTCAAATTCACTTACCTTATACATTATACTATTAGCTTTCGAGAAACTAGAGGTGGACGATTTTTTTGCACTTGAAGGACAAGTTTTTTCAACTTTGGACCGTAACTAACAGCTCAATTTTCAATTTAAGATAAAAAAAATAAAAAAATCGAGCTGAAATTTTGTTTTGCTCGTAGCGCACATTTTTTCAACTTCGAACTGTAATTAAAATCTAATTTTTATTTTATTAAAAAGAACAGAATACAGCCATCCATATTTTTCGCTCGAGGCGCATTTTTTCTTGTTTTTAGACTCTAACTCCTAATGTTCAATTAGAAGAGGTTAAATCAAATTAAATTTGCGAATTTGCAAAAATTGTTTTTAAAAGTTCCAAAAACATACAAAAACAGCCCAAAATTTTCTTTTGAATTGCAAAAATGTTGGGAAAATTACATTATTAAAAAGTCCTTTTGTCAGAATGTGTATTGGAATTTATATACCTATATTTCAAGTAGAATTAAAATATCAGGGGTCTTTCCCCCGCGTTTCCCTTTTTTTCGTAATTCCCCTTTCCCCCCTTTTCTCTTTGTATATTGTTATCAAATATAAAATTAAAACAGTTGAAAAAAATAAATAGTAATTTGAAAAATTAGTAATAGAAGGTGAATAATCTTTAACACTAAAAGTACCAAGCGGGGTCAATCGACCCCTTTGGATTTTTAAAGTGGTAAATCTCCGCAGCGGTTGCGTGCAGAGAGATGGCGTTTTGTGATTTTAAATTATTTATAAATAGGAGTATTTGACAGCTTTTTCGGAAATATTGGATGCGCACTTAAAAAAAAAATTAAGAAATCATTCAAAAATCATCAGATAATGCCGGTACTTCTAGTGTTAATTGAACCGTACAAAGTTGAATAATTAAAAAATGTAATATTTCAATTTGATCAACTGCAAAGTTAAATGTTCTAACTTGAACAATTTTGAGTCAAACATTCAGCATTAAGCCACTTGAATTTTAAATCTGTATTTGAGTGTTGCGCAGTCTCAAATTTTATTGTTGAATCTTACCATACAACATTTACAATGTTTATTAAGCCGTTTTCAAACCTGAACGACTTAGGATTGGAGTAAAACTTTAAATCTGAAATATTTTCGGACTGAAACTACACAAATTAAATTTTGTTGAATTTTTTTAAATATTTTAGGCAGTCAAACTATTTTTAATTTGAATTTAAGAACATTAAAGGGTGCCCTTAAAATTAAAGAGCGCAGTTTGAAATACAAAATTATTTCATTACTAATAGTGAAATTAAAAAAAAGAGAAAATATTCCTGAATATGAGAACGATTTTAAACACATAAAGATTGTTTTTCTAGCAAATTTTATTTTTTGCGGACTTTTTTATATCACCGTGAATGGATTTCAAAGGAGCATATCCAAATTTCAAACGAAATTCTTTAATGTCAGAAATAATTTCACAGAAATTTATTTAAAATTTTGTGAAATAATATTGTATAATTATTGAAATTTTAAATGTTGATTTATTTCTTTTGTTTCTTATACACATAACACACATCCTATCTACAAAAATAAGTGGAATGAATTTCTCGAAAATCTCGCACTCATTGTTGTTAAATACATGATTGTTTGCATACTGCGTGAATCCGACTTTCAGTGGCTGTTTTTAATTTGTTCTTTTAAATTTTCTGGAATTTCGTAGATCGCATTTTCCAAATGAGGAATTCTAATTCTAAAAATAAATTCCTATAAGAGCAAATCTAAATTGTATATGATACTTTAATAATAAAGACAACAATTCTGTTATTAACTTTCTGACCAAGTGTTTTCAAAATGATAAGCGGATTCTATTCTTAACCCTTTGGCCATATTAAGTACAAATTTTCTGCACCTTCAATCTAATGAATCAAATTGTCTAAATAAGGGAGCGTTCACATATCACGTAACATTATTTTCTACCTTTTTTAAACCCCCCTCTCTGTGTAACAGTCCGTAACATTTCCTTTGGACCCCCCACCTTTCACCGCCATTACGTAATATTTTTTGTATTATGTTGAAAAACATAATAGACGCTTTTTAAATAAAAAACAAGGTTTTTTCAAATGAACTATTGTCTAAAAATAAATAAAACAATATATTGATGCAACACTGAATGCTTTTCAAATATTTTTTTCAGTCATACAAATATTGAAATTGAGGACAAGAAAAGAAGTATTATCAGTATGTTATTAAATTTATATAAATATCATTTTTATAAGATAACTGAGAAAAATAAAAAAGATTTTTGAATATTTCAGATGTTTCAAAAAAGAATCTAGAATGTTTTGAAGACATTTTTTTTATTTTACAGTACCTTACCTATTATTATGAAAAATTCGAGTCTTTTTGAAAGATATTTAGGGCTTTCAGAAGATTTGAAGGAATCAAAAAGCTATTTGATAAATTTTCGGAAATGTTTCCAAGTTTTAAAATATTTTTAATCTATTCAAAACCTCTTAAATTCCTTAAAATATTTTTAACTGACTCGAATTTTTCTTAACATTTTGAAAACTCATCGAAAATGTACAAAAATTACCCTAAAATATTCCAAATTTCCCCACAAATTTTAAGAAAATTTTTTTATTTTCTTGAAACCTTCCAACATTCTTTTGAAACTTTTGAAGTTTTTGTTTGAAATGTTTGAAAATCGACATTTTATAAAATCTTTTAAAGCTTAAAATTCTTTTTAAATCTCTTCAAATCTTATAAATATTTCCTCAATTCACTTGATTTTTTTTTATTGTTTAACCTTAAAATATTGAAACATTTTGCTTTAAAATATTCTACACTAATCTTCGAAATTTTAGAATATTGTTTGAAATGTTTTGAAATCTTTTTCAATTTTTTTAAAAGTTTATTTTCCAAAATGAAAAATAATTTAAAATTTCCCCAAGAATCTTAAGAAAATTCTTTGTTTTTAATCTTTTCAGAATTTCTAAACTTTTAAAATTATTCAAATTTTTCCTGAATTTCTGTTAAATTCTGCAAAATTAAAAAAGATGCCTTAATATCTTTTAGATTCTTTCTTGACAATTTTAGAAATAAATTTAAACGAGGTTTTCCGGGTTTCAATCGTGTGCAAAACAACGAATCATGCCGACGTTTCGTGAACATTGCAGTTCACTTCTGCAGGGCTGACCTTAAACCGTTTCAGTTTCAGATCAGCCCTGAAGAAGTGACCTGCAATGTTCATGAAACGTCGGCAAGATTCGTAACTTTGCACGCAATTGAAACCCGAAAAACTCCTTTAAATTTATTATAATGAAATATCGTGAAAGCATTAAATCAATTTTATAAATCTTTGGAAATGTTTTCAAATCTTTTTAAATATTCTCTTTAAATTAATTTTTCAAAATAAAAAATCATTTTAATTTTTCTTAGAAACCTAATGATCTTTTTTTCATTTTCTTAATACCTTACAACATTTTTTGAATATCTTTACAAGTTTTAATTCTTCTGAGACGTTTCCAAACTTCTAAATATCTCTTAAACTTACTCAGATTTTTTCTAAAATGATTTAATATGGCAAAATTGCAAAATTTTGCTTTAAAATCTTTTACACTCTTTTTAAAAATTTTAGGAAATAATTAAAAATATTTTGTAATAATTTTCAACTTTCTCTCAGAATTCATGAAAAAAAAAATCATTTGAAATTTTCCCATGAATCTTAAGAACATTTTTTTCATTCTCTTGACACCCTGCCAAATTCAGTTTACCTAAAAATTGTTTAAATCCTGAAAAACAAAAATTGTCTTGAAGTCTTCCATATTCTTTTTTCACACATTTTAAATCTTTAAAACTTAAAATTACTCTTTTAAAATAAAACCTAAACCATTTACAATTTTCCCAGAAATCTTTAAAAAAAATTGATCCCCTCAAATCTTTCAAAATTAGTAAAAAGCTTCTAAATTTTTTGTCAAATTCTTCGAAATAACTTTTTGCCCATAATTTAAGTTGTCTTGTCTCTTTGAAAATGTACAAAAGTTTACGAGTTATAGTTTGGCAGCAAAATTTTAAGGACAGAATTATTTCCCAATGCTAAACAATTATTTACAATTTAAATTTTCTCGTTTTCGAGCCCCACACGTAACAGACCGTAACGAAACACGAACCCCCTCCCCCTTTTTAACGTTACGTAATATGTGAGCGATCTTTAAGTAATTTTATTTCGTGATAAAATTTATTTCTGAATGTTTCTAAATATTATTGATAAAGGAAAAAATTTTAATCGTAAATGTTCTGTAATATTCGGAAATAATTCTCTTCTTAAAATTTTTTTACTTTTTGAAACCAAATTTTTCAACTTTTTAAGTTTACAAAATGTTAGAAAAAATTTGAATAGGCTTAAGAAATATCTAGAAGTTTTGAGAAGATACAAAAATAATTTTTAATTTTTAAATATTTCAACCAACTTCAAATGAAAGGTAGATTTTTGAAGATTTCGAACAAAAACCTTAGAAGCTTTTTAAGCATTTTGAAAGGTTTCAAGAAAATAAAAAAATTTTCTTCAGAAGATTTTTTTATTTGACAGGATTTTTCTAAATTAAAGGAAAAATTTGAGGCAGTTTAAATGATTTTAGGACTGTTTGACGCTGCGAAAACATTAAAAAATATTGTATAAATTTTCGGAAATCTTTCAAAATGTCTTAAAATCTTCTGAATTAGTTTTTGAGAATTTTGCATATCTTTTGCACTGTTTAAAAATATTTTTAAATAGGCTGTGTCTAGTCGTCCCGAAAAAAATTGTGGAGCTGGAAAAGGGTAAAAATTATTCTGGTTAATAGAACATTCGTCACTTTCGAAAAATATTCAATATTTTTTGGTTAAAAATATAACTGTTTAAAAATTATTCTTCTTTGTTTGAGGATTCAACTATTTTGAGGAAAATTCGTCTTTTGGTTGAATGTAACTTTTTTGGATTTGAAATTAAAATATTTTTTAGTTGAAATATCGCAAGCTTTTATGCATATGCATGATCTTACGTGTGGTGACATCAAGGGCCTTAAGTTCTTTCTTCGTCCATTGAACCGCCCCAAATGAGTAGAGTGGAACCGGGACAGCAAGCATATATATATATATATATATATATATATATATATTGGATGTAATCTCTAACGACTCAACAGGAAAGATAAATTGATATTCTCTTAACTTCCACCTAGAATGGTACATATTTGAAATTCAAAGTCACGAATTTTCGATAAGTTTTAACGATTGTTTTTTTACATGAAAGTTTTTTTAAGGTCTGAAGTCTGGAGTGTCGTCCCGATATGTCTTCTTCTAGAGACATTAACGCAAATAATCATAACGACTGCTCACTCTAATGTCTAACGCTCGAAAAAACAAGATCACCCGAAATTTGAAAATGCAACCCAACGATGTGTGTGCAGCGCTGTTATATCAACCCAGCGATACTTGAATAAAGTCCAACGTTGGAAATGCAGCCCAACGACATCTGTGATTATCTACCGCTGACAATAAGCTATATTTGGATTTAGAAATCAACCTAACGATGTTCGTAGGAGCCCAGCGTTGAAGAGAATTAGAGCGAGTAATATTCTGGATTTTGAATTCCACCCAACGATGTTTGAAAATATCCAACGCTGGAAGGAACGAAATTCTTTTGCAGAAGGAAGTAAGTATTCATCTTGAATACATTCTGAGCAATGCGGAAAGCGCGCGAAATTGGAATTCAACTATCCGTTTATTAAATCTAAATTAAATCTAAATAATATTAAAGTATTAAAAATTATTGAAGCAAACACGGTTAAATAAATACACAGTTTTTTACATTTGAATAATTTATCTATTGTTCGCAAATTTTACAGGACATAAAATTTACAAAGTAAATGACATTTATTGCACATATTTAAATTCGAAAAGATTATAGGGTCCTCCTAAATAACAAAAATAGAGCTTTTTTGTAGCTGCTGCTTCTTGCAACTTCTCATACGTCTCCTCACATGCAGCATCTTCCAAAATTTTAATGATCCTGCCTGGTAAGAAGAATGCATACTGGTTTTCCAACTCAGCCACAATTTTTCTACCATACTTTGTGTGTACTTTACGAATGATTGAAACAGCGTATTTTTTCTGCAGGGTAAGAGTTAAAAGCGGTCTTGTAGGAAAAACTCTATCCATTTGGCCAACTTCGTTAATACCTTTGAGGTACATCTTCTCCAAACGCATTTTTCACTTTTACTGTTTTCACTTTTACTAAATGCCTAGCTCTGCACTGTGCTTGATGATAGACTGAAGCCACTAAAATCTAATGCTTCTCTTAAACCGCATCACCCCTACTCTAATTACGTTCTAGATAAACCGATCAAAGTTTCTATAAGGCTCGTTACACGTGTTACCTGCATTAAGTTTCTGGAACCATCGATACTGAATACAATCTCTAACGGTTTCGCGAAAAATATCAATCGAAAGTTTTAACTTCCACCTATTATGATACATATTTAGAATTCATTGTCTCAAAACTTACAAAAATTTTGATGTAATATCTAACGATTTTTTATAAATCGAAATTTCTAGAAGATCGGACGTATGACGCGTTTTCTCGATATGACTTCTTCCTCTAGAGGCATTAACGCAAATAATCATAACGATCGCTCACTCTAATGTCTAACGCTCAGAGAAACAAGTTCTCGTGGAATTCGAAAATGCAATCCAACAATGTGTGTCCAGCGCTAAAATCTGATATCAACCAATCAATTTAGATTTACAGTTCAACCCAACGATGTTTGTAGAAGTCTGGCGCCGAAAAGAATGACAGCAAACAATATTTTGAATTTCGAATTCCACCCAACGATGTTTGTAATATTTAACGCCGGAAGAAAAGATACCGAATAAAATTCAAAATCTGCTGAACTAATTCTTAACTAACTGAATGATTTTGAATAAATCTTCACTCGATGTCCAACTGAATGTTATGTTTATTCAAAAAAAAAAGATAGCCTAATTTACAAGAAAAAATCTTAACCTACAACCTGATAAAAGTAAACGTAGTTAAAACATAAATTCACAATGTTTATAAAAGTCTTTGAGCACTGTACTGGTCCAACCATTTTTTCTTTTCCAATCCTGTAGAGTAGACTGCACTAGCGTTAGCTAGTGTATCTCGAATTACGAGCCTCACTTCTTCATAGGGTATGTCACGGAAGTCCATTCCAAGCCATGATAATTGCGCGTCAACCATTCATTTTCACTCTTGTATTTAGCAGGCAGCGAGTCCCAGTAGCAGATTGAGACCACAGGTTGAGCGTCTTCCCGAAGAGGAATTATAGTCTACTTCTTGAAGACGAACTGGTTGATGGGCTTCTTGAAACCTTGGATGTTTACAAAGAACTCCATATCGATGAAAACTTAACGTTATTGCTGAAATCATCTCTATTTTATACATTTCTCCCTCCACCATCACTGACATCACCTTCACTTCTGTCAATACCCCCAACACTATCTTCTTAAATCAACTTCTTTACGCTACCACTAAGGAGTTGGTACTGAATCATAGGGTCATGTATGATTATACAGTAGGTTGCAGTTGCAGCGGGAAAATTTCTGCATATTCAAATTCCAAACAAACGTACACAGAGGTCTGCTTGAGAAACTCATTTTGTTTTGAGCTATCAATGACACTGAGAGGAGCGTATTCTTTGAAATCACTTTTCTTCAACATTGGTTCAGACTCTTTACCATAGTAGGCTGCCTGAAATTTTGCATACATCTCATACAGAAGTGCAAATTGATTATGACCAAAGTCCAGATTTAAATTATCGTATGGATAGTACTGTGAATTGAGAAATAACTTGACATTGGTTATATTGCAGTGATCGAAGCAAATAGTAAATTTGGCAAGCCTATCCTTTCTGCCTGTCTGGCAACCCAGTATAATGTAGCATGGTTTTTCCAACTGACTTGACGTTTACATAGTCCATATATGTCTTGAGGTGGTGGGAAGCAGGGGGTATTCATACAATTCCTATGAGCAAAAACTCATGGTTGTGAGAAAATCTTTTTCAATTAAGTCCAGCAACTGTATCTTTTGCTGATCTGAAACCATTACGTATGGTATCATCCATTCCACTTTATGAATCGATATTTTAAATTGCTCTGCGCTTCCTGGCGCTTGTCGTGCCTGAATAATGGAATTTAATTCACTGCGTGATTTTGTCAAGATACGTTCATGCTTTGTATGAACAACGATCTTTCGATAGTCTTCGGCAAATCCTAGAATCATACTGAGCGGTATAGTGGCATCAAAGTGTCCCTAATCATTGGTCAGACGCTTTGTTTCTTCTGGGATGTCGAGCCATCCTGCATTGAGATCATGACGAATTTCATCAAACAGATAGCAGATAGCATTGCTCACTAGTGCTGTACCAGTAACAGCTGTAACTACATCAGGGCTTTTCAGTCTTCCATACACATGCAGTGAACACTTGCTGGGTAGTATACACAAATCTTGATGCTGGACAGCAATTCGAATTCCATCACTATTGTTGAATGATGATGAGGCATAAGGCTGATGTGCCTGAATTTCATAGTGAGCTATAGACTCATCAAATCTCACTGGTGTTTGAATGATTAGTATTTCTTCCATTTTTATTGCAACAAAAGGAGATGATAAATATCTTGAATGGACGTTTTAGTTTCTTTTTACACCAGGTTGGATCTTCAGACCAAGCTCTGAAGTAAATAGCACGTTGTGAGGTGTTAGCTCCTTGCGTGCTGCTTTTGACAGGTTGAGCTAAATTTCATGTATTGTCTACACGGCGATTGCAAGGTGAATGACATGTGACGGCACTTCAACGGTCTTATATCCTGGTGGCACAACAGGAAAGAATTCATGAATTGTGTGCACTTTTCGATTATTTATATAAGCTTCAGTAGTGATATTGCACTCAACTCGTAGATCATTCACCTTGAGAACAGCCATAGGTAGATCAGAGATATGAGTCTTATTGGCTTTATCAACACGTGAAGAGAATTCCAACAATCGTCCAATAGAATCGTGAGGTTGAAAGTTCACTTTGCGATCACACTTTATCTCGCTGCGCAATGTGTTATTATTTGGCTTGATGTTTATTGTAATATCATCAATTGCTAGCGCCTTCTGGACATAACTCTCAATGTCTTCAACCTCATAGCTACCAGTAGGTATGGTCACATCTCAATCACCAACACAGATTTTATTTTTTACAGTGTCAACGTTGGGAATTGCATTGGATGTGAGCATTTCAACGAGTTTAAGAACATAGTTCTTTTAAGGAAAAAGTTCTATTGGTCGAAAATACTCTGAGTCTAGCACCGAAGAGTTTCCTGTTATCGTGAGATTGAATGAGTCAGCCATGTAGATTTTTTCTCTGTAGTAACTCTAGACAGTTCATTACACACTCTTATATAGACAGTATTCCTCTTTTATATGCAATTGCCCAGATAGAAATTTTAAGCACGAGTGTCCACATTCAACACTGTCATAGTCCTGATATCTGTCATGATTGTACTTTATCACGCTACCAACACCGAAAATTGGAATCAATGACAAAACACCATTGACTTTCGAAGGTATTGGTAGAACACGTGGCTTTTGCACTTTATGTTTATCACCCACGTTTTCGACAGCTTCATGTGCACCTCTGATTGCAGACTTGATGGTCACTTTTGCATCACTACTTCATTTCATTGCTTTCTTAGCTGCATTCAAAACCTTTCTAAAGGCTATTAGTTTATGTTTTGCAGCTGGTTTCTTTTTCCCACTAGGTTTCCTCTTCTTTGGACTGCGTTTCTTCTTCAACCCCATACCGAGTTTCGCTTTGGCTTTCATCACGTTAGATATTGCTAATGCTGCCGCTTTGTCGCAACGTCTAAAGGATTGATACCCGGATTGCTTCTAGCAAGTCGTTTGGCTAGCCTAGAACCTGGACCACAGTATTGGTAGCCAGGTAAGTGTAACTTAAACGGAAAGCTGTTGATAATTTTATGGACGAATCCTTCACCTCGATAATGACGACGTGATGCTTTGTTCACTTTATGGTGAACAATCATTCTTCACTGAACGGAGGTTAGCACGCAACTGATTTGGAAGCTATATAAGCGCTGTATTTATAGTTTTCATAACAGTTGAGATCAAGATTCGGTTCCAGACACAACCTATCAAACTTCCGGTATGTATTATTGATACCATAATCAAATCAAAAAAGGATAGGATAAAACGACATGGTAGCCTTCTTCCAGACAGCATTCGCGCAGTGTTTTGTGGACCATCAAATTGCGGCAAGACAAATACATTACTTGCCCTGATCTTACACACAAACGGATTGAAATTTAAAAGTGTCCACGTCTACTCGAAATCCCTCAAACAACCTAAGCAAAAATTCTTGGAACGGGCGTTGAATGATGTAGGTGGAGTTGAGTATTTTCCCTTCAGTGAGCATGAAGAAGTAATGTCACTAAGTGAAGCTCAACCAAATTCAATAATTGTATTTGATGATGTTGCCTGTGAGACACAGGACAATATTCGAGCCTTCTTTTGTACGTACAGTCAATCTGTTGATACATGTCAAGCAGAATAGAAAGAATTTAAGACGTGTGTATGACGTTCATGTGAACACTGAGAAGAGTTATTTACAATTTAGAGACTTATTTTCAACATGTTGGAATACTGACAAGTATGGATTTGTTGCCATTGATAAGGATAGTGTGAAATATACAGAAAAGGTTTAGACTGTTTTATCTCTCTATAAATATATGTCATGCAGCGGAAACGATGTCATTATAAATTGAGACATCAACACATCAGCATGTAAAAGTTTCACAGGGAGAAAGAGGTGCTCCCTCAAATCGCTAAAGCTAGTGAGGTGGTTTGGCGTGAACATCATATGCTCAAAATGAGTAAAGAAGCCACTGAAAATATAATGAGTGAAACGTTTAAGCCAATCGTCATGCCACTGCAGAAACTGGTTGACATACCGAATCCTTCAATCAAGAAGGAAGTTAAACAAAATGAGCTTGTAAAGGAAAAAGAGTAGACGGATGAGCAGGAAGAGGATGATGATAATGCTTCCTATATGACTGCTGATGCTGTAGGAGAACAAGATACAACTATGCTTCAAGAAGAGGTCATGACTGAGCCTGCTGATAATTACGAGTATTTAACAAACAAATATCTCAGGATGCTGCAACAAAATAAAAAGCAATATTTGGATATGGTTTATGGTGTGCGTAAGCTCATTGATGGCAGCCTTATAATTGTTGACAAACCGATTAGTTTTAAGGAACAATATGTTAATGTTCGTGGTGAACAGTATCTGAAAACGATTATTCTGCTTGAACGGTTGTTTCAACAAAATCCAGAAGAATTCCACATAAGCACTGACGATCGAAACAATAATAAGGAAATTTCGATTGCTACAAATGCACACTAGCGTCTCAAGCAGCAGGCAACCCGAGTCACAACAATGAAATTATATCAATTATTGAGGAACTGCGCGAAGCTAAAGTCATATATTAGGAGGGTACTCATAATGCTTTCGTCAGTATTACGATGACTATCGACGTATTTGGACGTCACCTGGATTGAACCGCTGCAGCAAGCCGTGGGTTGCCTGGTGTTGGATTCAAGATTACCTCTGACGGGCATTGCGACGTCGATGGCAAGAGAGTTTGTGACGTTAGTGAAGTCAAGGAACAATACCACGCAGTCAATTTGGGACTTGTACAGCGTATTGTACGAAACGAGATACGTACTGTGTATCAAGTCACATCATCTATGCGAACAGAGATTGACAATAATAATTTGATGATACGTATACTCGAAAAATCAATTAACCAAAAACTGAAAAAACTGCAGATTGACACCCAACAAGATTTGTCAGTTCATAA
The DNA here is from genome assembly GCA_011634705.1 of Andricus grossulariae. NCBI lineage: Eukaryota > Metazoa > Arthropoda > Insecta > Hymenoptera > Cynipidae > Andricus > Andricus grossulariae. Next base: position 79,702,687 of record JAABKJ010007545.1, on the reverse strand, counting down.
TACTGAACTTATTGCTCAGTTGGAAGCTCAATCAAACGCACTCGAGAATGGATTAAAAGAAATTGACAGTAGTCACAGAACTGCATAAACCTGCTGAAAAGAATTATCCACGTCGCCGTATGCAAATGTGTGGTAACAACGAGACGTGGCAGACAGATTTGGTTGAAATGCTACCCTATCCGCGTGAGAATAATGGTCACAAGTATTTACTTACCCTTATAACATAGATATTTTCTCCAAGTACGCTTGGGCGGTTGCTGTTAAAAGCAAAATTGGACCAGATGTCACTTCAGCGAAGGAATCTATATTTGTGTAGGGTCGTGTACCAAAAAACTTTCACACAGATGAAGGCAAAGAATTTTATTATACAAATTTTGAACATCTTGTGCAACGATACGACATCAATCTCTACTCAACGCATAGTAATCTAAAGGCGTCAATCTGTGAAAGATTTAATCGCACGCTCAAGAATAATATGTGGTCACAATTTAGCTGAAGAGGCAACTATAAGTGGATAGATATTTTGTCTACTCTCATCTCCAATTACAACAATACCAAACATCAATCTATCGGTATGAAGCCAAAAGATTTCCATGCTGAGGATGCAGAGGGGCTGATTCAATGCTTGAAAAAATTACAAAATATACCTAAGAGAAGACCAAAGTTCAAAATTGCTGACAAAGTTGGAATCAGCAAGCACAAGCACGTTTTTTTGAAAGGATACATTCCCAACTGGACCACAGAGATATTTACTGTGGATCGAGTTGTGCCCACGAATCCAGAGACGTACAGGCTTTAAGGCTGTTAAGAATAATCCGTTTCTGGTGGATTTTATGAGCAAGAACTTCTGAAAATTAAGCATCCAGACGTATAATTTGTGGAAAAAGCAATCAAGAAACGTGGTGACAAAATATGTGTAAAGTGGCTTGGATTCGACAGTACACACAACAACTAGATAGATAAATCTGATATGTAATCAACTTTGTGCAATGCTGAATCAATTTTATATAATGTTGAATCAACGTTGAAGCAATGTTGAATCAACGTTAAATCAACGTTAAAGCAACATTGAATCAACGTTAAAGCAGCGTTGAATTAACGTTAAAGCAACGTTGAATCAACGTTAAATCGATGTTGAACCAACGATGAACCAGCGTTAAACCAGCGATGAAGCAATGTCAAACCAACGATAAATCAATGTTGAACCAATTTTGAACCCACGATGAGTCAATGTTAAACCAACGATGAATCAACGATGTATTAATATCAAACCAACCATAACGATATAAGTGTTAAAACGAACCATAAACTTATGTGTTAAATTCATATCAAGTCTAAGCTTGTACTAACTAGATGTAAGGTTTTGCTAAATAAATACAAAGCAATTCATACGCATATATATTTTCTTTTCGTTTCGTTAAATCATGATGACATCTATTTACAAAATATTGAAAATAAGGAAACCTCTAAATAAATATTTACGACTAATCTTTTACAAGAAGATCTAAAAGTTCCATATCATTATCGCTGAGGACGTCATCGTCGTCATCATCATCATCATCATCATTGGGCGCCTTCAGAGGTTGCGGATAGGGGAACGTCTCCTAGATGTGAGTGGTACCGGGGAAATCAAATACCCGGGGCGGACATAAAAACCAGCTAGGGGAAGGAACCCCGAATTAAAATAAGTCATGAGTAGGTATGTTAAAAACAATATACCCCAAAGTAGTAGCAATTTCCACACTAATTCCGATCGAGTTCCAGCCCTGTGGTCAGTGCCGGTCCCATGGATTTTGGAGGGGACCAAACATACTTGGACAGGAGCGTCTGCGAAGAGTTGGGTGGTCCTTTGGACGTGACGGAGGAGGTGGGAGCGTCCGTCAACAAGATGGACATCGCAGAAATGGATGTCAAACTCTTAGAGACGTATAGTCTCTTTGAAGAGTTACGAGGCACCATCAAAGAAATGGTGGAGTTTAGAAGCACAAAGATGAACATGTGGCTTCCAATTAGGGACGGGCTAGAACGAGCGCAGCAAATTATCAACCAACTACGCGATCACTCTATGACGACCAAAGGGCTTCATAGGGATCTGATCGAAAATGTCGGACGAACTGCCTGAACGAGAACGATGACCCGTAAGGAGAAAGCAACGAAGAAGACAGACGAAAGCTGCACTCAGACTGACGTAGCCGTGGCAGCTCCCACTCTCCGTTATAGGAAGCGAGAGATGGAGACCACTCTGAGTGTAGTAGAGAAGAGTCCTTTCAAGTCGAGGAAAAAATGGCCGAGGACACGTGGTGCTCCAGCGCCAATGACCTCGACACCAAAAAAGGTAGAGGAAAAGCCAGAGTTCGCACCAAAAAGGAAACAGAAGAAGAAGATGTGAGCTAGAACCGAGGCGGTTCTTAATAAGCCGACCGAAGGTCTCAGCTACGCGACGGTCCTCAAGGACCTTAAGAAGAGAGTGAAACCTGACGGCCTTGGCGTGAAAATCAAAGGGGTCAGGAAAACGAGACACGGGGAGGTTCTGGTAGAACTAGGGCCTGCGTCAAAGGGTAGAGCTGAGCTGTCGGCTGCCATCAAGGAGGCGGTTTGTGGCGGAGCTAGCGTCCGTGAGCTTGTCCCTCGCACCGAGGATGTGATTCTGTACCTCGATACGACGACAGATGCAGACGAAGTAGAGAAAGCCGTTTGAAAACATGTCGGCAGACCGGCTGGAGACAGCAGGGTCATTCTCACGAAAAGACCCTTCAGAGGTAATCTGAAGGTTTTTGTGGAGCCGGCAGAAGATCTGGCGGTAAATCTGGTGCGCCTTGGACACCTTAAGGCGTAGGCTTCGGCCACATGGCAGCGAACTTCGAGGGTCCAGATAGGACTCATTCATGCTGACGATGCGGCAAAGTGGAGAACAAAGCTGCAGTATGCGAAAGGACACCGCAGTGCTTGGGTGTTCGGGTGGGTAATCCAAATCTACTTCCAGTGTATAGCCAATGGGCGAATCGTCAGAAACATTGAAATCCAAATTTTCTAAATTTGTAGGCCGCTCGTAACCACCATAAGGGAGTGGTTGTCCCATTGGCCAAGCATGCAGGTTGTTTGCATCAAAATACATTGTGTAGATTATCTCCCCATTTTTGTTAAAAACTCTCATATACATATTGTTGGTAATCGCATATCTGTTTGGGCATTGGCTCACTCCACCCTTCTTGCCATTCCTAATCATCAGCAACATATCAACGTCGGTGAGGAGTTCTAATCTTACACTTGTATACTTGAGCACGGCGTCCCAAGTCAAGCCAGGAGTAGTGTAGTTGTGTGCGGGATCAAGATAATAAGCCTTGAGACATTGTTCTCGAAAACTTTCAAAGACTTCAACCAAAAGCAGTACATCTGTCTTCATTTAGAGTTTTACATATTCGCCAATACCTATTGTGCATGTGCATAATCCTCATCAGTTTTTGACGAGTCATTCAAAGTGTTCTAGAATTTTTCTTTTGGTGGCAGCCGACGTTCTTTTAGTTTCCCTCTCGAGTCAAGGTATTAAAATGAGCATCGTACCCACTTAAGTTGTGAAACGGTGTGGTCCGCGAATACTGATATTCTAGGTTACAATGCTCGTGCGCTGGGCCACGGTAAATGCCTGTCAGGTGAAAGTGATCACTCACTTTTTTCACTAGTGAACGTAGAGCTTTCTGGTAGATATGACAAGGGGTGGCTTCAAAGAAAGCCTCCAGTTGCCTTGGTGTTAGATCTTGCAGCGGAACTGGAGATCCAAGTATTTCATTACAAATATTTGCTATTCTCTTCAATTTCAGAGCAAACCACTCTGCTGGTTCTATATCTTCAGGGCAGGACTTATAGAAAAACAGTGAATCGTCGTAACTGCACTTGAGGTAATATCCTATATCACAAACCTCATGCTTCTAAAACACCTGAGTGTTTAATGTTGTTTTCTGGCCTTTCGCGGGTTTCAACAGGGACTCGTAGTTGACACAAATAATAAATGGAACCTTCTTTCGATGCTTGAAGTTTTTAAATTCGATGCTATTTTTTCTAGGTCTCGAAAGCACGATTTTGTAGTCATTTAATTTTTTACAATGAAAACTTTTTAGCTGAAAAATAGTGTAGGCATCGATCACAAATATATTTTCGTATTTTCTTTGCAGATAGTTGTCTGCTTACTAATCGAGAAAGATTTTTCACCCATACATAATGAAAATTAAATGACTGATTTCTGCTCTCCCGATAATCTTCTTCTTCATCACGACTCTCTTCGTTCACATACTCTTCTTCTACTCGAAGAAGCTTCACGTGGATATCACTCTTGAGAGACGTAAGATGCAATGGAGCCACATTAAATTCATTCTTCTTGTTTTTGATCAGGCCATAGACGTTTACTGATACGTTATTTTTTTCTTCAAATCTTTTCAAGTCTTTTAATGCAATGGGGAAGTTCATTCCAGAAAAGTCTAATTTATCTTTGTGTTAAGTATAGCTGGATACACGTTTAATGATATTCTTACTCTTAGGTGGATACAGGGTTGATAGTATAGCCTACTTGGAGAATTCGTTGTCATTCTTATATTGCACATTGATACATGCTTCTTTTTTCTTAATGCATGAAGGAAGTTCGCTGTAAGGACTACACTTCATTGAATTATTCTTATTGATGTTTACTGAAAGTTTTATAATTGAGTGTAAGGTCCATCCTCAGTCTTTTTTCTTAAAATCTTCCATTTCTTTAAGAATCGGGTATCTTACATAGTTTTTGAACAAGAGTCTCAAATCTGTGGTATAGTATATTTCTTCATTTTTTTATTTTAAAGTCTTGTCATTAGGCGTCTCCTTACCGACCTTCAAATAATATGTAAGAAGCACAGCGTTCACTTTCAAAGCCCTGTTTTCACGCAAGGCCTTACCCACCTCAGCAATAAATACTCTTTCAGCATCATCTAAGAAGGCAAGAACATCTTTGTTAACTAGGTTGGCTACAACACATGTTTTTATTCTACTGTCAAACACCTTGTCAACGTCAATCCATGTGACTCGATTGGTGATATCATCACGTTTTGTTCTTTTATTCTGCAGATCACTTCCTTTTCTACTGAGCAAATCATAACGAGCCTTGAGACATGCTATTTAGGCACTTCCTTTTTTGATTTATTGTTAGTGGTAGTGTTTTTCCAGAAATCTCCTTTCTCACCATCTTTACACACATTATACACTCGTTTCTCCATTTATTGACATTTTTCCAGCTGTATATGTCCAGATGATGACAATGAAATCACGTTTGAAGCTTCTTCGATCATAGAATGAAGTTTTACACACTCGCTGAGCAGCATCTTTACACTTAGTCTAGGATTTATTATTGAAGATCCTCAATCTTCACTTCAATTACCACTTCTATGTTTTAATGTTCACCACTTTGCAATTTGAAATGTAATGACTAAGTCCAAGCTCTGAGACCTTCTTTTATAAGCTGCTACTACTCAAACTTCGTATTGGCAGTACTAAAGTTTTCCCCCTACCACTTTTTTCACTCTCTTGCTTACTATTCACTTTCTCTAATGCTCACTATTTACTTTTAATATTAATCACTTCACTGTCGAGAATAAACTGACTACGCTTCGCTGGAGTCCGCCTTTATAGAGCGTTACCATCTCTCTACTGACTCTTCTAGAAAGTTTGAACCAGAAGTTTGACCTGTCTATAAAATTGTAGAAAGTTGTACCGGAAGTTCGTACCAATTGTATATACTAATAGGGTTTAACCACTTGGTTGATACATTGAGGTTGTAGGTCGGTAAGGTAGGCATCTACATTATCGACCGAGACATGAAGCACTGGCAGATTCCTACCTTATCTACTGCTGTAAATGCAGATTTCTACCTTACTGGCTGATCGTAAACAGATTTCCACCTTGCCGACTGACCGGTAATGCAGAGTTCTACTCTACTGGCTGATAGTAAAACAGATTTTCATCTTGCCAGCTGACGATAATGCAGGTTTCTACCATACTGACTGAGTGGCTCACATATAACTGTCTTACCCATTAATAGTAACTGACCGGTGGCGCCATCTGTTGGGGACAGCTTGAACTACGTAGTAGTGCCGCCGAAGTCCCCTAACTATGCTACTAACGTTTCTCCTTCAAGCCTTCGTTCCTCATTCTCTCCGTCCCCTTCCTTTCCCAAAATTTTCCATTCGCACTTTTTCCAGGCAAGCCAAGTGAAATAAATATTAAAACGGATGATTATCGGGGGGCAATTTTTTCCCCTTTTTGGAACCTCAAATCCATATTCCAGGCGAAAAGTCCCTGCAGATCGTCAACACTTGCGATAAATATGTTGAATTCCTTAAATTTTGCATCTCCAAAGCAGCAGAAGAGAAATAAACGGAATTGGGGCGATATTTAAAAGAGAATAATTATTCCAACAGACATAGGAGTTTATTTCGGAATTTTTTGAGTCATTATTTCACATTCAATTCATTTTTCCTTCATTTAGTGTTATTATACAAATATATTTTTCAATAAGATACATTTGTTATGTTTTTAAATAATTTATTACGTATGTATACCAATTATCACTCTTTTGTTTTTTGGAATAATTTTTCTATTTTGAATATCGCGTCAGTTTTTTTTCTGCTGCTTTGGAAATGCAATACTCAAGAAATTTAACCTACTTATCGCAAGTTAAGACGATCCACAGGGACTTTCCGTCTCGAATATGCATTTGAGCTTCCAAGAGGAAAAAAATTGCCCCCGACAATCATTCCTTGTGCTAGCATTTCGTATCAATTTTTTCAGGCGAGTTATCTAGGTTACTTTATCGCCCTAAATGAGCCTTAAATACTAAAAATAATCGATAAAATCGAAAATAAATCTAACTTATACTGATAAAAACTTGCGTGAAACTACACGAAGGAACTCTAATCTAATGACAAAACCGACTTTAAACATTAACATTTCATCGATGAGAGATTGTTCTTTTTCTATCATTTCTTCTCTCCTTTTTTCAGTGATTTTGATTTTTGTGTGATTTCCCGATTGGACTTCTGGCAAAGCTGGTAAATTATGTAAATTATTTAAATTATTTTTCTCTTAAAGCGCAAATGTAATTTTTTACATTCTGACGCTAAGTGAGCAGATGCAGTAGCATAGGAATTAATTAGTTTGTCAAGAAGTAAGAAGGTAACCAAAGTTATATATAAATTGTTATGCAGCCCGAGAAATGAAAAAACTTGCGTGAATTCATCTGAACATTGTTAATCATCGTAAATTTCAGTACCTAAGTACCTATTTCGTACCTATTGAGAAAATACCACTCCGCTCTTGTCCGGAGTTCGCGCACAAGTGTGGAAAGAGAGCTCGGAACGCAACTCTCGAAACTAAAGTGTTCGTGGCCCGCAAATTAAGGGTTTTCTGACCATGTTCCGCAACTCGAGTGCAGCCCCGCTGTACGGCAATGTAATGGTCCATTCTCAAATCACATTATTTAAATAAAAAAGCATAATGCTTCAGGCAGCAATTGAGCACTACACAATTCAAGTCATGGTATACACACGGGCAGAAGTGGAGCAACTTTTTGTATGACGTGAAAACCCCTGGAGCTACTGTAATAAATAGAGCAACGATCTAACAAATCCTCAGGCTCATATGGTGGCTCATCTCATTCAAGCTTACGGAAACAGAGTTTCTGCGTTATTCTTTTAGCTACAACGATAACCAGAGATAGCTACCCTGAATGATCATAAGCTTTGGCAATGTCCAAAAGAATTTGTCGTTTCGTAGATTGTTCGATGGGTGGCGCTTTAACCTCAATTCGAAAGCTATGTAAGGCTGGATCTCAATATAGACCTAAAGTTTTCAAAGAAATGTCCTCCCTCGCAACAAATTCAAAGGTTTTTCCATGATTGCTAGAAGGAAAAACGTGTAGCAATTGATCGTTGTTAGAGGCACATTCTCGTAGATAAATATCTCCTCGAGCTATCAACTGAGAGGCCTGAGATCTCAGTTCTTCAGCTTGGTCAAATTCATCAGCAAAAAAAAAACACGTCATCGCCGTTAACACTATTTCCGAGGATTGACTAAGCTTATGGAAAGTCAGATCCTTCATCTTTAACTAATTGCTTGATCACTCGGTTCGCAAGATAAGGTGTATTAGAATAGCAGTATAATAATGCGATAAAATACAAGAATACATTTCACAATTTTGGCACAAAATCGAGTAAGCATGGGTAAAAATATTTGGTCTTGATTTTGTCTTGGGTAAAGACTAATCCAAACTATTTTTAATTTCTCGAGACGTATATTTGCGTCTTTAAAAGGAAAATTTATGTTTCGAGGCAAGATTATTTGACATCGAAAGGATCTCAGAGATTTACAACTCGAAGTCAAGCCAAAAGGCTCCTAAGGCCTCCGGGAGGCATCTCTAATCTGTTTCAAATTTTACAAAATGTTTTTATTATCTACTTTTTATGTGATGATAACTTTGCTTATCTGCAATAATTATATTCTTTGGATGGCGAATCTAAAAATAATGTCCATTTTACCCTATCTCCAACAGTTCACTAGATACTTGTAGAAAATGATAGTTTCAATCTTTTTATAGAAAATGGTATATGCCTGTAGTTATTAAGACCAACAGGTTTAAAATTTTAATTTTTGAAATCAGTTTTCACAAAATTACAAGTTTCATCGTTTGTGAAATTTTAATCCTAAGCAGATGTCAACTATTTCGTCCTAATAAATCCATCTTTTTCCTGGAAATGGCAAGTCTTGACGCTAGTAATAAAACCAAGACATAAAATCATGAATCTCTTCAATATGTCTCGAATATGTCTTAAAGACAATGATTTCTAATTCCGTCTTACCAGCTAGACATTCGAGATACACAGACTTTTCATTTATAAAAGTTCATTGGTATGAAAGAAAAATACAAAGAAGGGATATTATTTTTCCACATAATCTCCTCTTTTGGAAACACACTTTGACCACCTGATTGAAAGTTTCTGGATTTTCTTTTCGTAAAAAAAAAGACGGGCGTGTCATGAGCCAATTGTGCACAGAAACCTCTACCCCTGCGGCCTGCATGGTTTACAAAACGCTGCCCTCTTAGCGCTTTTTTCATGGGCCTAAAAATGGGGTCATCACATGGACTTAAGTCTCGACTTTATATGGGCAGGATGTTCCAGTGTAGTCATCATTTCTTTCGGCAAGCAGCCCTACTATCAACAACGTTCGCCCTCCACAAGGTTGCTAACCTTTCTCGCGAACCTTTGAGAGGGTGGATTCTGCGAGCTGTTTACAAAATCTTCTAAGAATTTCGACTGGGCGGATCCTCTCCTTCCTCCAGAATTTTATTAGAATCTGTTGCGCAAGGGACGGATGGACTTCATTCTCAGTTATCTTCTTGCATACTTTTGTGCTGATTCGACACATCTTTTGGGCTAGGATCTCACTCTTAGCACCCCCACGATCTCCAGAAAGTCCTACTACCGTACATCAACTTCTCTAGTCCAAAGCGAAAAAGTTTATATTTGTTTATCAATGTTTATATTTGATTCACCCTCGTAGCTGTCTTGAGACACGGAAGGATAACACAGGCACACGAAAAAAATGTCTTGTCCACCAGACGACACAGACATTCCTATGAGTTCTTGAAGTCACTGAATCCGAATCCGGGGTTGATTTGACTCGGTCAGATCGAATTTCATTCCTAATCAGAATAAGTAAAAAAAAGTGTTTCAACTTTCATCACTTTTTAGAGGCTAAGAACGAATTGCGATTTTACCGAATCGAAATTGAAATTCAGACAATTTATCTTCACGACTTTTTTCAATGAAAAGAAAATTTTGAGAGTTATGGAATTTTCAAAATCCAAAAAAATAAACGAAAATTCACATTTTAAGCCCAAACTACGCACGATATGAAAAAAGTCTAGGAGAGAAAAACGTTGCTTTTTGAAATTTCCACAGAAATGTCATAACAGCTTTTTGAATTTTCTTGAAAAATCGAAAAACCAAATTTTCATCGAACAAAAAAAGAATGAAAAATAAAAAATTCCATATTGCGATCAAAATATGCAAGATAGGGGAAAAAATGACAAAAACCAAAATTATTTACCTAAAAAGGATCTACAAATTTGGTATAAATAAATGTTTGATAAGATGCGTAGTTCTTGTTTTAATCGTAAAAAAACAACATTAAAAACAAAAAAATTGAGTTTTGGGACGAACAACACAAGCCACGAAAAAAATGATAAGACAAAAGTTGTTCATTCATAATTTTTAGATAAGGCAAGTAGATTTTCTTTTAATCGTGAAAAGTCAAATTAAAAATAAACGAATCAAATTTATGAAAAAACGACACATGTGGCAATTAAACGTTTGATGATAACATTATTTTCATTTGTAGGATGCGCACGCTTTTTTACTGATAAAAACAATACTATGAAAATACGTATGTTTCAATCTCAATGTATATTATGAATTGTAATAATATGAATGTATTGAAATGAGAGATTTTTCAAGGTAGCTGAGAATAAAAATTAGTGCAAAATAAGGAGCAAATAATAAAGTCAGCATTAAAAATAAAATTTGTACATTATTCTGTAATATCTGAATAAGAAATCGTAGGCTGAGGTACAGAAATAAATGTTATATACATTTGATATAATAGCGTTGAACATAATGAGAAATACTTTATTTTTATTATATTATAATAATTATATTATCATATTGTCTTTTATTATTATATTTATATATTTATTTATATTATTATATATAGTACACGAAGTGCGAAAACCTAGAGGAACCGAGCTTCAAGCGTCAGGTAAATGTGTCCGAGCGCGAAGCGCGAGATCCAACAGGTGCGCGCCCTAGGCGCGCTCAGACTTCCGAGCGAAGGGCGCGATGATAATGTTCCCGCGGAGCGGGCAGATTTTTTAGTTTAAGTTTAATGAATTTGATTTTAATTGCTTTATTTCAAGAAAAATGTTTTTTTTTTTAAACATAAATTTAGGGGACGTTCAAAAACTGCGTCACAATATTTTGAAAAGATAAATTTCTTAAAAGAATTTTCTTTCAAAAAAGATGAATTTTCAATAGAAAAAAAAAAATTTCAATAAAAGAAATTAAATTAAATTTTGACCTAGAGAGATGAATTTTCGAATCCAAAAAGAAGAATTTTCAATAAAAGAGTTGAATTTTCAACCAGGAAAAATTTTTGAGTTAAGGAGGAAAAAAATTTCAATAAAATTGTTGAATTTTTAACAAAAAAAAAAAATTTCAACTGAGCAGTTGAATTATTATCGAACAAAGAAAATTAATTTGGAACAAAATATTTTAATTTTCAAAAAGTAATTAAATTTTCAACAAAATAGCTTAATTTTTAATCACATACCTGAATTTTCGACCTACAAAGATGAATTTTCAACCAAATGGTCAGTTTTTGAAGAAAAAATATTAAGCTTCAACCAAAAACAGTTGCTGAACGAATTTATTAGAAGACAGTTGAATTTTGAATCCAAAAGGATTAATTTTCTATTTAAAAAGACAAATGTTGAACAAAAAAGTTTAATTTTAATCAAAATAATTAAATTTCGGACAAAATGGAAAAATTTTTAACAAAATAATTGAATTTTTAACAAAGGAAGTGAATATTCAAATAAAATGATGAATCTTCACTCACAAAAAATCAATTTCTAACTAAGAAGTTCAACTTTCAACCAAGTAGTTGAATTTTCAATCAAAAAAGATTATTTCTCAATAATAAACATAATAGTTAATATTTCAACCTGAAAATATGAATTTTCAAACAAAAAGTTAATTTTAAACAAAATAGTACAATTTTCAAAAATAGGATGGTTAAATTTGCAGTTGAAAAATTTGTTTTTCAATGAAAAAAAAAGAATTTTCAACAAAATAGTTAAATTTTCAACCAAATAGTCGATTTTTAAACCAAAAACGATCAATTTTCAAAAAAAAAAAGAATAGTTAAATTTGCATTTGAACAAAATTGATTTTCAAATAAAGAAAATGCATTTTTAACTAAACAATTAAATTTTCAACCAAAAAATATGAATTTTTAATTGAAAATTCAATGGTTGCATTTTCAACTAGGAAGCTTTTTTTCAGTCAAGAGAAAAAAAATTTGAAACAAATTGTTGAATTTTCAACCCAAAAATATACATTTTCAATCAAAAAGTTATCTTTTAACCAAATAGTTTTTGTTTTCAGCCCAAAAAAAACAAATTTTTAAACAAAACAGTTGAATTTTAAACTAAAAACTACCAATTTAAAAAAAATGAAAAACAGAATTTACAAAAAAATTCATAAATTTTTTGCCAAATTATTAGATTTTTTAATAAAAAATATCATTTTTCAACCCAAAAAGCACGAATTTTCAACAAAAGAGTTGAATTTTCATACAGGAAAAAGTTTTCAGTCACGAGAGAAAAGAATGTCAACGAAATTGTTGAATTTTCGACCAAAAACATTAATCTCCTTGGTGGAAAGTTCATATTTTTGGTTGAAAATTTAACTATTTGGATAAACATTCAACATTTTGGTAGAAAATTCAACTACTTGGTTTGATTAATTTTTTAAAAATTCAACTCTTTGGTTGAAAATTTAGTTTAAAATTAATCTTTCTTGATTGAAAATTAATCTGTTTTAGTTGAAGATTCAACTATTTTGTCGAAAATTCATCTTTTTTAGTTCAATTCAACCGTTTTTCATTTAAAATAAAAATATAGTATTCCTCAAAATATCAAATATAAAATATTTTGTCGGTTAATGAACATTGTTAATTCATAAAAAAAACAATAAGACTTTACTAATCCCTCCCCTCCTCCCAGTGCATCTCACTTTATTCTTGGATGACCCCCAAACAAATTCACGAGAAGAATTTATTCCGCGCAAATTACATAAGATAGGAGATTGTATGTGGGGGGGGGGGGGTCAGAAAAAAAAAACTTTACTTAATTTATGCACGGTTCCTAGTAAGTATCTGAGGTGAGAGTCTCGCGAGAAACAGAGACTCAGCAGTTTTCGAGGCCGGGGAACTTATGAAGCAGATGTTGGAGAGGAGGGGGGATTTTTTGGGGTGGGGAGTCTAAAATAACGCAACGGTATACCCGAATGCCGCCCGGTCGGGAGTTTCCACTAAATCCCCGTTCTTCCACACTACATTGCTTTTCCAAGTGGATGCCGCTAAAATATGTACCCAGCTTTCGTGAACACCGAGGGGGGGGGGGGAGCAGAATTTGCAAGAGCCAAGAAATAAAGAGAGAGATGGATGAATAGGGGAAAGGGTAGAGGAAGAAGGACAACCTAACGCTACGTTATCGCTAGAACGGTATCTCGAAAAAATACACTGATAGTGAGGCCGTTATCAGTTTTATCTTGATGCAGTGTGTATAGAGAAGGTACCTTCTCGGAATAAAGAGTTTGCAACTGAGTCCATGTCCGGCTTGGGAGAAAGAATAAACAGCGAATTATGGGGCCATCCATAAGGGGTCGTCCATAAATTACTTTACCAATTTTAGGATCTTTTATCCCCCCCCCCCTTACAAGGGATACATTTCTAACCAACAATGGAATAGTAAAATTTTCAGATAAAAACATTAATTATCATTAAAAAAAAAACGAATTTTCAACAAAAGAGTTAAATTTCAAACCAAAATATGAATCTTGGAAAAATATAAATTTTTAACAAACTAGTTCAATTTTCAACGAAGCAGTTGTATTTTCAATTAAAAAAGATGAGTTTTTAACAAAAAACTTTACTTTCTACCAAAGAGTTAAATTTTCATAAAAAGTAATTTAATTTCTAACACAAAATTTAATTTTCAACCAAAAATATAAATTTTTAACAAAAAAGTCAAGTTTTCAAAAAATAATTTAATTTTCTACCAAATTGTTGAATCCTGAACCAAACGAGATTAATTTCAAACCAAAATGTTGCATTTTCAACTAAAAAGGATGAATTTTCAACCAAAAACATTAACTTTCGACTAAAAACGACGAAATTTTAACAAAATACATGAATCTTCAACTAGAAAAATCAATTTTCAACCAAAAATGAAATAGTCGAATTTTAAGTTGCAAAAATACATTCTCAACAAAAAAATCAAACTTTTGACAAAATAGTTGAATTTTCATCTAAATAAGATTAATTTTAAATCAAATATTTTAATTTTTAACCAAAAAGATGAATTTTCCAGCAAGAATATTAATTTTCTTCAAAAAACACGAATTCTCAACAAAATACATCAATTTTCAACAAAATTGTTGAATTTTAAAACCGTAAGGACGAATTATCTACAAAACGGTTGAATTTTTATCCCGAAAATATAATTTTTTTAAAAAAAAGTTCATTTTCTACCAAAGAGTAAAATTTTTATGAAAAATAATTTATTTTTTAGCAAAAAATTTAATTTTTAACCAAAAATTTAATTTTTACCGAATAGTTTAACTTTCAACCGAATATTTTTTTTTCTACCAAATTGTAGAATCCTCAACAAAAACCAGATTAATTTATGAACAGTTACATTTTTAATAAAAAAGGATGAATTTCCGAACAAGAAGATTAATTTACGACAAAAAAGACGAATTTTTAACAACATACAATAATTATCAACTTGAATAGATCAATTTGTAACAAAAATATCAATTTACAACCAAAAGTGAAGTACTTAAATTTTGAAGTAAAAAATTAATTATCAACCAAAAAAAAAGACGAATTTAAAAAAAAATAGTTAAATTATCAAAAAATCAACTAAAATTATGAATTTTCCAGCAAGAATATTTATGTTTTTCCAAAAGACAGGACGAATTATCTACAACGCGGTTGAATTTTGAACCCAAAAATATGATTTTTTGAAAAAAGTTAATTTTTTGCCAACAACTTGAATTTTCATAATAATAGTTTAATTTTTAACAAAAAAATTAATTTCCAACAGAATATTTTAAGTTTTTACCAAATTGTTGAATCCCCAACCAAACCAGATTAATTTATGACCAAAAAGTTTCATTTTTAATAGAAAAGGAT
This sequence comes from Andricus grossulariae, assembly GCA_011634705.1. Lineage (NCBI taxonomy): Eukaryota > Metazoa > Arthropoda > Insecta > Hymenoptera > Cynipidae > Andricus > Andricus grossulariae. Next base: position 79,687,630 of record JAABKJ010007545.1, on the reverse strand, counting down.
GAATTTTTAACCAAGAAGATTAATTTTCGACCTAAAATAGATAAATTTGTAATAGAAATACAAATTTTCAACCAACAACGGAATAGTTACATAGTTATTTATAAAAATTTATTCTCGACAGAAAAAATTTTTTTTTTAAATGGAATACTTAAATTTTCAACTAAGGAAGTGAAAAAAATTTTCACATAGAATTCTCTATAGAAATTTCATAGAATATTTCCATGTGAAATTCTGTCTGGAAACTCCATGGAATATTTCCATGTGGAATTCTATATGGAAATTCTGTGCAATATTATCACCTAGAATTCTGCATGGAAAGTCCATGGACTATCTCCAAATGGAATTATGTAAGGAAATTCTATGGAATATTTCCACGTGAAATTTTCTCTGGAAATTCCATGGAATATTTCCAAATGTAGTAATGTATGGAAATTATTATATAACCTGTATGGAAATTCTATGAAATATTTCCATGCGGAATACTGTTGGAAATTCTATGGAATATCTCCCCGGTGGGATTCTGGATGGAAATACCATGTAATATTCCTATGCGTAATTCTGCATGGAATATTTCCATGTGGAATTCTGCGTGGAATATTTCCATGTGGAATTCTGCATGGAAATTCTATGGATTATTTCCACGAGGAGTAATGTATCGAAATTATTATATATCCTATATACAAATTCTATGGAATATTTTCATAATGAATTCTGTATGGAAATTCAAGAAATATATTTCATTCCATGGAAATTACATGAAAATTTTCCATATGGAACTCTTATGGAAATTCTATGGAATATTTTTATGAGGAATTGTGCATGGAAATTCAATGAAATATATTTCATTCTATGGATTATTTCCACATGAAATAATTTATGGAAATTCTATGGAACATTTCAACCTGGAATTCTGTCTAGAAATTTCATCGAAATTACATGAAAATTTAATGAAATTTTTCCATATGGAACTCTTATGGAAATTATATGGAATATTTTCATGAGGAAATCTGTATGGAAATTCCATGAAATATATTTCATTCCATGGATTATTTCCACATAGAATAATGTATGGAAATTCTATGGAACATTTCACGTGGAATTCTGTCTAGAAATTCCATGCAATATTTACTTGTGGAATTCTGCATAGAAATTCCATGGAATATTTCCATGTGGAGTTCTGTATGGAAATTATATGAAATATTTCCCTGTGGGATTCTGGATGGAAAATACATGGAAATTCTATGGAATTTTTCCATGGAAATCACATGAAAATTTAAAGAAATTTTTCCATATGGAACTCTTATGAAAATTCTATGGAATATTTTCATGAAGAATTCTGTATGCAAATTCAATGAAATATATTTCATTCCATGGATTATTTCCACATGGATTAATGTATGGAACATTTACACGTGGAATTCTGTCTAGAAATTCCATGGAAATTACATGAAAATTCAATGAAATTTTTCCATATGGAACTCTTATGGAAATTCTATGGAATATTTTCATGAGGAATTCTGTATGAAAATTCAATTGAATATATGTCATTCAATGGACTGTTTCCACATAAAATAATGTATGGAAATTCTATGGAACATTTCCACGTGGAATTCTGTCTAGAAATTCCATGGAATATTTCCTTGTGGAATTCTGTATAGAAGCTCCATGGAATATTTCCATGTGGAATTCCGTATGGAAATTATATGGTAATATTTCCCTGTGGGATTCTGGATGGAAATTACATGGAAACTCTATGGAATTTTTCCATATGGAACTCTTATGGAATTTCCATGGAATATTTCCACATGGAGTAATGTATGGAAATTATTATATATCCTGTATAGAAACTCCATAGAATATTTCCATGTGGAATTCTGATGGAAATTCTGTGAAATTTTTCCATGTGGAATTCCACATGGAAAGATAGTGGAATAATTAAAATACGAGAAGAAAAAAAATAAATTAAAATAAAAAATTGCAACTTACTTGTTTTCCTTTTGATCGCCATTACTGGACTGCGAAGCCTGGACTACTTTTTTTGAATATGGATGTGGATGCACATTGTTGTTGTGCATGTGAACTTTGTTGGCGTTGCTGTCGGTTGGCGAGCTTGGCGAGATTTTGCTCGCCAGGCTATTCAGGGACTGTAGCATTTTCATCGGACTCCTCCCGGCAACCGAATCACGGTGCCCGTTGTCCTGGTTATCCTTCACGACAGACAGGGTTGCTCACGAAATTTGAAGGCCTTGACCTTCAAATTTTGTTTATTACACGCGCGCAAAAAAATAAACCCGCGCACTAATTTTTTATTCAACAATTGAACGCGACACAACACTCACTTGACGACGTTGATCCCAAAAAATTCCTTACTTCTTCGTCTCGCTGAACTGGCTGAGCTCGATTACTGAAATCAGTAAGAATCCCTCACTTTATTTTTATCATTCCAAGGACACTAGATAAGAGCCTTTTTATCAGACGCGTGAAATCGATAAGTAGAGCATCTTATTTCCCCGACTTTTAGTTCTTATTCGTTAACTTCACTTGCTTAAAAATGTATACAAAGAGAAGAGTTAAGAGTACAAATAATGGTCGCCAGGCGGCGCTACGAGTGGCCTTTCTCGCAAGTGGTGCTTAAACAGTCAAAAATATTCACAAATCTTTTCTTTACAAGGGTAGTTGAATCAATCTATTGAATTAATTAATTGAATTATTGATAAAATTATAATAATTAAAAATCAAAGAAGAGTTTTATTTAATATAAGAATCTGAAGAGTAGTCGAATGGTGAAACTGTCTATTTCCCTCCAAAATTTCTCGCCGAGGAAAATTATTGCCACTTAGTGAGGGGCATCTCGAATAATAAACCTTATTTAGCACCACGACCCTGCTCTTATTTCTTCACCCTCGTTACACGTAATACATAATAAACCCAAACTGTCCCCAGGCATCTGTCTTCCTCACCCCCCCCCCACACACCTTTAAAGTACGCCCCCAGCCCCAAATAAGTCCTTCCAGTTTGTTACTTCATGAGCGGACGCTTTTTCTCGTAGCTCCTCTTAGTGCTGACTAGAAAGCTCAGAAGCGTACGTGCGTGGCTTTTCGCGAGTGGTAACTACTTTACAACGAGTCAATTAAAAGTTTAAGTTTAATTACAAACTCGGCGTATGCTGCGCGAAGGGTTGCAGGACACACGGTGAGAGGGAAAGCATAGAGGGTCAGAAGAGGGGAGATTAGAGACAAGGGATGTAAAGTTTAAAAAGGGAGAGAATAAAAAAAGGGGGAAATAAAGAAAGAAAATGAAGTAATATAAGAAAGGAGAAGGAAAGGAAAAGAGAGTCAAGAGAATAAATTAGGATAAGAAGGTGAAGCAAGAAAGAGATTGAAAAAGAAAGAAGAAAAACGATATAATAAAAGAGAGAGAGAGGGGAATAGGGGTCTAACTGTAATCCTTGAATGGGACTAATAAAGAGAATTAATAAGACAAGCAAGGAATAATAAAGATACAGAAGGGATTAAATCTAGGGAAAAAAAGGAAGGACGAAAAGGAGTAGATATAAGAGAATTAAAAGAAATGGAAGGAGGATAAGGACCATTTAGAGGGAAGAGAAAGAGGAAGCAATCAGAAAGGAATACAAAGAAGGGAAAGTAAAAGGTGAAGATAGGAGACAAGAGTAAAAAAAAGAAAAATATGAAAACAGGGGAGTAGGGGATTGACTGTGATCCCCGAATGGAAGTAATGGAGAGAAGTAATAAAACAAGCAAGGAATAAAAAAGATACAGAAGGGATTAAATCAGAGAAAGATGAAGAAGAAAGAAAAGATTAAAGGTAAAAGAAATGAAGAGAATAAGAAATTAGGGAAAAGGACGGAAGAAATAAAATGATGAAGTAAGAAAGTTTAAAAAGGAAAAGAAAGGAAGAGATTAAAAAAGAAGGAAGAAAACAAGAGAATAAAAGACAAAGAGAGGGCGATAAAATAAAGGAAAGAAGAGAAAGGACGTAAAGAATTAAAAGGATAAGTTGAGCAAAAAAAGGAACATATAGAGGGAGGAGAAAGAAAGAGAAATCAGAAAGGAATATAAAGAAAAGGAAGGAAAAGGTGGAAATAGAAGAAAAGGGACGATAAAAATTTAGAGAAGGAGAAAAATATACAAAAGGGGAATAGGGGTCTAACTGTAATCCTTGAATGAAACTAATAGAGAGAATTAAACAGACAAGCAAGGAATAAAAAAGATACAGAAGAGATTAAATCTAGGCAAAAAGAGGAAGGTCGAAAAAAAGTAGACATAAGAGAATGAAAAGAAATGGGAAAAGGATAAGTTGAGGAAAAAAGAAAAATTTAAAAGTAAGAGAGAGAAATTAGGAAAGAAATACAAATAATAGAAAGGAAAACAATGAAAAAGGAGAAATAAAGAGAAAAGGAAGTAATATAAGAAAGGAGACGAAAAGGGCGAGAAGAATGGAAAAGAGAGTCAAGAGAATAAATTAGGATAAGAAGGTGAAGAAAGAAAGGTTAAAAAGGAAAAGAAAGGAAAAGAATAAAAAAGTAGGAAGAAAAGAAAAGAAAGAGAGGGGGTCAAATAAAGGAAAGAAGAGAAAGGACGAAAAGAATGAAAAGAAAAGGATAAGTTGAGCAAAAAAAGGAACATTTAGAGGGAAGAAAAAGAGGGAGAAATCAGAAAGGAATACAAAGAAGAGAAAGGAAAATGTGGATAGAAGAAAAGAGTCAAAAAAGAAGAGAAATATGAAAAAAGTGAAATAGGGAACTGACTGTGATCCCCGAATGGCAGTAATGGAAGTAATGGAGAGAAGTAATAAAACAAGCAAGGAATAAAAAATATACAGAAGGGATTAAATCAGATAAAGACGAAGAAGAAAGAAAAGATTAAAAGTAAAAGAAATGAAGAGAATAAGAAATTAGGAAAAGGACGGAAGAAATGGAATGGTGAAGCAAGAAAGGTTAAAAAGGAAAAGAAAGGAAGAGATTAAAAAAGAAGGAATAAAAAAAGAGAATAAAAGACAGAGAGAGGGGGATGAAATAAAGGAAAGAAGAGAAAGGACGTAAAGAATTAAAAGGATAAGTTGAGCAAAAAAAGGAACATTCAGAGGGAAGAGAAAGAAATCAGAAAGGAATATAAATAAGAGAAAGGAAAAGATGGAAATAGAAGAAAAGGGACGAGAAAAGGGTAGAAGAGGAGAAAAATATATGAAAAGGGGAATAGGGGACTGAATGTAATCCCCAAATGGAACTAATAGAGAGAATTAATAAGACAAGCAAGGAATGAAAAAGATACAGAGGGGATTAAATCTAGGGAAAAAGAGGAAGGACGAAAAGAAGTGGACACAAAAGAACGGAAAAAAATGGAAGAAGGATAAGTAGAGAAAAAAGGAATAAATTAAAAGGAAGAGAAAGAGGGAGAAATGAGGGAAGCAATACAAATAAGAGAAAGGAAAATAATGAAAAAGGAGAAATAAAGAAAAAAGGAAGTAATATAAGAAAGGAGAAGGGAAGGACGAGAAGAATGGAAAAGCGAGTCAAGAGAATAAATTAGGATAAGAAGGTGGAGAATGAAAGGTTAAAAAGGAAAAGAAAGGAAGGGAATGAAAAGAAAAGGATAATTTTAGCAAAAAAGGATCATTTAGAGGGAAGAGAAAGAGGGAGAAATCAGAAAGGAATACAAGCAGGAGAAAGGTGAATGTTGAGATAGAAGAAGAGTTAAAAAAAAGAAGAAAAATATGGAAAAAATGGGAATAGGGGATTGACGGTGATCCCCGAATAAGAATAATGGAAAGAAGTAATAAGCCGAGCAAGGCATACAAAAGATACAGAAGAGATTAAATCAGACAAAGACGAAGAAGAAAGAAAATATTAAAAGCGAGAGAAATGAGAATAATAAATTAGGAAAAAGGACGGAAGAAAGGGAAGAGAAGCAACGAAAAAAAAGGGGATTTAATCCAGGAAAGAAGAGGAAGGATGAAAAGAAGTATGAATAAAAGAATGAAAGAAATGGAATAGGATAAGTCATGGAAAAAGGTAAAATTTAGAAGGAAGAGAAAGAGAGAGAAATAAGGGAAGCAATACAAATAAGAGAAAGCAAAAGGGAAGAAAACAAGGAGGGAAGAAGCGGAAGGGAAAAAATGACGATAGTGGTAGAGAAGGAAAGAAATAGGAAGAAGAATGAGAAATAATCGTGAAAAGGGTGAAAAAGGGTAGATAAAAAGAAAGAAAAAATAAGTGACAATAAAAAAAATGGAAGTAATATAAGAAAGGACAAAGAAATTAACAGAAGCAAAGAAAAAGAGAGAGAAGGGATTACATCAGAGAAAGAAGATAAAGAGAGAAAAGATTTAAAAGGAAAAGGAAGAGACTAAAGAAGAAGGAGGATGGACGCAAAAAGGGGAAGGGAAGCAAAGAGAAAGCAAGAAGATTAAATCAACGAAAGAAGAGGAAGGACGAAAAGAACTGGAAATAAAAAAATTAATAGAAAAAGAAGAAGGGTAAGCTGAAGAAAGAAATGAAAATTTATAGAGGAGAGAGGTAGAAAGAAATTGGAGAAGTGGAAGGAAAAAAGAAGAAAATAGTGGAAAAGGAAACAAACAGAAAGGAAAATTATAAGGAGGAGGAAAGAAAGAGAAGCAACGAAAGAGAGAAAAGGGATGAATTCAAGGAAAGAGAAAGAAAGCCTTAAAAAAGAAAAAAATAAAGATAACAAAAAAGAGAGTAAATGGAATGAATCAAAATGGAAATCGTATAAGGAGGGAAAGGAAGGAAGAACTATGGGATGAAACAAACGAGGGAAAAATAAGAGAAAAAAAAGGACAGAAGAAAGTAGGTAATGAAGGGAATAAAAATTATAAAAAATGACAGAAGAAGGATGGAAGAAGAGAGGACAAGCCATAGGAAAGGAAATAAGGGAAAGAAGAAATAAAAATAGGGAAATGGTAGAAAATAATAAGATTAAAAAGGAGAAAGAGGGAGAAACGGAAAAGACAGAAAGTAGAATAAGGAAAAAAAGAAACGAGGGTTAAGAGAAGCGGAGGAGGGGAAGATTTCTCCACTCAAAGTTTCCGGTACGGGGTAGCTTTGTTCCTTAGGCCTCTCGACAAGGACTCAGAACTTGAAGCGACTCAAGTGGTACTAGGAGGAATACAAGAGCGTTTTTCTCGCACCGTTTTCACCGACAAGGGTTCTCCAGATCTTATTCCACCCCTGAGAGTCAAAAAACTGTCCTAACTATAGTAAAATAGAGAGAAAAAAGGAAAAGAAAAAAAAAGGAGGACAAGAAAAAAGAGGAAGACAAGCAAAAAAAGGAAGAAAATAAGAGAAAGACTTAAATGAAGGAACATGAAGAAAAAAAAAGATCAATTAAGAGTGGAATGCATGAAAAAGGGAGAAAAATAAGGAAACTGTATTAAAAAAAAAAGTGAAAACGCAAGAAAAGAGACATTTTCTTCTACAAAAAAGTTTAATTTTCACCAGTAAAATATCAACTTTCAAGCCAAAAAGACGAGTTTTCAACAAAATAAATAAATTTTCAACTAAAAAAAAAGATTAAATTTTAAGCAAAAATGGAATACTTACATTTTGAATCAGCAGAAATTATTTTTCAACAAAAAAAAAACGAATTTTCAAACTAAAGAATTCATTTTTCGACTAAAATGATGAATTTTCAACCCAAAAAGATGAATTTTCTACCAAGAAAAGACAAATTTCCCAAAAATACCAAAATTTTCAACTGAAAAATATAAATTTGCAACCAAAAATAAAATAGTTAAATTTTCAGTCGAAAAAATAATTTTTCAACGGAAAAAAACGAGTTTTCAACAAATAGTTGAATTTAAAAAAAAAAGGATCACTTAATGAGATTACATTTCTACCAAAGAGGACAATTTTTTAAACAAAATACAAGAATATAAAAGCAAATAGTGGAAGTTTCAACTGAAAAAACAAAATTAATTAAAATAAATGTTTCTTTAACAAAATATTTCAATTTTGAACTAATGAAGTTAACTTTTCACAAAAAAATGCAATATTGAACGAAGAAAAATAATTTTCTACCAAAAAAGATGAATTTTTAACAAAATACATGAATTTTCAACTAAATAGTTGAATAGTTATATTCTCAGTTGAAACAATTAATTTTTAACAAAGAAAAGAAAGAATTTTCAAAAAAATAGTTGAATTTTCAACTAAAAAAGATCAATTTTGAACTTCAAATAGAATAGTTGAATTTTCAGTTACAAAAATTTATTTTCAACCATGATAATTTACATAACATAATGTATTAACCTAGAAGATTAAATTTCTGATAAAAAAGACAAATTTTCAAATAAATAGTGGAATTTTCAACTGAGAAAGATACATTTTTAACCAAACATGGAATAGCTAAATTTTTAGTTGAAAAAAACTAATAAATTTTCAATGAAGGAGATGAATTTTCAACCAAAAAGATAAATTTTCAACCAAGAGGAATAATAATTTTCTACCAAAAAAGATAAGTTTTGAACAAAATACATGAATTTTTAACAAAATAGTTGATTTATCAACAAAAAATATGGATTTTCAACAAAAAGGGAACAGTTTGAATTTCAGCTGAAAAAATGAATTTTCAGCCAACAAAATTAATTTTCAACCTAGAAGATTAATTTTCTAGCAACAAAAATAAATCTTCAATCAAAAAATGAATTTTAAACCAAACAGTTGAATTTTCTACCAAAAAGATGAATTTTCAACCAAGAGGGTTAATTTTCTACCAAAAAAGACGAATTTTCAACAAAAAATGGAATAGTTATAATGTCAGTTAAAAAACTAATTTTCACACAAAAAATGGAATTTCAAATAAAAAAGATAAATTTTCAATTTCAAAAATATAATAATTTTACTTGATGTTACTTGTTCAAATCAATAACTGTTTAAATGAATATTTTTTAAATATTGATTTCTTGTTTGAAGTGTTAAACAAAATTTTATAATAGAATAGTTTAATTTTCTATTTAAAAAATTAATTAATTCTATTTTAATTAACATTTTTAATAAAAAAGTGGAAGATTCTACGACAAGAGGACAATTTTCATACATTTTCAAAAATGTTTAATTTCAAAAAACCAACAGAAATATTGCCGAATTAAAAAATATCGGAACTAGACTATTTCCGAATTTAAACAATTAAAACATTCGTTTTTGTTAAATACTATTTATTTATTAGAAATAAAATCGCATATTTTTATCAAAGAAAATCTTTTTTAATGTTGAAACGTTTTTAAAATTATTGTTTGAATTAAAATTAACAATAGTTGTAAAAAATATATTTCCGAATGACAAATTTTGTTTCAAGATGTGCATTGCATTGATAACATTTTCAAAACAAACGTTGCAGAATTCAATTCAGCACTGAGTTATCTCGAAATTTCCTTTTAATTTTTTTTAAATTAAAAATTTTGTTTTTGGGAACGTTTTTTTTTTTAATTTTTTAAATACGATACACATTTTCAAACAAAATTTTTCATCCAGAAATACATATTTCTTTCAATTATTGTTATTTTGAATTCAAACAATAGTTTTTAAAAACTTCAAACATTAAAAAAAATTTATCTGATAAAAATCTTTGATTACTGAATTTTTAATAAATAAGTAATATTTACTTTCTAGTTCGGATATTTTATATTTCGGCAATTTTCTATCAGGAATTTTATGATTCAGTCATTTTAAATTTCGTTAATAATATAAACTGTCGGGAATTTTATTATTAGGGAATTTTCGAATTCAGTAATATTATAAACTGTTCGGGAATTTTATTATAGGAAATTTTCCAATTCTGCATTTTTATATTTCGTCAATTGTATAATTTCGGGAATTTTGATTTTCGGGATTTTTAAGTCGTGCCAAAATTGTTTTTCGATGAAAATTATTTATTTATTGAAAATAAAATAAATTAACATTTCCATCATAGACATTTTTTTATGTATACAAATTAAAAAAATTATTGTTTGAATTGAAAATAACAATAAATGTATAAAAATTATATTTAAAAAATAAATTAAAGAACATATATATTTTCATTTATTGTTATTTTAAATTCAAAAAATAATTTTAAAGATTTTCTTTAATAAAAATATTTGATTATTGTATTTTTAATAAATAAATAACAATTTTTTTAATTGTTTAAATTCGGGAATTTTCTAGTTCGGAATTTCGGATATTTTGTAATTCGGCAATTTTCTGTCGGGAATTTTTTTTAATGTTGAAATTTTTTTAAATTATTGTTTCAGTTCAAATTGGCAATAGTTGTAAAAAATATATTTCCGAATGAAAAATTTTGTTTGAAGATGTGCATTGCATCAATAACATTTTCAAAACAAACGTTGCAGAATTCAATTCAGTACTGATTTATCTCGAAATTTCCTTTTATTTATTTTTTAAATTAAAAATTTGATTTTTGAGAACTCTTTTTTTTAATTTTTTAAATACTATAAAGTTTTTGAAACAAAAATTTTCATCCAGAAATATATATTTCTTTCAATTATTGTTATTTTAAATTCAAACAATAGTTTTTAAAAACTTTAAACATTAAAAAAAATTTCTCTGGTCAAAATATTTGATTATTGAATTTTTAATGAACAAATAATATTTATTTTCTAATTCGGACATTTTATATTTCATAAATTTTCTGTCAGGAATTTTATTATTCGGTAATTTTAAAATTCGGTAATAATGTAAACTGTCGGGAATGTTATTATTCGGAAATTTTCTAATTCAGTAATATAAACTATTCGGGAATTTTATTATTAGGGAATTTTCCAATTCTGGATTATTATATTTCGGCAATTTTGTTTTTCGGGACTTTTAAGTCGTCCCAAAATTGTTTTCCGAACAATATTATTTATTTATTAAAAATACAATAATTAAATATTTTTATCTAAGACATTTTTTATGTATACAAATTATATTTAAAAAATAAATAGAAAAGCACATATATTTTTTCAATAATTATTGTTATTTTAAATTTAAAAAATAATTTTTTGAACTTTAAACATTAAACAAAATTTTCTTTGATAAAAATATTTGATTATTGTATTTTTAATAAATAAATAATATTCATGGAAAAGCCATTTTTATAATTGCTTAAATTCGGGAATTGTTTTGTTTGTATGTTTTATCATTCGACAATATTCTGTCTGGAATTTTATTATTGGAAATTTTAAAATTCGGGATTTTCAGATTTCGGCAATTTTATAATTTCGGGAAATCTACAGTATCGGGAATTTAATATTCGGGATTTTTCAGTCGTCTCAGTAAGCTGTATCAATTATAATAGTTTAGAGTTTATTTTGCAATAGATTTCATGGAACAAGATATTTTTTATAGATGCGCTAGTGAAATTCTATTCGACTATTTTTTTTGCGAGTGTGAAACCTAATCTGGCTCAGAACTGCCGTCTTAACATATAAAAGCTGAGAGAACAATTTTCCTATTTGGAATTAAAATTCTATTTTTATGAAAATTTTAGAATATATAACGATTAAGAGATTGGAAAATACACACGAGAACTTCATTAGAAGAATAGTCTAAAGAATCCATCGAAATTGCCGAACACAACAATAAAAATAAATACTAAAGAATATTAAAGAACTATTCGTAGATATTACACTAAAAGTTCAATCAGTTTGAGTAAAAATATATTATTGTAGAGCGAAAAAAATTATAACTTATAAAAGAATGTAAATTATAAGAAATAAATTGAGAATTATTAGAAAATATATAAAACAGGCATATAAATTATTCATTGAATTTTATCTTTGGTATTATCAAGATAATCACGTTTCGCAAAGCGTAATTTATTTTCAATTTGAATGGTTCTTGTCCGAGCTAAGTTACCATCAGTGCGCCTCGAGGACTATGATGAGAGTTACTTACAGCGCTCCAAGTGGCTGTTGGCAAACTATATTGATGGGTGCTATGGGGGTTAGTAGAGACTAGAGGGGAACTGACAATTTTCACAAATTTTCTAAAAAAAATTTCTAAAAATCCAATTATTTCGTTGAAAATGCAACTGTTTTTGATTGAGAATAATCTCTTTTGTTTAAAATTCGTGTATTTGGTTGCAAATTTATCTTTGTAAGTTGAAAATTCAACAATTTGGTTAAAAATTTATTCATTTTATTGGAAATTAAATTTAAATTCGCTTGAAAATAGATAACACAGTCAAATTTCCACTAATTATAATTAAAAAAATCTACCCGCTGAGCGGGCACATTCTCATAGTGCGCTTGGCGCGCGGCTCGCAATTTTGAGCGCGCCTAGGGCGCGCGACTGTTAGTTCTCGCGCTTCACGCTCGATAATATATTTATCTCGCACTTTGCGCTCGATGATTTATTTACCTCGCGCTACGCGCTCGGTCTTTGTATTTCCCCCACATGTGTCCACAGACCTTTCAAAATTAAAGGTCAAATCATCGACAACTGTAATTTGGTGATTTTGACTTCTCTTTTTTTAAAGCTCCTTTGGCTTTAACGAGCACATTCTCATCACGTATCTCGTGCTTCGCACTCGATTTTGTCCCCAATTTGAACTTTTCTACATTATGTTCAACACTATTATATCAAATGTATGTCACATTTATAGATTATTTGTAGATCTTTTTTGGTTGAACGACTTTTGTCTTTTCACTTTTTTTTCGTCTCTTGTGTCATTTTTTAAAAATTTAATTTTTTTATTTTTATGCTTATTTTTTACGATTGAAAAATATACCTGCCCTTTCTAAAAATGATAAATAACAAATTCGTACATCCTCTTCAAGTGAACAAGTTTGCCTATTTTTTTTCTTTCCTTGTGTCGTCTTCTAAAACATTTTTATTTGTTTTTATGTTTAATGTTATTTTTCACGAATAAAACAAAAACTACGCATCCTATCGGAAAGTGAATCATAACAAATTTGTTGATCTTTCTTGGGTACAAGATTTTCGTATCTTCATCCTTTTTTTCTATCTTGCATATTTTGACTGAAAAATGGAATTTTTAATTTTTTCAGTATTTTTTGTGCTATCAAAATTTGAATTTTCGATTTTTCGAAAAAATTAAAAAAGCTTTTATAATAATCCCATAGGGCTTTCAAAAAGAAACGTTCTTCTCTTCTAGACCTTTTTTTTCATTTTTTGAATCTAATTGTTGTTTAAAACACATCGAGAAACGTCATGTAAATAAATTAACGTTAATAAACGTCATGTAGATAAATTATTTGTATTTTTGATTACTACTAATAACTGTACATAGAATTTTTAAATCTTGAAAAAAAGTGGTATCAAAAATTTTCAAAATGTGCTCACTTTTTAAATTTTGATCCAAAATAGCTGGTTAACGAACTCGTTCTTTATTTTTAAGCCTAAAAAGTGTGCCAAAGCACATTCCAATCTGATCAATCTTTCGAAAGTTATCGTGCCTACACGATACTACAGACTACACCAAAATTTCGACACGCTAACTTATTTAGTTTAAAAATAAGAAGGCGGACAAAATTAACATTACAAGGTCAAATTTTTATTACGTCATAGAAGCGTAACTTTCTTTAAATCCTACATAAACAGACCATTAACTAGATTAACTTGGTACATATTTTTTATTCTGAAAATTACGAAAAATAAGAATAAATTGGGTTTATCGTTGCACTTGCTGAGAGTAAAAGAAAACAAACCGAATTTAAAAAAAAAATTATAAATGAAAATAATAATCTGCAATTTCACACGTCATATTTTTACACCAATCAGCTCAAAGTATTTCTGCGCAAGCGCTAAGTTCTTTACTTGCTGCCACTTGTTGGCCTAGTTGTTTCTTTCCACACGTTTAAAAAGAAAGTTCATTTATCGTTTTTACATGAAAAGAAGAAATTGATTTTTGAACTTCTTTTAGTCGTATTCGAACTATTCATCATTTTGGGTGTAAAATTTCTGTAAATTGCATTATTTTGTTTGTTATTTGATCATATTTAACCAGATATGGAAATTTGATGCCATCCGGCTCACGTTGGCAACACTGCTTCTTGTTCTTATTACAAAAATGGAGCATCTTGCTAAAGATGCCAAAGACAGGTTAGGATCACAACAGTCATTAAAGTCATTGTAGTGAAAGCAGTGAAAGTGATGTGAAATTTATTCGAAACATCAGAATTCAAGTTGAATAATCTGCAATGTGAGCATCTAATCTTCACGTGCTAACCTAGTGTTGCAATAAAATTTACATAGTTTTTTGCTTGTTTTTGGTGTAAATTGTAACGGTGTAAACAAAGGCATTGAAGACTGAAACAAAACTAACCTGTGACTTCAGCATCCAGAGGCTGCAAGGTATCGTTATCATCTTCTCGCTCAGATTCAGTGGACCACAGTTCCATAAGCCTTGTTTCTATAGCTTCGAACTTTTTGAAGAGTCTTTCTTCCGAAATTTCTCCGGAACGTTTTCGTTTTCCTGTGCCTTCCATTCTTCACAGATTTTTACAGATGTAGAGAGAAAAATACAAGTAGCCTATTTTATGTGAAGGGCTCACATAATTTTCGATGCACAGATTACGGTAACGCAGTGTAAAACTCACAGCGATGAAGAGAACTTGCAAAAATATTTGTTTACAATCTTCCATTCTACGTACAAAATTCAGCATCCTTACAACCTAACCTTCTTGTCGTCTCGACGTGTTGGAACACGTGACCTCGCTGAGATTGCGCGCGATTGGCTAGAAAAATAGCGGCTATATTTTGAAAAATAATTATTACTGAATAAAGTAAAAAATATATATAACCATTAATATAATCATTAAATTATGCATTTCGGAAATTTATATATATATATATTAGTGTTAATAATTATATTATTTGTTGTAATTATTAATTTTGTTATTGCCCGAATCAATTTCAAATCAGACAGGCAGTGCTACTTCAATTCACAAATTTTTTCAATGGAAATAACATGACACGTATTTTATCGTTTTCAGGAGAAAATCATTTTCGCAAAGTTACGAGTACTTTAAATTTTAAGATTTAAAAACAGACAAATTTTTTTCTCTTTCGAAATCCACCAGAAAATCACCAAAATGGCGGTTTTCTTATTTTTTTAATATTGTACGTCGATTTTATCAAAAACCTCACTTTTTTCGGTTAATTGTTAGTCCTGTAAAGAAAACATTGTTTGATTATTATGCGGGCCAAACCATTTGTGTGGCCACGAGAATTTTTTCAATTTTTGCATTCATTTAAAAATAACGAAAGATTTGACAAAATGGAAAGAAAAAATTGTATTCACTTTGAAATGTTGTACAAAAAATACTTTTATAATGTCTTGCATTGTTCGCAAAAAATGTAATTTTTCAGAGAAAAAATTCTCATGGCCAGAACAATTATTTGACTTTTATAAAAATTATCGAATTTCACTTTTATATAAACATGAATTTTTTAACAATATTGGATAAAATAAAGAAAGTGAGGTTTTCTATTAAACTCGACTCTATCTTCCCGGCTGAATTTTGAAGATATGAAAAATTGATTTTATGGAAACCCCCACTTTTTTATTTCATTCAATATTTTTTTTAATTTTCTCTCTCATATAAAGAAGACACTCGGTAAGTTTTATGATGGCCAAACCGTTGTTGTGGCCATGAAAATGTTTTCTCGAAAAAAGAAATTTTCATGCCCTCAAAAATGATTTTGCCGTTATAAAACTTGCCGAATGTCGTTTTTATATGAGCACGAATTTTTGAAAAATATTCGAGAAAATAAATAAAGTGGGATTTTCTGTTAAATTCGACTTTATATTCCCTGCTTAATTTTGAAGATATGAAAAGTTGATTTTATGTAAAACACAACTTTGTTATTTTATCCAGTATTTTTGGAAAATTCGAATTGAATTTTTGCATTTTTTTAGAAACAACGAAAGATTTGACCAAATGCTAACCAAAACCTTTGTTCATTTTAAAATGTTTTACAAAAAATACCTTTTACTCTTTTATGATATCTTGCATTATTCGGAAGAAAAAATTCAATTTTTCGAGAAAAAAATTCTTATGGCCACAAATAATTTATTATTTTTAATTTTTTTTAAATTTTAAATAATTTATTATTTGCTTATATAAAAAAGAAATTCTGCAAGCCAAATCATTTTTGTGGACGTAATATTTTTTTCGAAAAATTTAAGTTTTGCATTTTTTTAGAAATAGCGAAAGGTTCGACCAAATGCTAACAAAAAACATTGTTTATTTAAATTTTGGTTACAAAAAAAAACCTCTTACTCTTTCATGATATCTTACATTGATCACGAGAAACAATTAAAAATTCAATTTTTCGAGAAAAGAAATTGTTATGGCTATATGAAAGACATCAGATAAAATAAAGAAAATGGGGTTTTATACTTAATACGACTTTATCTTCCCTGTGAATTTTTAAAACATGAAAAGTTGATTTTATGGAAAACCCCAATTTCTTTATTTTATCCAATATTTGTCAAATCTTGTGACCATGAAATTTGTTTTTAATGAATTTTTTCTGGCAAACCATGTAAGATATCATAAAAGAGTAAGAGGCATTTTTTGTAGAACATTTAAAAATAAACAAGGTTTGTTTTTGCTTCTTTTTTTCGAATTTATCTTTGTTTTTAAAAGAAGTAAAAAAATTTCATTAAAAAGAAATGCTATTGTCCACAAAAATGATTTGACTGTTATAAAACTTACCGAATGTCGTTTTCATACAAGCACGAATTTGGTTAAAATATTGGATAAAATAAAGAAATTGTCGTTATCTATTAAATCTGACTTTATCTTCTCGGCTGAATTTTGAAAACGGGAAAAGTTGTTTTTATGGAAAACCCCAATTTATTTATTTAATCCAATATTTGTTTTAAAAAAAAATACTCATTTAAAAAAGACAATCTGTAAGTTTTATGCAAGCCAAATCATTTTTCTGGTCATGAGAATTTGTTTTTTGCGAGGTTTTTAAAAGAAATGCAATAATTCAATTTTTCGAAAAAAAATTTCTTGTTAACACAAAAGTGATTTTGCGTTTGTAATCAAACTTACCAAATGTCTTCCTTATAGAAGTATCAATTTAGCACAAAAAAAATTAGGCAAAAAAGATCGGGCCACCATATCTCAATTAGGTCAAAAGTTATAAAAGTTTGAAGAGAAAATTTGTATTTTTTTCAACAACCCTAATATTTCAAATGATCATAACTTTGCGAAAATCTTTTTTTTTCTCGAACCGGTAAAATACGTGTTGTCTTATTTCTTTTGAAAAACAATAAATTTAAGCTTATTTGAAATGGATTCGGTTATACTATTATAATTGTTTCTAATTTATGTATGCATGTTAAAAAATGTTTTTATTTTAAATAAAATAATTGTAGCAATATAAATATACTGTCGAACTTTGTAAATATTTTTGATAAAGATTGCAATACAGGTTGCAAGTACATTATAATATATTATGTAATCAAAATGTTGTAAATAATTATTTATTTTTTGTCAAATTTTCAGCAGTGGACTACATCAATTTCGGAAATCTAAATCAATTAGGGTATACAATCCATCAAATTTCTGTGTACCTAAAAATGTGTATATTTGCATACTAAAGGTGGATTCAATTTCAGGATTACTAATCACATAATAATTATTTTGTTTCAGAAATTTTCGAAAAATTATTTATAATTTAGACAAATCTGCCCTTCATATTTAGAAGGTCGTTGAAAAATCTTCTGAAATGAAGTTACATAAAATTAAGAATTGCGAATTGTAACATTTTTGTTAAATACGAAGTTGAAGTTACAAAAATGGGGTTTCCTTTCCTTTTTTTAGCCACTATTAGATTTTTGTGTTTTGTGTGATTTGTGTAATAATAGTGAAGAGATTTTTTAAATTTGGTTAAAAGATTTGTATGTCTTTTAACCAATTCAAGTGAATTTGAATAACCATACGTTTTTTCTTCTCTTTTTTTTCATGTGTCGACGAAAATATCCATCTGGCAGGAAGAGAATATTTTGGAATGCGATATGCTTGCTACCGATGCGGAAGATCTTATGGCAAATCCTACACTTTAAGTAGACATCTTCGCTACGAATGCGGCCAAAATCGGCAGTTTGTTTGCACCTATTGCCAGAAAACTTTCAAAAGGAAATCACATTTCCAGCAGCATAGTATTAAAATCCATGGATTGCACATATAAAACAAAAATATTGAAATAAAAATTCCAAACTAAAAATCAATTGCTGAAGACGTTCAATGTTACTTTTAAAAACGTTTAGAATTTATGCTACAAAGAATCGTTTTGCATATTGTAATATGTATCTGTGTCCATCGTCGAGAAATATTCTTAATAATACAATATACATCTTGATTAATTGAATTTAAAATAACAAATTATTTCCCTGCCTTTCTTCCCTTCTTAAAAACGCAAATTTTCTTAAAATAAGTAATATAATTTTTCAAGTCTCATAAATGTGGAATAAATGGCGATACTAATAATTATATCTATTATTAACTATTTATTATTACTGTTTCAGAACCGTGGCTTAATAGTAGAGTAAATCACGAGTATCCTTTTCAATGTTACAAATGTGGAAAATTGTACACCTGGTATGATTCTTTGAGAAGACATTTGAGAGAAGGATGTGGCGAAGAACCAAAATTCACTTGCTCTATTTGTGGAAGAAGATTTAAGAGGAAAGATTACATGTTGTATCACGAAGCAACAATACACAAGATAATTCATCCGAAGAATCTTTAAACCTTTTAAATCATTATGGAGATGCTTGAAAGGCCCTCTGTTTACAAATTCCGACAATTGAATCATTCTTGTGTGATTCAAGCATGGCAGTGAATCCATTTTTTCTACTTTTCAATTAATTTTCTTCATGTTTTTATTTTTCCACGTGTTTTGCTAGATAAAATAATTTCACATTTTAAAATTGTAGGCTTGTGTTAGAATTATTAATTGTAAATGAAGCGTTCAACGAATTAAAATTGAAGAATTTTTATTTTAAACGTTAAGTGATGAAATATTCTAAATTTAAACATTCAAACAAAAAAATTCATCGATTTCAAATTTGAAAAAGTTCAAAATTCAAAAAACTACCGGCAGAAATTATCTACACGCCTGGTTTTTAAGCTGTTGGTAAAGTCCCTTAATTTTTATAATATTATCATGAATTTTTTTCTAATTATAACGCGAAAGGTAATAAATTTTGGCATCTAATAAGCATACGTTAAAGGCAAAATGTCAATTTTGTAAAAAGATATTGCAAAAAACGTTTAATTGAAATGTTGTTGAAAAATTGGAATAAATGTGAAAATGATTAACATTTTTCAAAGTTCTGAAACTCATTTTAAAGAAACGTCTGTATAGTATTTTGCTAATTTGTTAAAATATTATTAGACTTTTCTCTGTAAATTCTGCCCTAGGGTGAAACTTGGTGCAAAAAGTCGCAAAATTTCTCAAATTTGTAAATACAAACATTTAAAAAAGTTATATTTCAATAAATTTCAGTAATATTTATAAAAGTATGATTGTTTTGAATTTGTTGATATTATTTGGTCAGTAAAATTATTTGAAATTTTGCGACTTTTTTTAACTAAATTAGACAATACATTCGAATCTAGGGGAGAAATTCTAAAAATATCTTAACAAGTTAACAAAATACTATAGAGACACACCTTTAAAATAAGCTTAAGAACTATAAAAAATGTTCATTATTTCTAGAGTTATTCCAATTTTTTGAAAACATTGAAATTTTACGTTTTTTTTAAATATCTTTTTATTAAATTGTTTTTTTGCCTATACTTTGGGCTTATTAGATGTAGAATTTGATTATATTTTGTGCTATTATGGTGAAATAAATTCGTGGTAATATCATATTATAAAAATAAGGCACTTTAGCAACAGCTTAAAAAACAGACAAAATCATATAACTTAAATTACAATTTTGTTTTTAATTGGAAAATTATCCAATTGATTTATTTAAAATTTACTCCATAGTTATATAGCTGTCTTTAATGAGGTGATTACACTTTTTTTTGGAAACATACTTCTCTCAATATTGAAATTTTTTTGTGCTATTCGGTTATACAAATTGACTTTTTGGAATTTATGTTTTTAAAAAAACCTTGATTTTTGGAAACATACATACTTCTCTTTAAGGATTTTGTACTATTCTGTCACAGAATTTGACTTTTTTTAATTAAAAAAAAAATTATTTTCTAAATTGTTAAAAATTGTACAAATCCCAAGTGAAAGCTTTAATGACTAATTTTTTGTTGGATTGGACAATTTTCAAATCAGATTACTTGATATTTAATTCAATAGTTCAAAATTGTACAATTCTAAATTGAAAGGCTTTAATAGTTAAAAGATTTTGAATTGGAAACTCTCCAAATCAGATATCTTGGATTATAATTTTTTTAATTTAACAGTTTTCAAATTAAATGGTTTAAAATTTATTCCTTTGTTATATAACTGTCTCTAATTAGCCGATTTTTTTTAAAAGAAACTTCACTCAATTCAAGTCTTTCTGTGCAATTCTATTAAACAATTTGACTTTCCTTGAGTTTATGTTTTTAAAGATTCTTTTCTAAATGGTTTAAAATTTTACCATTCCAACTTGAAATCTTCAACAGCTTAATGTTTTTTTATATGAACAAATTTCAAATTAAATTTATTAAAATTTAATTAAATTGTTCAAAATTGTACAATTCCAAATTGAAAACCCTAATAGTTACATAATTTGGAGTGGAAACTTTCAAAATCAAACAGCTTAGTTAACAATTATTCAAATAATTCAACAGTTTTTCATTCAAATGATTTGAAACTCAAATTACTTAATATCTGAACGATTAACTTAGAATTTCGCTGACACAAAATTAAAATTTAAGCCCTGAAATTTCCATGAGGATATTGTTATTAAATATTGTTTCCATTTAAAATACTCTTATTGTACACTGCACAGTATATGTGCGATTGTAACAAACAAGAAATCTGTGTGAAATCTATGTAATATAGTATTTATTAAATAATTTATATGCTCTATTATAAATAATTGCCACAGTAAATATATGTATATACATTTAATAAAAAGTCTTTTTATATTAATATTTTTTTCTATAAGCAATAATTGATTGGATATTTAGAATGCAATTTCAATTCGAAACATTTTGCTAATCTTTTTATTTAATTTTACCTCAGGTTGAGCAATCATCGTTACATTTTGGGCATATCATCACTGCGGTCAGCAATTCTACTGGAAAGACGATTGAAAACATTTACGAACCGATTATGATTATTCAATAATTTTCTGAATTTATATTTGATTATTATTTATTGATTTTTTTAAATTTATAACAACCATAAATACTATTGTATCCACTTATAACTTATCAAAAACCTAGGATTGATTTCTGAGAGGTTTATGAACTCCTTTTCTGCATACTAACATATCCAAACTACAAAAAAAGCATATTTTTTCTGTTCCAGAAGTTTGTTAATTTAACAAATATTATATCGCATTAACAGGGTCTATGGATGAAGACTAGGATGAGAGTAAAATAACCGGGTTGCTACAAAACCAGGAAAAGTTCTGGTATTTTGAAAAAAAAAAAAAATTGCGAAAGTCCTAGAATTTTGAAAGGGAATCCCTAAAACCTGGAAAAGTCCTGGAATTTTGAAAGGGAATCTGAAAAACTTGGAAAAGTCTGGAATTTTGAAAGGGAATCTGAAAAACCTGGAAAAGTCCTGGAATTTTGAAAGGGAATCTGGAAAACTTTGTAAAGTCATGGAATTTTTAAAAATAACCTGAAAAATCCTGAAAGGGAATCTAAAAACACTGGAAAAGTCCAGGAATTTTGTAAAAAAAACTTGGAAAAATCCTGGAATTTTGAAAGGGAAACTGGAAAACCGGGAAAAGTCCTAAAAATTTGAAAAAGTGCGTGGAAATTTGTATTGCCATTTCTTTTTGAAGTTACTATTATATATTAATCCTATTTTTGCTATATTAAAAAGCTTTGTTTATCATGAAATAATAGTTAAAAAGACGTCAAAGTTCGACGACTTGGTGCAGAAAAGTCGCGAAATTTCAAATAATGATCTTAGTTACTACATAATTTTGAAAAATTAAAAAAATATAACATTTTTTTCAATATCAAATATTTCTCAAAATATCTTTACAACTTAGTAAAATACTGCGAAGACTGACCTCGAAAATTAGCCCAAGAACTTTAAAAAATGTTAATTATTTCCAGAGTTATTCCAATTTTTCAAAAACATCTCAATTTGATGTTTTTTTTCATATATTTTTATAATATTAATATTTTGCCTTCAACTTGGGCTTATTAGACGCAGAATTTTATTAACTTTCATGCTTTCATTAGGAAAAAAATTTCATGATATAAAAATAAAGGAACTTTTGCAACAGCTCAAAAAAAGGCGTGTAGATTCCGCCGGTAATTTACAAAAAAAAATTGGAAATTATATTGCAAACAATATAATACTTTGAAATTGATTTAAGTTCAAATTTTGCAAAGAATTTTTTTAAAATTCAGCCTGGAAATGACCTGCAATTTTTACATCAGACTTTTGTAGCAACCCTGAACCATTATTCAGTCAGCCGTAAGTTTGAGAATCAATTTTTCCATTGAACAAGCGGATATTGAAACAAAAAATTACCAGTTTTGTTGTCAGCACTGGAGATTATTTTTCTTTGACAAGAAGAGGAACTAAGTAAAAGGAAAATTTTTGACGAAAATTTAAATCAAGTAGAGTTTATTACTCAAAAAAGGATCTTCGTATTTTTTACTTTCACGATTAAATTTCAAAAAGGCTTTTAAACTTAATTTTTTTTTAATCATAAATTTTAGTTTCGATTCATAATTTTTTTATGCAAGCTCATTACCTAAGTATTAATTTACCAAAATTTGTTTCGCGAAAAACAATTCCCATCGGCTGATAGTTCTTATTTTCTAAAATGTTTTAAAATATAATTTTCTTCAATTATCTTAAAAAATTCGGCCTGAACTACCGGCCGACGAGAATCGTTTTTCGTCAAACTTTGTATGACGTGTGGTAAATATTTTGAACTCGATTTTCTCGAAAACGGCGAAAAAGCGAATATTTCTTCTTTTTTTCAAATTAATACTCAGGGAATGAACTTTCATTAAAAAAATTATGAACCGAAATGGAAATTTACAACTGCCGGTCTCCCCTTGTAAGTTTAAAACAGTTTGGTTCGATTTTCATGTCATAATAAAATATCTGCGTATTATAGCCTAGCCAATTTTTATAATTGTATTGCATTTTGTTTCTGATCTCTGATGACAAACTTAAAGGTACTTTTGTTTCGTCTTTCTAGCATTAATTCCTGATTTAAGAGTCGTAATAATGCAGATTTGGTTCTAATTTCAGACCCACTTTCAATGTCTGATGTGAAACATTCACCACAAGAATTGGGAGTTTTAAACTTGAGACATCCTGCACAACGGGGACAAATTACCCCGAAAGAAGATCAGCATTACATGTGTGGAGAATGTGGAAAAGGCTACAAGTGGATGCACAATTTGAGAAGACATCAAAGACTCGAATGTGGACAGGCACCAACATATTTCTGCAATATGTGTGAAAAAACATTTTACAGACGATACTTGTGGAAATATCATGTACAAACCAAACATACGGGATCCGGTTGAAGAATCATTTCTTCATTATCTTCGACTTGTTAAAATTACAATTTTCAAAAATGCTTCAGAAACACTATTAAGATCTGAATGATGTAAGAGTACAACTTTAAACTAATATAAAGGAATGAATAAAGTTTTAGTGGCAAAATAACATCAGTTGACTGTCTATTCTAAACACTTGTTTATTTTCATTTAGATTTCATGTGTCATTTGATTTTTGTCGCGCTTTGAGGGGCGATATTTTCAGCTTGTAATTTCTACTTAATCAAAATGTTTTTTCTTGTTTTTGCAGAATATGACATGTATGAAGAGTACGTCCCTACGGTGGTTTTTGACGACTCGAATCAACAGGAATCTCAACAATGGGAAATGATCAGCTCTGAATCATACGTTCCTCTTCCTACCAGTTATAAGAGCAAAGAACCCTCATCAGAAAGGCCATTCCAGTGTCCAAATTGCAACAGAACTTATAAATTGTTGGATAGTCTAAAAAGACATTTAAGAGTCGAATGCGGTGGGAAACAAAAACAATTTCAGTGCTATTTTTGTAAAAAGGACTTCAGATATCGGTATGAAATGAGTAAACATATTACGTCATCGCACTGAGTGGGTGCGATTTTAATTTTTAATTTCTACATTAGTTTCCGTGTAAAAAATATATATTTAAACAAAATTTATTATTTTTTTTAAGTTGGCTAAGTCTAATGTAAAACCAGGGTGGCCTCAGCTCAGGGAAAACCTGGAAATGAGGAAAAAGTCGGGAATAGCCCTAGCGGATCGAGTGACCGTTCCGTTCACTGGGTCCGCTAGGGCGTTATTCCATTCTTTTCCACATTTATTCACAATTTCACGTAGAAATCAACACTCCTTTTTTATTTTTTTTTACAGATTTATATTTATGTTTTCGTATTTATTCATGTGTTAAAAATTGAGAATTAAAAGCTGTTTGCGGCAACACGACCTGCAATATTATGCGTCGGGTTGCCACAGACATCTTTTAATTTGTAATTTTTTAACACATAAATAAATATAAATGTTTAAAAAGATAAAACTAGTGTTGAGTTCTATGTGAATTTGTAATTAAATGTTAAAAAGGATGAAAATATGCCCTAGCGTAGCCAGTGAACTAATTTTGCAAAAGTCAGGAAATTTCTGCAAGAAGCACTTTAAGTAACTGCCAAGAGAAATCAGCTCTGCCAAACAGTAACTTTTAGTCACTTTTTAAAATGAAAATACCACTTTAGTCACTTTTCTTTCAGTAAGTTAACACGTTGGGTTAACCAGTATTGAATTCAGGTCTATACGTGTTTATGAATTTTTTTATTTTTTTTTATTTCAGAGTATTTTTAGTTAATTCAAAAAAATTTCAAGAGTTTGAAATACTTTCCAAAGATTTCAGAAGATTAAAAGTATTTTCGAGTATTTTAAAGTATTCCGAAGAATTTTCAATAGTTTTCAATAATTCGAAGGGATTTCAAAGGATTTCAAATATTTTAGAATATTTTAAAAGATGCCAAGGCATTTTCAAAAGATTTAAACATTTTCACGGAATTTTTAAGGATTTTAATTATTTTAAGGGATATAAAACAAATGTTATGGTATTTTAAAGATTTTACAGGATCTATAATGGTCTGCGATATTTTCAAAGACTCCAAGGTATTGTATAAGACTTATGAGGATTTCAATGATTTTAAGATATTTTAAAAGTTCTCAATGTATTTTAATCAATTCTCCAGGATTTCGGGAAATATCAGATTTCATGTAATTTCACGGGATTTTATCATATTTTAATGGATTTCGAAAAATGTGCTCGCGCGAAGTGAGGGATTTCGCAGGGTTTTAAAAATTTAAAGAGATTTTAAAATATTTTTTACAATTCGTTTGAATTAATTTGAAATTCACCCTAAATTCTTATTAATTCATCCGGAATTCTGTTAAAATTTGTTAATTGACTTGAATTCTTTTCAATTTACTTAATTCAATTGCTTTGAAAAAAATATTTTTTGTTTAATTCATCTTGAAGTCTTTAAAAGTCTTTTCATAAAATCCTTTTGAATTCCCTTGAACTTTTCAAACTCATTTCAGACTTACTGATCTCAGGGAATTTTCTCATATTTTGACTTGTTCTCAATTCACTTTAATTTATTTTTAATTCACCTCTAATGCTTATGAATTTTATCGAATTCTTTACATTTCCCTTTAATTCTTCTAAATTCACTCCAATTTTACTGAAATCAGTGGAATTTTTTAGACTTTCGTTTTTTTCAATTCATTTGTATTCTTTTGAATTTAACTTAAATTGTTTTGAAATCTTATCAATTGAATTATTTTGATTTTTTTCATTAAAAAGAACATCAGTCATATATTTAATGCACATTAGTCACTTTGAGTAACTTTTTCGGTTTAATTATTTATAAAACATTAAATTTATATATTATAATATCTATGATAATTATTTATAGATTGAAAATTTATTCATTTAAATTTAAAATTGTTTGACTCCATTTATAAAAGATTCTGTATTAAAAATGTTACAAGATTAGAATTTTGGTCTTTAAATATTAATGGTTAGGAAAAATAAAAATGAGGGAAAAGTCAGGGAATTTTCAAAATAAAGTTTTGCGGCCACCCTGGTTAAACCAACTATGTCGGTTGTTTGTGTTTTATTATAATTTTTTTTTTGTAAAAAGACTGCCGATATGTATACGAAATGAGTAAACAATTAAACATATTACGATATCACACTGAGTGAATGCAATTTTAATTTTTAATTTTTCTACATTATTTAAGTGTAAAAAACATGTATTTACAAAAATTATTATTCTTTTAATGTTGTTTGGATCATCATATGTTAATCCAACTGGTGTCAGTCGTTTGTGTTGTATTATTAAATAAATAAAAAGGTAAATAACTGTTCTGCGATTTCTAATTTAAAATTCATTATTCTTAATTGAAATTTCACCTGTTAAGATGATAGTTTCTAATTATTTATTTTATGATTCCTGATTATAATATATTCGACAGTACCATAAATTTCAAATTTGGATTTGAGAATGCTCAAATTTACTAATTATTAAATTATTTAACTAAATTTTAGTTCTTGTTAAAGCTCAAAAAAGTGGTTGATTCCTTGGGTTTTTGAATTTCAAAATTCAAAAATATTTCCTCATCGGGACTCAAGTTTTTGTTACGAAAAAAATGAATAAAAAAAGTTGTTCGCCCAAAGAAGAGCTACCATTTTTTTATGAATAATTTTTTTATGGGACACGTATTTTTTGTTTGAATCGCTAAAAATAACATTAAAAATAAAAAAATTGAATTTTTGGAAAAACGACTCGAGATACAAACAAAATTAAATGACTCTTCTGTCGAAAATTTTTTATCTTTTATCTTCTGTTCGGTTTATGGATTTAAACATTCAAACAAAATGTCCTATTGCAAAAATATCGCACATTTTTTTTATGTTCAGTTTTTGCTAGTGAATAAATTAAAACCAAATTTTGAAATTCCCCCCCCCCCCCGATTTTTAAGGCTTTGAACAACAGAAAAAAAATGTTTTCCATGTCCATAATTTTTTCTTTGATTCAAGCTGAAAAAATTTTAGGTTCTACATATTCTTCTTTAAAAAAAAAACGATGCATTGAGCTCAATCCAAAAAAACATGTTTTTTACACGTTTTGAAAATATTCTTAACCGTGAAGAAGTTTAACTATCTTATTTATGAGTTATTTTACTTGAGGCTGAATTATTAAATAAATGTTTTTTCTTATTTTCATACAGTATAAATGTTTAATAAATAACTTTTTGGAATAAAAAACTAATTTTTGTGGAGCTTAGAATCTACAAAATCAATATCATAGAAACGGATATAATCAATCAAAAGTTTTATTTTGCAATATGAAGATTTTTTAAAAGTTTTTTCTAACTTGAAGCAAAAAATTTTTATTGATTAGGAAAAAATTAAATTTGAAGCAAAAATTGAAAAAAAAAATGTTTTCACGAAAAATTGGTTTTTGAAAGAATTTATTTAAGGTGCGCGAAAAAGCCTATCATGAACTATAGTGCAATTTCATGTTCTGGAGGCTCAAAGTGTGTCAAAGATAGGAAAATTGCAATAATTAAAAAAAAATCTAACTGAAATATGTAGCAATCTATATATTTCCACTAAAGAAATAAGTAGCTGCAAAGTAAAGGTAAGTTCTAATTTTTATGCTACATATTTTACGTTTTAAGTGTTGTAAGATAACCTTAAGTTTTTTACGGAAATAAAAAGTACGCAAACTGTACACAAATTTGAAATAAAAAAAGATGCTGCAAATAAAAATATTTTCAACCTAAATTGAGTAAAAGTACAATTTTTCGAGAATTTCTAATTCTAAAATGTAAAATTAATTACTTGTTTACTATTGTGCTGAATAATCAAGGTTTAGTTCACAGATATTTCAAATTTTTTTCAACATTTTTACATTTCGCGCCAAATCAACTGAAACTATTTCGATTATATCGAGTTAACACAATATGGCCGTATGGTGGCCCCTACATCCAAGTTTTGCTCTATTCCATCTGCTTTGCGATTAGCGGAATTTTATATACTTTTCTCAGTTTTGTGTTAAAACAATGAAAATCGTTTACGAAATATCAACATTTTGATAATTATTTGACCCATCACAATATGTGAATGAGTCTGTGCGATGTCAGTGCATAAAAAAATTGAGTTTAATCTTTTAAGTGAAAGTTAGGTTAGGATTTTTATATTTTATAATTCCTATTTAACCTGAAAAAAAAATGATTTTTAACACTTGTCGGCTGATAACGAGGAGGTACGTTGAAAGCGTGCGTACTAATATTATACGAAATTTTTCAAAAATACCAAATGATGCTGAGAAAAAGAAAAACATGCGTTCCACTGTGTATTATTTCACTTCGGTTGGAATTGTTTTCATTGGATTATCTTACGCTGCTGTTCCACTGTATCGAATATTTTGCCAGGTAAGATTGTTATTACATCATTTTTAAGGTTCAATGGATAAATTTTAATTAATAAATCAGTTTACACAATCTTGATGACACGGATGACACCTACAATAACATGTCATTCTAGAGTTTCATTTTTTAAAATATAATAATAGCTTTTTTAGAGAAGATCTTTTTATTTAAAACAATTCATTAATTGATAAATACAAAGGAAAAAATAGCAGTTACAAAGCCAGTAATAAAAATAAGCAATTTAAAGAAAGGATAAATATTATTATTTCGATGATTTCTGAAAATAAATATAAAATTTAGTCTTTTTCCCCTTTCTCTTTAAATATCGTATTTTATTATTATTTATGTATTATCGATTAAAATAAATTAAAATTTTTATAATTTCAAATTATACTATGTAGGATTTAAAAAAAAAACCTTGAAGGAAAAATATTTTTTCGTTTAATCTATACAAATTAAATATTTTTTTAATTAACTTTAATAAAATACGATATTTTGCATATTGAAGATTCTTCAGTTTAAATTTGAATAACGATTGTCATTATGTTAGACATATAACAATTGTTGTTCGATTAGACCAAAATTTAAACAAGAATTACGAGATTTACAACTGATTTTAATAATATTTTTCGATTAAACAGAAATTTAATATGTAGTAGAATTTAATCAATGTTCACAAACGAACAGAAACCAGCTTTTGAGAGTTCGGAAAATTTAAGCGCAGTTTTTTTTTATATCTTTAACACTTTTACCATAAATTCACATTCCAGATAATATTTAATTATTGTAAAGTTTTATCCAAATTTAAAAAAAACATCTTTCTTTTATTTTTTCTTGAATGAAGAAACATAAACTTTTCGTTGAAACCAAAATAAAACCAAAAACTTGTATTTTTTGGTATTTAAGATTGTTTTATCCCTGAGGGTTAACAATTTTTAAATAGATACTGTTTTTCGTGCTTAGACAATTTAAATTAATAAGCGTTTCAAATTAAACAATTGTGATTTTGTAATATTATACAATTTCTAGACATTTCAAATTCAACAATTTCTGAATTATCAATTGTACATGTAAATTTGTCAAATATAAACAATATTTAATTAAAAATTTAAACAATTCTGCTATTTAAAACAAAAATTTTCAGTGACGTGAACGCACGCGTGCATGTTATTTAATTGTTTTATTTTAGAGAAATTTAATCAATAATTTTTATTTAATTTATGGCTGTGTCTACATGTATCGAAATTACGGTAGAATTAGCCGGGTTTTAAAAGATTTCAAGGTATTTTAATTGAATTTCTACAGAACTTTAGGGAATAAATTCAATTTTATTTCAAGGGATTTCAACAAATTTAAGGGATATGCAGGACATCGAAAAATTACAAAGGATTTTAAAGATTTCGTTTGAAAAAATCTTAGAACTCTTAATATTGAAACAATTATTGTTACGGATTTTTAAATACTTTATGTTTTTAATATTTGAAAATAAAAATCCAGGGACGTCAAAATTTTTTTTATAGATAAGTTCCATCAATAATTTTTAAAAAAATTATATCCAAGGAATTTAAAATGATTTCTAATTATTTTAATGGATATTTAAATTTCAACGGCTTCAAGGGGTATGAAGAAATTCGACAAATTTTGGAGGATCTTAAAGCTTTCAATTTATTTTAAAATATTCCAAAGTATTTGAAGCGATTTTGTTTCAAAAATTTGTACAGCGCTTAATATTTCACAATTTGTCATCATGTACTTTTGAAAAGATTTTTTTTAATATTGCTATTTCAGGCGCTCAAACTTGAACTATTTTTTATTTAAGTTTGAGAGCATTGCAGAGTTTTTTTTCTAATTTAAATTCAAAATATGAATAATAGCAAGGATGAAAAAACAAGTCTCGAATACAAATATTTAATTATACTTATAAGTATGGCGATTTAATTATTAATGAAGGAATTTTATAAGGGATAATATACTTGATTATGAGAACGATTAAAAAAATATAAAAATTGTTTACTTAACAAATTGTATGTTTTCTCGGGCTTTTTTATATCGCCGTGAATGGATTTTCAATAACCTAAACATATCCAATTTCAAAATATACATTCTTTAATAGCAGGAATCATTTAAAAAATCGTGTAGCATTTAAAAACTATACAATTTCAGGGTGTCCACTCACCCGGGAGAACCGGGAGAAACTTTCACCGGGAGAAAATCGGGATAAAGCCGGGAGAAAAATATTACACTGGGAGATTTCCTGTATTTCATAATTCGCGCGTTTTGTAAGTTTTTAGTAAAAATGATTTTTTTTTTTTTTTTGATAGAGAGAGAAATCACATTTTTTAGTAAAAAAATCTATGCATTTTTTTTAATGTCACTTGATACTACATTATATGATACTTATCAATAATATATTTATCGTCTTTAAAATTTCTATGATTTTAATTTAAAATTATGGTTTTGAATGCGCAATTCTAAAAGTTTAATCTTTAAGTTCTTGAAACTAAAGTTTTTTCCTGATCACCTCTCTAGAGGTTAAGTTGGAGGCTCCTTCGATGTCCATTTTGCAGTCAAACTATGCAAGATTCAAAAAAAGATAAATATACCAAAATTGTGCACGCAAAAAAGAACTATACATCTTGTAATAATCATTTTTGAGAAGAATGCGTAGATTTGGTTTTGATCTACAAAAATAACATTACCAATAAAAGAGTTACATTTTTGGAAAAACAACTCGAGGTAAGATAGAAAAATAATAGAAAAAATTTGTACACCCAGAAATGATATATGAAGGGCATAGCAGGACAAGCATGTATAACCTGCCCCCGGCCGAATCTGTTTGATATTTTCACCCTGACTTGAAACTAATATGAGGCTCAATTCTCCGGAAGATCATATCTGAGAAATAATTTTTATGGAAGTAACGGGGATAAGGAAAAATCCAAAAACATATTTTTCTCGGAAACAACTGGACCGACTTCGATGGAGAAAAATATGTTATGGGTCTCTAGGAAGGGATGTTTTGGAAAAATTATGGGAAATCATCAAGGCGCAATCACCGTTTTTTGCCTACAAATACCTTGAATTATTCGGAAAAATATGTGAAAGTTTCAGGTCAATCGGAAAGGCTGCAGATGATTAAAAAAAATATAAAAATTTCAGCCTACCACGCTAAATGCACGTCCGCTGAAGTATAATGAGTCTGCAAACTTACGCTCGTCTTGTGAAATGTATTGCATTCTCGCCGCTAAGAAAACAATTCCTTAGCATGCAGGTTAAGCTTTTGGTTCACGAATAGTAGTGGAGATCAGAGAAGCTTCAGTCATTCTTTATAT
Organism: Andricus grossulariae; assembly: GCA_011634705.1. Taxonomy (NCBI): domain Eukaryota; kingdom Metazoa; phylum Arthropoda; class Insecta; order Hymenoptera; family Cynipidae; genus Andricus; species Andricus grossulariae. The sequence goes on along the minus strand of JAABKJ010007545.1, from coordinate 79,655,630 downwards.
GATTTGAAGTTTTTCTTCACATTCCCTTGTTTAGATTTGTGAAACTCACGTCATTTGTTTTCTCATCTGATTTTGTTGCACCGACTTCGATCTTCTTTTGTTCTCTTTTCGTTTTTTTGATTGATTCCTCAGAGTATAGGAAAAGGGTTTCGATGAGGTATAGTGGTTTGGATTCGAGATTTGGCATTGTTTCGAGTTGAACACGTTACTTGTGCTTGCATTCGTTTTGTCACCTGAACTTGTTCTCTTGTCGTATTCATTTGTTTTCTCATCTGAAGTTGTTATTTCGATCTTTCTTTGTTTTTGTCGGCTGTCACGTTGGTTCTCACAACCTTCTTCCTTTTGTATAAGCAGTGTATCTCTTGGTAGTAGACTCGTTTGTTATTCTATTGATAAGTCTTCCTATCATAAAAAATGCCTACGCCACTGAAAAATTCTAAGGATCCTAAGTGTGCTGGTGGCTGTTAATCGATGAGCAAAATTCCCGCGCATAGAAAACGATTTTCGAATGAAGAAGAAGCGATGTTTCTCAGTAGTGAGCTTCAGCGGAGGATCTTTGTCAATGACATCTTGTGTTCGAAATGCCGGGTTGCTCAATATAAAAAGCAAAAGCTTGTGCATGATGTTGAAAGTAAAACTTCCGAAGATGAGAACGATCCTTTAGACTTAGTTTCTCATGATCCTACATTTAAAATACATCTGAAACCTGTTAATGAAGAATCAGAGCTCGAAAGAACTGAACTTCCGATTCAAAGAACTGTGTCGACACACCAATATTGTTGTGGCTCCTTACGGACAACCGATTTAACCGCGATACCAGAAAAAGCTCGTGCTCAGTGTTATATTAGAAGGAAAATCTATATACCAGCAGGAAATCGATGTTGTCGGTAGCATTTGATAAAAGACAGATTTTACGACGAAGATCTTGATCTTTTGATGGTATTCTCCAATTCATCAAATCTCTCTCTTTTCGATTTGAGTAGAATCATGGAGAATTTTTCTATCAAGTGTGATTCTACACTGTTGGAAAAAATTGGAGATTTCAGTCTCTCTCAGAAGTAGCTTCTAGTGTTTACTGTTTTGAATTGGGAACAAATCATACAATTAAGAGGAATGATGACTTCCATGCGAGAAAGTAAAAACCAAACCGTAACTCAAGCCCTTGTTGTGTTTCTGTTCAAACGCCGAGTAGGCAATTTGAATAAAATTTTAGCCTCCGTTTTACAACTCGAGTATGAACAGGTTATCTCAGTGTATACAACATCAATAATTAAATCTTCCAATGAGGACGTATTACCGTTTAATTTTGGATTAGCCTCCTCTGTCAGAACTGACCTTATTGATAATCATAAAATGGAAGTTGCTAAGAACATGTTTGGAGTTCATCAAAATCTATTTTTGATATGTGATGGCACATATGCTCGGCACCAGAAGTGCACAAAAAATGAATTTCAAAGAAAATCATTCTCAGGCCAAAAGAAAGTCCCTCTCTGTAAGCCATTTACAATTTATACCCCCGACGGGTATGTGGTGGACATTTTGAGACAATATCCTGCAAATGTAAACGATGCGGAGATCTTAAGGACTTTACTCAAAGATCCAAACAGCTCATGCGAATTGTTACAGAAAAATGATTACGCAATATCGACTCTTGGGTGACAAATTAGACAGCAAATTGATCCCAGAAATTGGAATACATTTTCGAATTCCGTCGTTTTTCAGCAATCTATTCGGGAATAGATTACAATCCGATTCAGAACTTCTGGATAAGATCTTAGAAAGAATGAAGATGAAAAAAGGCGTTGGAAATTCTTTAACTGTTGAAGCAGAAGTAGGTGGCTGGTGGCGCAAAAAAAAGTTTTTCAAAGCATTTCAGCTGTTGATTTATTGGATTTCCCAGAAATGACAGAGAAAGATCTGAAGATTCTGTTTACCGAATCGTAATAACTTTCACAGACAGTATCGTACTTTGCCGAAATGATGGATAAGCATGTAGAAATTAACCTGCATTATGTAAAAGATCGTACTAATGTGTTGAAATTCCTGGTTCCATCTCGTCATATTTCCCGGAAAACATTTAAATGCTTCATAAAATATAAACCTAATAGTGTTAGAATTTCTGGGGTACTAGAGTATGTATGTGATTATGCTATTGGGAACAGAACTGTTGGTTGCTGCTCACACATCGTTGCAATCATCTACTATTTGTTTCATGCGAGATATTTGGCTAAAAGTGTCAGTCCTTCTGACATTCTCATTCGAATGTTGCAACAACATAACATTGTCCCTGTTATTAAAAGTGATAGTGACGAAGCTGGAGAATATTGACGAATAGAAGATACCAAGGAATGTGAGAGGCAAGGGGACTCACCATAAAAAAGCACTCCGAATTGTGAGAGGCGAGGGGACTCACAATAAAAAGACACCCCGAATCGTGAGAGGCGAGGGGACTCACAATAAAAAAGCACCCCGAATTGTGAGAGGCAAGGGGACTCACAATAAAAAGTCACCCCGAATTGTGTACACCTGCTTTTCAAGTATCATTGGAATATTTTGAAGTACTATTGAATTATTTCGGAATAGTACGCTGAAGATTTTAAATTTTTTAGCCATGTGTAGCCTTTCGAAAAAAAAGTTTTGAATTTTTTTTTGACCTTTTCTTTTTTTCTAAAATGTCCCATATTTTGTTCAAAATATCACTCCATAGATATCCATAAAATATTTTTCCCCATCGAAATCGGTCCAGCCGTTTCCGAGAAAAAGATGCTTTTAGGGTGAAAATGGCCAACAGATTCAGCCGGGGGCAGCTTATACATGCTTATCCTACATTCCGATTGAAATTAAATAATATTACATTGAATCATTTTCGTTTTCAAAATTGATTAAAAACTTTTCATGTTTTCAAAGAATTAGCAAATCGATTTTATGCATTATTTTCAAAATTCCCTAATATCACTTTTTTTAATTTCCAGACAAAAATGCCTATTTAAACTTATTCTGTGGTATCACTTTTTCTATACCAAAAGATCATTTTTCATCTCGCTAAAAGCAATTGTTTCTCTTAAGGAGTTACAACGTAAAAATACAACATCTTTTTCAAGTTCAATTTCTCATAAGATGAACTCCCATCTAATACAAAGCTGCTGCAGACTGGAGACCTTCTTAGCATAAAACACCAAACAACTACGACTCTATCGGTTCCAGTTCTGCCCCTCCCTCCCCCCTCTCATTAAACGAAGCTTGGTGGGACTGACGTTATAACTGGACTCTCCACCATACGACGAATCACTACTTAACTTCGACATGATTTCGACTCGCAAAATAAATTTCTCACATAAAGGTGGTACTTGGGCGTACAATTTAAACAATTAATAATATAAACAATAAAATAGCCTCGGAATGGACTGAAACTAATTGACGAAAGGCGTGCGCACGGTAAATGTAAAGGTCACGTTTCAGGCGATGAATGGAGACTGGGTGTTTGGAATGCTAGGAGTGAATGATCTTAAGATAAGAGAATTATGAGAAACTATGCACGCAAGGAAGCAAGATATTCTATGTGTACCCAAAACAAAGAAAAGGGGATGCGAAAATAAAAACATAGAAAAAGGGGTGCTGAAAGGCGGATTTGAAATATGTTCAGGAGTAGATAGTGAATCACATGGTAGTCAAGGATTCGGTTTGATTATGAAATAGGAAGCACAAGATTATTTATTATAGCGTGCTACGTTCCACTTGATATTGATCCGAGAGAAGTAAAAGACGCCTTCTGTGATACTTTATACGATACAACAAGGGGCCATTTATTAATAGTATTAATAGTAAGTTACATATCATTAGAAAAACTAAAACACGTGATTTTTAAAATTGTCAAATGGGCAGTTTGAGTAGAATTGATGTAGCTACTGAGATTGTTAGAATCGAAACAATAATTGTGGTAGTAAGATATTACGTAAGAATAGTTTTATTTAGGTTTTACTTAATGGTTTTATTTAGTACAAATACTTGATTTAGGCATAATATGATCCACATGTACACCTGATCTAGAGGAAATAGCTACACGTTAATTGACCTTGTTGTTGCATAGATAAGGCAACTTGGAAGGCGTTGATATATTATACAAGGTGTTAGATAAGGATGCGTGATGTCCTCATAGCTATTTATTATATTCATAGACAAGTGTATAAGAATGGCCCTCTTCGACGAAAAGGTGTGATTCTCGCAACAGGAAGGGTACGTGGGTTAGCATTCGCAGATTATAAGGTTTGTATGGCAGAAACATTCGAAGACTAGCAAAGAATTTTAAACAAACTGAATACAAGCATGAAGAGCATGAGCCTGAAAATTAACGTAAATGAAACAAAAATTATGGTGTTTGAAGGAAAGAGTGAGAAAACAATATGCAAAATTATCTTAAATGATGAGAAAATAGAGTAGGTTGATACGTATATCTTGGCAGCCTATTCACTAGTGACGGAAAGATAGATGGTGAGTTGAATAGGCGCATAAACGAGGGTAAGAAGCTTATCGGTAGAGCAGTACCCTTCATCAGAAGTAAAAACATAACAAATAATGCTAAAATGGCAATACACGATTCTATATTTGTACCGACTGTACTATACGGTAGCGAGACGTGGACATACCAAGAAAAGGATAAGAGTACAAACAACGCGGTTAGCATGCAATACCTGCGCAACGTGTGCGGTAAAACGCTAATGGAAAAAGCCAGTAGTGAGAGAATCCTTAAAGAATGTGGTGTGGAGGAGACACTGTTTAACAAGTATGGAAGTAGTTCGTTGAGATAGTTTGGGCATGCTAAGAGAATGAAAGATGCACGACTAACGAAACAAGTGTATCAAGGTAAAGTAAATGGCAGTGTGCACAGAGGCAGACCGAGGAAAGAATGGTTAGAATGTGTAAATGAGATCCTAATTCGAAGAGACATAAAAAGCTACAGAAACACGAGAGCTTGGATGAAAAAATGCATGCACGTGAAGGTAGCTAGAGAAGTAAGCCAGGACAGAAGATGGTGGCGACAAATAGTTTATAAACAGAGTGTCATTAGAGTGAATGACGCCTAAAGCAAAAGAATTTGGATACTAATGGGCCCGATTGAGGAACCTCACATGACGACTTTGTGAGATTCTTCACTTGGGGTGTTCGCTAGAGAGATTGATCAGCAACCTAAGTCGAAGCAGTGTTGCGGAACGAACGTGTTATTTGAATGGATAACACGAGAACTCTAGAGAAATCTAAAAAAAATCTATACCTACTTCCTCACGTTACTCCTTTCCTCACCGAGCGAGTCACGCCTACCTTAAAGGGAAATGGCTTAATGGTATAATAAAAAGTTATGAACCAATTTATACAATCTTGGAGTCGTTTGTTCTCCGAGATTTCAAGATGGATTTTCTCAACTTTTCATACTCAAGAAATATTATGCAATAATTGTACAACAAGGAAAATTCTACCAAAATTGCAATGTTTTCAGACCTATTGCTAGAATGGTTAAAGATTCACCATACAAAAATGGTTCGAGAAATGGGGGAAAACTGATAATTTTACTTTAAGTTCGCCCGTAGGTTAACAGGTGAAGCGTTTATGGCGAGTGCAATAAACCACGACGAGTCGAATGTTTTTCGTGACACGAAATACAAACTAACCCTAACGGTAGTGGCAGAACAATAATACCTCAACTCTCAAGTAATAAAGTTTTAGAGTGTATGTCTCTAGGTATAAAAACGTATTAATAACAGGAACAAAGAGCGGATTAGTGGCCAGAGGCCAGGCAGGCGAATCCTTAAAGTGGACTCACAGTTTTATCACTTTAACATTACTTTGACAAAAGTTTTTTAAAAATTTAGCGAGCTGAAAAATTTCTCTGCAACAAAACAAAAAAATAGGCATATTCTGATTTTGCCTAGGCTATACGCATATTTAGTCGACCATCAACACTCTAGGGTATACAGATTTAGTCGTAGAGTGCGATGCTAATCCTGTTTTGCAAATATTCGCGCAATTGAGTAACTTGAGAGTCACACAATCGACATTTTCGCGCGGATGATTCTGTTAAGCGTCTCGAGGTCAGTCGTGGATCAGGTGACCAAACTAAAGGAGTTTGTTAGGAGAGGAATGGCATAGGTGTTAACTGCCAGACGCCAGAAACAAACTAAGGCGGTCCGAAAAATCAGTCTCAAGCGCCTTTTTAATTGCAGAGTGGAGCGGACCCCTCGCCTGCAATATGTCAAGGTACCTGTACGATTCTTCATCAGTCATCGACTCGATCAGAGCGCGGTTGTCTAGTATCAGTGGAGCATTTATCTCTCCACGGGACAAATGCATCTTTCTGGATTTGTCCAAACCCAGAGACTCTGAGTTCGCATAAAACTTTAAGTCTTCCATGTACATAAGATGAGTGAGTTGAGAGTCAGCCATTGCCACCTCAATTTTGAACCCATAGGACGTGTTGTTAAGTGTCCAACTTAGTGGGACTATAACATTTAATCCTTGAGCACCATGTGTGCATAGCGCGATCCAGAAATTGGATGACGCGAGAACAGGTCTTCTATATCTTAAGGACCTCAAGTAAATAATCGTGGGATATTGAGGTAAACACCTGTTGGTAGTCAATGTAGGCGATGTAGAAATTGTGTTGGTGGTGTTTCCCGTGGAACACAACCACACTGTCAATCATGACTCGGTCCTTGCAACCACGCGAGCATAAAAGAGGGCAAGTGATCTGGGTTCTCCAAGATGTTTTGAAGGACTGAGATGGATAGACTATTCATACCAGGCAACCGTCAACTCTGTCCTTCTCTAGACGGAGGCACGTCATGTCTAGTTGACTTGACGTATGTGTACCCCAGATGCTCGATCAATACCTGGCCATTTCCTCTGCCCTAGTTGGTTAACAATAATTTCGAGTCTTGTTTTTGCCATCAGCAAGTCCGCGAAAAAAACGTTTTCCTTCTGCCAAAAAAGTCTTATTGCCATTCCTTCTCGCGATCGCTCTTTAAAATCGTCGCAGTCGCACCGACAGGACCTCCTCCACGTGAAGGATCTCATTCACGTGGCGAGTCAGTCTCTGAGACGGTTTGCCCTTTCAAAATTGGTACAACCAGTTACTTGCTCTTTTCAAACCCGCTGAAACATCTAACGTTGTGATGTTAGTCAGCTCCATTTGAGGGTTATGGCTAGCTCTTGTCTTCTCTAGTTGGAACCACGCAGCGCTTAAATTTCTTATGTTTGTTTTTCTCAAACACCCAAACAATAGTTAGAGATGTCTTCCAATTGAGGAACTTCGGAGTCTTGCTGGTTAATTTGCTTTACACTCAGTTCACGATAGAACCTCCTTTCATCTGCCTGAAAGGTTCGATTTTGTTGCTTTCTTGCACTACAAATCTTGTACCAACGCAGTCTGGCAGTAAGAACATCAAGTCGCTGCCGTTGAGAGTCTATAACCTTATCCAGTATTGCTAGTGTCAATGTCTTGATGTACCGGTGGTGGATGATTTTAGTAACATGGTGTATCAGTTTTCTGGTTCTATTTCCTTTTTTATATGAAGTCAGTTGACCCAATTAGCACCTTTCTTTACTGACATCCATATCTAACCTGATCTTACATGGTGGATCTAGATCCCTTCCTGGGGTGCAGACTGCCTTTGTAGGTCTAGTTCTGCGTGCCAACGTTCTAGCGGTTGCTACAGCTGCACAGTACACACGAGTTTGCATCTCTAACGCAGTTAGTGCTGCGTTGAAATGCATAGGTAAAACCTTGCTGTTCAGGTGTTCTATTAGTGCATGCAAATCCTTTGTGATTTTTATCTTGGTCAAAGAATGCATTTGTCTGGTTTTACATGTATGACCTCTAATAAAGCATGACCAAAAATCCTTTTGACGTGCTGTAGTTTTTTTGGGATTTCGCTGTTGTGATTAACGTTTTTAATGTCCGGATGTGGTTCTAGTGGATCTGGTACTTGATGTTCATTGTCTCTAGCACCTATGCCTTCAGCTTCAATCAGGTATTCCTTTTTCACATCTTCCACAGGGAGTTCATCAATAGGAAGCTAATGTTCTACTTCCATTTTTATGGCAGCTATTTCAACAGCCGAAAGCAATCTGTTTGCAGACAATGAGCGTTTTTGGTCTGCTACATTTTGCTCATTTATTCTTGTGGCTAGCTCTGTGTACTTAAGTCAGAAGACTTGATGTCGTACTCTCCTAAGACTTTACCCACTTTTCTCTGACGCAAAATTAAGGCGCATAACATCTCTGTTCATGTAGTATGTCCATTTTAATCGCCTTCTTGGTTGCTCAACCTCTGCTTTTGCCTCTGCTCGAATGAGGGCATCTACCTCTGGTTGAATGAGGCCATCTGCCTCTGGTGGATGTGGTGATGCTGAATCATCATTAGGTTGCGCAAAAACATCATTGCCGCTGCTTAATCATGTGATGCGGTTTCCTCTGACTGAATTTCATTGTCGACATTTTTCAGCGCCAAATCAACCTGCTGTTTAATCCCCATTACTCGGTCTTCTGAGATGAGAAGATTAATTCTGATGTTCTTCATCTTGCTGATAAGTCTTTTCACTGAAGCTTTCTGTATGCTAGGATACTTCGCAGCAAACGTCGTCCTGAAGTTGTATCCTTTTTCGCTTTTGGTTTCAAACTTCGCACTTTCATGATAGAGACGCATCACTTCCTCTTTCATTGTGGTATTCTACTTGATGGTTTCCCACGGTATTTTTATCGAGGTGGTTGGCTGCAAATTGCTAACGCTAGCCAAAGCATCCCCAGCAGGCACTGGTGATGTATCACTATTTACATTTTGTCGCAGATGATCTTGCTGGCCAGCTGTTTGATTAGTGAGATATGCTTGACCATCTCGCAGCTCACTAACGTCACCGTCCTACATGCTGTAACCCCAAACGGTGGCTCTAGAGGCGCCCTGACGATCCGCGGGAAGCGAAGGAAGGGACCTCTTGGTCCCTTTCCTCTTCGTTCTCTGCCTGTCTAGCATAAGAAACCCTGTTAGTAGCAGTGCTACCGCCAACATAGTCGTGGAAGTCACGAGAGGAAAGCTCAAGCCCTACTGCGACATCAACGCGAAAACACCTTCGGTAGGGCTGTTGCAGAGCGTGGTTATTATTATTATTTCGAGAAGTTGTGGGCTCCGGAAGCTACGACCATAGTTCTTTCTAGCAACCAATCCCGATGCAGCCGGAACGTGTACGTCATCCACTTCTGGATACTTTTTTAGAGTTACCAATCTTCATAGAATGTTATGAGGAACAGCGTTGACGGACAAGATGAAGTGATCCCAGAAGAACAGCCTTTTGCATCCGGCTCGCGATGGATCGAGCCCGACGCTGATCAACAGGAATCTTGATGAATTAGCTAAAAAATGAAGCTTTCATACTTCCAAGACGGGCTTTAGAGCAACACCATAGAAGTGGCGAAGATGGTAATATGACACTTTTAGAGCCGCATTGTGTCTCTCTAGGTACCCGTAGCATGCATACTTTGTGCATCCACTGAGAACATGTCCAAGTATTTCTGGCTCTTGCTTGCATGCTTGGCAGTTAGTATCGCCTACAGGTACGTTCATTATACGCTCGTGGTAAACTAAGGTGTGTATGACGCCGTCTTGGCAGGCAAAAAGAAATCCCTCAGTCTCCGATCTCAATCCAGCAGACTTGAGAAACATGTAATATAAACCCATCGAGAGCTCTTCTCTACGTATGATGCCGTAGAATTTACCATGAAGGAGCTTGTAGGCATGTTCTCTTAGCAGAAGCGTATGTTCTGCTTCCCGTACACGAATTTTCAGCACCATTGGTATTAGTGATGCTAGGCCATGTGTAGTGTCGCAGGAATCAAATGGGAGACCAAGCTCCGCTGCGGCTCTAGTTGCGACACGGTATAAATAAATCCGCAGCATTGACTGATCAGCATTGCTGATTTATGAGTCGCATGAGAGTATTTGTGCTATTTGGAACTGAGCAGGCGAGGAAGGTATATTCGAGGTACGGAAGATCTAGAATGATGACTTCGATGGATTGTAATCATTTTCCGTGTGCTTCGGTCAAATTTCTTCAACTCATCGACGTTCCATTTTACTGCACCAAACGTGTAGAGCAGTATGGTAACGACTAGCATATTGGTTGCCTGGATCTTATTCTTCCCAGATAATTTGGAAACCCAAATTTCTCTGAGAATTTGGCGATACCTGTTTGCGAGGGCCGCTTTTAACACACGCACATTTTGGGTTTCTGCTTGAGGTATTCCAAGATATGTATATGTTTCTCCACTACCAAGATGTTGAATGGTATTTCCGCCTATGAGTTGAACATCCTGATCATCACGCGATGATGTAGTTTCTAGCCTTCCTTGGTGCAGGTGGACGCAGGCTCACTTGAACAGTCCAAAATTCATGTCATTCGCTGTAGAGCACCTATTTACCGCTGCCACGAGGATTTTAAGGTCCTGTTTTGAAGAAGCAAAGAGTTTAAGGTTGTCCATGTATAAAAGGGGATTGACCTTATATTCTCTTCAGTTTGGCGGGCCGCATAGGTATCCAGAGATTTTTCCGTGTTGTTTATTTGAATAACACGTTTGTTCCGCAACAATGCTCCGACCCAGGTCGCTGATTAATCTCTCTAGCAATCATCCCAGGTGAAGAGCTTCACAAAGTCATTATGTAAAGCTCTTTACTCAGGCTCATTAGTATGTAAGGTGTTTCGCTTCAGGCGTCATTCACTCAACTGATACTCTGTATTATGCATTTCTTATAACTATGTATCGTGACACTTTCCTGTCACTTTTCTTTAGCTTCCTTCACGCCAATTAATTTCCTTATGCAAGCTCTTGTGTTTCTATGGATTTTTATATCTTTTCGAATTAGATCCTCATTCAAACATTCCAACCGCTTTTCTTACGGTCTGCCTCTGGGTACGCTAGGATTTACTTTACCTCAATATACTTGTTTCATCAGTCGTTCATTTTTTTATTTTCTCAACATGCCCAAACCATCTCAACAAATTACTTTCATACTTGTCAAACAGTGTCTCCTCTACATCACATTCTTTGAGGATTCTCTCACTACTGACGCTGTCCATATCGCAATTTTGGCTTTATTTGATATATTTTTACTTCTGGCAATGGATCCTACTCTGCCGATAACCTTCTTATTCTTATTTATAAGTCTATCTATCTCTCCATCTATCTTTCCGTCATTAGTAAATCGACTACCAAGATACACGTACTCATCAACTAGTTCTATCCTCTCATCGTGTAGGCTAATGTTGCATACTGTTTTCTCACCCTTCCCTTCAGACACCATAAGTTTTGTTTTATTCACGATAATATTCAGGCCCATGCTTTTCATGCTAGTATTCAATTTTCTCAACACTGTCCGAATATGCACACTTTCTTCATAGAGAAGTTTCATTCTTACACACTTGTCCATAAATATAATAAACAATCAAGAGGACGTAACGCAACCTTTTCTAACAACTTGCCTAACATCGAATCAGTCACTCAGTTGCCCATTTACTCACATACTCGCTATGCTGCTTGTATATGTTGATCTTATTGCTTTGAGGAGCCATCCATTGACTCCATACTCTTTCAGAGCTTCCCAAAGCTTACTTCTATCCACATTATAAAACGCTTTTCTAGATCAACAAATGCACAAAAAACTTTTTGTTTTTAGCCTTAACTTTTTTCTATGACTTGTCTCAAGCTAAATACCTGATCCGCACATGCTCTTTCTGGCATAAATCCACATTGGATTCCCCATATCTTTTCTTATGTTATTTTCATTACCATATTAATAAGTATTTTTAGATATATTTTGTTTGCGATCCTTGCAAGATGATATCTCTGTAATTACTGCAGTTGCTTTTATCTCCCTTTCCTTTGTATGTTGAGACGATGAGTGCCTTTTTCCAGTCACCTGGAAGTTTCCCCACCCGGACACATACATTTATCAACTCGTACAGCCTGTGAGGTATATATTCGCCACCGTATTAAAGCATTTAAGCGTAAAAGCCATCTAGACCAGCAGCCTTACCATTCGTTAAGTTCTTAATGATATCCCTAACCTCAGAGACACTAATTCTTTCAACTCCGACTTATCAACTTCTATGCCGCAGTTGTGCTGCTCCATAGCTACTACCCTCAAAAATTTTACTTAATGGTCCCTATGACCGTCTTTTACTTCATCCACATCATATAATAACCCTTGCTATTCCTAATTCCGACTAACTGTGTACTACTACTTCCTTTCTTGTTTTCCTGGCGCAGTTGAGAATGAAATAATTTACTATATCCTTTGAAAGCGTTTTCCATTTTCTTCTCTTCTTCCGCTTTGATTTTATCCTTGCCTTCTTTAACTAGTATTTTTACTTTTCTATTTCTGTCCCTATATTGATAGCTACGCGGATTTCATAATTCCACCAAGCATCCCCTGTGATTCTTCCCACAACCGCAGTGCCACACACTTTAGTTGAACTGCTAACAGTGATTTCCTGGAACATTTCAAATGCACCCCCGATATATTTATTGTGAATCAGCGTCTCACAAATTATTCTGTCTAGGCGTTCATTTATTTTGTCTCTGACATGAGTTCTATTTGTTTTTCTTGTTTCTGTAAATTCTCCATCTTGACTCGCATCGGTTTCGTCTTTTTGGTTCTCTTTCTTCTCCATCCTTGACTAAAGTTGATTTTTGAGACCAAAAGGTAATGTCCGTTCCACAATCAGAAACACTCATAACCCTTGTATCTCTTACTAGCTCTGTCAGTCTTTCATCCGCAACAATAAACTCGATCTCAATGGTTACCGCCTCTGCTCCAGGTGTACAAGTGGATCATCTTATGCCTAAACCAAGTATTTGTAATAAAGAAGCCCTCCACTAAGCACAAGCTGATCAACCTGTCTCCGTTACCATTTGTTTTTGAATCTCCAAAATTACCTAGCACTCTTTCCGTACCCTCGCGTTGGACTCCGACCCATCTATTCATATCTCCTAGTAGAATTATTCTTTCCCCATGATCGCAAGTGCCTATAGCATCATTTAAATCAACAGGGCCTAACACGCAATGATAAATAGGCTTCTGATTTCCACTTCCACTCTAACCCACAACAATTTAGGAGATACAAATTCGTGTCCCTTGATATGCTGCGTTGCTCTCTCATTCATAATAATTAGACCAACTTCTTGGCAACCATGTGTTCCTTAACTCTTGATTTCTTATCATTCTACTGTCGCATTCCTTTTCCTTTGTTTCAGGAACACACAAGATATCTAGCTTCCTTTCATGCATTGTTTCTCGTGATTGTTTTTCCTTAGAATCATTTACCCCTCTAGCATTCCAAACACCTAGTCTCCATTCATTTTCTGAAATATGACCTTTACCTCTACCAGAAGCCCGCCTTTGGCCCCAACTACCAACTCAATGGGCGAAATTTTTTTTGCGAATAAAAATCACGTACAAAGTAATTAGCCAATCGTGGTAAGGTGGAGAGTCAAGTTATAACGTTAGTCCCACCCGACTTCGGTCCACTGAGGGGAAGTATAGGGACAGAGCTAGAACCGAAAAAAGTCACGGTTATTTTGTGTTGTCTACTGCAGAGGGCACCAGTCTTCAGCAGTGTAGTAATAGATAATAAAATGTGTACATTTCTCCAAAGTTACGCAGCATTTTGGGTTTCCTTTAATCGTTCAAAACATGATATAACTAGTCTTTAAAGTTTAGATTGTAAGTTTCTGTCTCTTTAAAAATATTAGCCTTCCAAATATTTTTCCTATTTCGAAAATTCTTTGCAATACCTTTGACTCATTACAATCAATGAAAAATTCCTTGCAATCTTTCCAAACGCCCAAAAATTTTTCAAATCCTCCAAGATTCACCGAAACACTACAAAATCCGGTGAAATTACGTAAAAGCGGATATTTCTTGTCAATTAGTAGATGAGAAAGACCGTTTCTAACGCAAGATTCCTACCTTATCTACATCGAGAAGATTCTATAGGTGTAGTAGTTCGTGTCCGTGTTAAGTTTCCAGAAAAGTTGTTCGTGTCCGTGCTAAGTTTCTAAAATATTTCAGATGACGTCATCCTGAATTCCTACCTTATCGACATTGATACTGGACTACTTTTAGAAGAGGGCTACTAAGACTTATACAAGAGGAAGCTGCGTCTCTACTTTACCTACATCGAGACCATTCCACAGCTAAAGTAATTGTAGCAATATCATCTACGAATCTTTGAAAATAGGAAATAGAGAGTTTAAAGTAATAAACGAAAATGAGTTATACGTGCCGGTTAGGTTTTCTTGGGGATTAAATCTATTGTCAGGAGCCCAAATTAGTCATGCCAGTTTGAAAATATAAGATGGACCCAAGAAGCTCGGACTTGCTTTCACCTAGATGGTTAGTTCTATGTAATTGTAATGTTATGGCAATGTAGCAGTACTAGATTCTAGAGGGATGGTAACTAGGGAAGAGGGGTGAGGACTCCATGGGTCTGTCATCGAGGCCTTCGTGCCAAAATATCGGCAAAAAATCGTTGACCGTTGTATGAAAAACATCTATTAGCGTAATTTTTACAAAGAACTGTCTGTATCAAATTGCTTTAGTTCTTTCTCAATAAAGATATATTTTCTATTTTTATTATAATTCCTGAAAGTTTCAATTTATAAAGTATTATTATCATAAAATAATATTGCGCAATCTTGAGAGCCGCATTTGTGTAAAGAGCTTCAAGATTATTTATTATATCAATTAAACATTTCGCGTAAATACTTTCAAGGTTATATTTTTCTTTATCCTAGCAATTTCTACTGCGTCATATAGTTATGAGAAAAAAACGGATGATTTATTACTTCCTTGTAGATAAACATTTAATTGAAAATTCCTGTCTTTATTTATTTAATACGCAAAAGATGCACGTATACAGGTAAAATTTGATATGGAAGGCTATGTATGACATTCTGTTTTTGTCTATAAATTCGATTTATTGCTTCCTTATAGACAATACATTTCATGAAAATGTCCTGTCTTTATTTATCTAGTGCGCAAAATAATTCGTGAAAAATATTATTCTGCAGTCTAGAAGTCAACCGAATGGCATAATTCAAATAATTATGTATCAAATACTAGCAGCAAAATAAAGCATTTTTTGTGGTAGGTCATATGCTCGGGATTCTTGACGCTTTATTCATGTATCGAGTATAAATTTTGGACTAAAAATAAGAGATAATGTCCAGACGTGTTAAAACGTTTGGATTTTAGGAACATTGATGCACTGAGTGTCTTCGACAGCAATAATTTTATTTAGAGTTTGATAATCATTCTTTGCAGCATTACTTTAAATCATTGCAATATGCTGGATTCGTTTACCTCTCGACGTGTCACATGTAATATGATAATGGAAACAATTTCGACACTCGAGATATAAGACAGCGTGCATTTTATTCAAGGTTTTACACACGTTTTTTAACATTAATGTATAGATTAAGGGTGCATTGCCTGGCGCTCATCGCTCATTATGTAAAACAACCTATTACACGTTGCAGATTTAAAATAAATTTGAAAGATAAGCTGAATACAAATATTTATTACCGAAATCAGTTGACTATTTTTTTTAATATGATAAGTCTTAGGAGTTGTGAGCCATTTGTGGCTTCAAGAGTTACAATATCAATATATTTTCGTAAATAAATATTATCAAATATTTCAAAGTTTGAAATTCTCACTCATCCACTAAAGCTACTGCGAAATATAATTTATAGGACTCAAGGATGATTTATTGATTTTTTTCCAAATAATTATGATTAATTTGATTTAAAAACATATTTCTTAATGCACAAATAACACAGCCATACAAAAAAAGTCCAGTACTTGGTTTGACGAGACACTTGTATCCCTATGTATTTTGAGTCGCTGAATCCGAATCTTGGGTCAAAATAGCACCTTTCACTATTGGTTTTGACATAACTTCAAAAAATCTTATCTTTGTGTATATGATGGTGAAACATGGTTTTATTATAGATTTCAAGCTGCTGAATTCATATATAGTATCAGTTCAGTGATGTAACTAGAAATTCTGAAACATAAACTCAAAAAAAAATTGTCTGAGCGGTGCTTTGCAGGGAAAAATTAGATTTGTGTACATCCAGGCATCGAATCCGATGCGTAAGTCAAGTTAGCGTTTGTTGAGTATGAATGTACTCCCTAAATCAAAATCGGAGGGTTCTCACTTATTCTTCAATAGCACACTTTTCTCTGATGAATCAGTGGAATTTCTAGCCGTTGATTAGATAGTCTCTAGATGATGTGGCTTTTATATGTAGGTCTGCATACCACTGACTTTCGATGGAAGAACAGCTATTTGTTCTTATTATAACGCACTCTGTTGGATTCGAAAGATCTTCGTAGCAGCATTTTTCTTTTGTTCTGTGGCAAATCTCGTTTTAACATCCAACAATAGTCCGCCATCATATTTTTATCTCATCTGCCTTGCTACCTTTGTTCAATCACATTGATATCTTGGTGGAACCTTTCGCCCTGTTCTTCACTGTAGTAAGATTTGAAAGTGATGAAACAAGGATATCAAGGCAGATGGGATAAAAATATGATAGCGGACCACTGTTGGATGTTAAAAAGAGATTTGCCGCAGAACAAAAGAAAAATGCTGCTACGAAGATCATTCGAATCCAAAAGAGTGCGTTATAATAAGAACAAATAGCTGTTCTGTCATCGAAAGTCAGTGGTATGCAGAACTACATATAAAAGAAATCTGTATTATCATCGGAGAAGGTAACAAATCGAGAAGAGAAATCCACACATAAAATGGAAATCTACAATATCGACCAAAGTTATATTCTCCTATACAGAAAATTTTCATGATCTCTCGGTCAAGAAAAGTTTCATAGCATAAAATAACATTTCTTTGAATCAAAGAAAAATACTTATTGGTTTTCAGTCAAAGAAGAAGTTAGTATGATTCAAAGAAAATTTCTTTGAATCAAAAAGAAATATTTATTGGTTCTTAGTAAAAAATTGTTCAAAAAGTTTCTTTGATTGAAAGAAAATTAATTTAAATCGAAGAACAATATTCATTGTTTCTCAGTCAGAGGAACACTTTTTTTTTTAAGTTTTCTTCCAGTTGAAATGATTGTTTTTGTTTTAAAGTTATTTTTTGTTGAGTGAAATAAAAATATGTTAAAGAAACGATTTCTATAATTCAAAACAAATATTATTATGAGTGCACTCAGGAAAAATATTCTTTGATTCAAAGAGAATTTCTTCAAATCAAAGAAAAATTTTCATTGGTTCTCAGCCAAGAAAAGTTTTACTGAATAAAATAAAATTTCTTTGAATCAAAGAAAAATATTTATTAGCTTTTAGTACAAAAAAGTTTGTTTGATTTAAAGGAAATTATTATTTTTTGTCAATAAAAAAATTTTCTTTGAATCAAAGAAAAATTTTCATTGGCTCTTAGTAAAAAAAAGTTTCTTTAAAACGGAGAAAAATTTTCATTCGTTCTCAGCCAAGATAAGTTTTATTGAATAAAATAAAATTTCTTTGAATGAAAAAAAAGTATTCATTGGATTTTATTAAAAGAAAGTTTGTTTGATTTAAAGAGAAACGTTTATTTTTTCGCAAACAAGAAAGTTTCTTTGATACAAAGAAAAAATTTGATTGGCTGTTAGGAAAAAAAGATTCTTTAAAACAAAGAAAAATTTGCATTGGATCTCAGTCAAGAAAAGCTTGTTTTATTTGAAGGAAATTTTTATTTTTTGCCAATAAAAAAAAGTTTTTTTGAATCAAAGAGAAATATTCATTGGTTCCTAGTAAAAAATTAGTCAAAAAAGTTTCTTCAAATTTAAGAAACATATTCATTGTCTCTAAGTCAAAGAAAATTTCTTCGATTCGAAGAAACATTTTTTTTTTAATTTTTCTTTAATTTATAATGATTGTCTCAGTCTTAAAGTTATTTTTTGTTGTTGAATGAAACAAAAATGTGTTGAAGAAATATTATTATGAGTGTACTCAGGAAAAAGATCCTTTGATTCAAAGGACATTTCTTTGAATGAAAGAAAAATATTAATTGGTTCTCAGTAAAAAAACGTTTCTTTGATTTAAAGAAAAATTTTTATTGGCTCTCAATCAAAAAAATGTTTCTTTGAATAAAAGAAAAATATTCATTGGATCTTTGTGAAAAAGAAATTTCGGTGAATCAGAAAAAAAATCCATTGTCATTTTGATCAAAAAAGTTATTCTGATTTAAAGAAAGTTTCTTTGAATCAGAAAGAAATATTAATTGGTTCTTAGTGAAAATTTGTCAAAACATGTTCCTTCGCTAAAAGAAAATTTTTTTGAATCATAGAAACATATTCATCGGTTCTTAATAAAAAATTGTTCAAAAAGTTTCTTTGATTCAAAGAAAATTTATTTGAATCACAGAACAATATTCATTGTCTCTCAGTCAAAAAAATTTCTTCGATTCAAAAAAAATTTGTTTTCCAATAAAAGTTTTTCTTTAATTGAAAATACTTGTCTTCGTTTTGAAGATATTTTTGATTAAATGAAAAAAATATGTCGAAGAAACGCTTTCTTTAATTCAAAGCAAATATTATTCTGAGTGCATTCAGAAGAAAAGATACTTCGATTCAAATAAAATTTCTTTAAATTAAAGAAAAATATTCATTGACTTTAAGTAAAAAAAAGTTTTTTTTTTTATTCGAAGAAAAATATTTATTGGCTCTCAGAATAGTTTCTCTGATTAAAATGAAATTTCTTTGAATCAAAAAGAAAAATATATGTATATTCATTAGCTTTCAGTAAAAAAAAAGTTTCTTTGATTCTAAGAAATTTTTTTAAGTTCAATGAAATGCTTTCGTGTTCTAATGAAAATGTTTTTTCAATTTAAAATGATTTTCTTCGTTTCGATGTCATTTTTGGGATTTAAACTTTTTTTTAACATATAATTTCTCTCAAATCTAGGATTATTAAATTTCAAAGTTTTCTAATTTCGATCGAAAGTGATTAGAATAAAATAAATACTTACGTAATAATAAAAGAATAGCAATTATATGTAGACTCACCTGCAACAAAAAATTTAAATATCTGTAATTTATTGTTGTTGAATATTATCAATCTTGAAGTAACTGAATTCACAGTAAAAGATTCTTCATTAAAAAGAATATTATACTAAAAAAATCTGATCAGTTATAGTCAAAACATAATAGTCTATGAGAAAAAGACACAGTTATTAATTTGTTTATAAAAATGGTTCACAATAATTATATTAAACATTAATATAATTATTTCTATTCTTAAAAAATCAACGCTGAACATTTCTAAAAAAAAAGAGAATCAAAATCGGTCAAGAAATACGACCAGAAAATAAAGACGATGCAGAAATAAAAATAGGGGAGGCTGGTACACAGTGGATAGGAGTACACACTGGATAGTGCAAATTTTCTCATAATATAAATTAAATTATTCTACGCTAATATTATTTTTAAATAACTCTAACCTTATTACTTCTTGTGAAAATGATAAAAGTCGATAATTATTATTTCTATTGTGAAAAAATTGATAATATCCAGTGTGTACTAGTACCCAGTGTTTACGAGTCCACCCTATTTGCTGCTGATATCATTTTCTTTCTCGGAAAATTTTCTATTTCTCAATGATTAATACGTGAAGTAGCCCCTTTACTTTCGGCACAAAAGAAGTTTCAGCGATTGGGCTTTTCCTTTATTGTGGACGAAATAAAAGAACCCCCCCCCCACCCATATATCTATTTATAAAAGCCAGGATTTTTTTTCTTTATTTACGGGTCTTTTCTTTTCAGATTCAATCCAATCACATAATTTGTGAATATACATACTAATTTAGTTTATCACCACATCAATATTTTTCACAAATTGTTTAAACAATTTATCATTGTTTATAATTATTTTCCTTAAAAAAAACCTGGAAAATTTTGGATTTTTTTATATTCTTCAAATTTTAATTGACTTTTTAGGTATAATGAGATATAATTAAATACAAATTATCAATAATTGTTTAAACAATGTATTATTATTTATAACGTTATCTTCTTAAATTAAGCTACGAAGTTGCGATTATTTCAATTTTTTTAAGTTCCACCGACTCTTCAGTTGAACAAAAATGATAATAAACAGAAATTAACAACAATATTTGTTTAAATAATGTCTCATTGTTTATAACATTATTTTCCTAAGTTGACCTACAAATTTGAGGTTTTTTTTTTTAATTTTCAACTCTTCTTCGGCTCTTTTTTAGTTATACGGAAAATATGATCAACAAAAATTAACACATGTATTTATTTAAACAATTTCTTAATGCCGATTACAATTTTTTTTCAGAATTAACCTAGAAAGTTCAGGTTTTTTCTACATTCTTCAACTTTTTTTCGACTATTTAGGTATAAGATTATAATTAATGAAAATTATCAAACATCATTTTTTAAACAATTTATTATTGTTTATAACGCTATTTTCTCAAATTAAGCTAAGAAGTTGTGATTATTTCTCTTTCTTCAGCTTCTCTGATTCTTTAGTTATATAGAAATTACGATGAAAAAAATTAACAACAATACTTGTTTAATTAATGTGTCACTGTTTATAATATTAATTTTCTAAGTTCACCTACAATGTTGCGGTTTTTTCATTTTTCTTTCGCTCGTTTTTAATTACACAAAAAATATGATAAACAGAAATTAATACATATATTTATTTAAAAAATTTCCTGATGTCCATTAACAAATTTTTTCAGACTAAACCTAGAAAATTGAGGCTTCTTCGATATTCTTCAATTTTTCACCGACTATTTAGGTGTAATGAGATAATGAATAATGAAATTTAAAAAAAATGCAACAATTTATTATTGTTTAGAACAATATTTTCTTGAATTAAGCTACGAAAGTGCGGTTTTATCTACATTTTTTATTCTTCTCTTGAGAATTCAGATATGATGAAATGAGTTAATAAAAATGAAGCAAAATAGTTTTTTAAATAATTTGTTATTGTTTATCAAATTATTTTTTTGTTAAATTAAGCTATGGAATTGCGGTTTTTTCTTAATTTTTCCACTTTTCTCCAGCGCTTTAGTTAAAAAGAAATTATAATAAATAAAAATTACAACAATAACTGTTTAAACAATTTCTTTTTGTTTAATTTAACTTTTGTTTCCAAATTAACCTAAAGAGTGGAGGTTTTTTCAACATTCTTCAACTTTTCTTCAATTTTGAGGTATAATCAGATAATATGAGAGATAAAAATAAATAATTGTGTAAACAATTTATTATTGTCCATAACAATATTTTCCTAAATTAGGCTAGGAAATTGCGGTTTTATCTACATTTTTTTTACTATTCAGGTATGATGAAATGATTTAATGAAAATTACCCAAAATAGTTTTTTAAATAATTTTTTATTGTTTATAACATTTGTTTTGTTAAATTAAGCTATGGAATTGCGGTTTTTTCTCAATTTTTTCACTTTTCTTCAGCGCTATAGTTAAAAAGAAATTATAATAAATAAAAATTACAACAATATCTGTTTAAATAATTTCTTTTTGTTTAATTTAACTTTTGTTTCCAAATTAACCTAAAGAGTGGAGGTTTTTTCAACATTCTTTAATTTTTCTTCAATTTTGAGGTATAATGAGATAATATGAGAAATAAAAATAAATAATTGTTCAAACAATTTATTATTGTCCATAACAATATTTTCCTAAATTAAGCTAGGAAATTGCGGTTTTATCTACATTTTTTTTTACTATTCAGGTATAATGAAATGATTTAATGAAAACTACCCAAAATAGTTTTTTAAATAATTTTTTATTGTTTATAAAATTTTTTTTGTTAAATTAAGCTATGGAACTGCGATTTTTTCTCAATTTTTCCACTTTTCTTCAGCGCTATTGGTAAAAAGAAATTATAATAAATAAAAATTACAACAATAACTGTTTAAACAATTTTTTATTGTTTAATTTAACTTTTGTTTCTAAATTAACCTAAAGAGTGGAGGTTTTTTCAACAATCTTCAACTTTTCTTCAACTTTGAGGTATAATGAGATAATATGAGAAATAAAAATAAATAATTGTTTAAACAATTTATTATTTTCCATAACAATATTTTCCTAAATTAAGCTAGGAAATTGCGGTTTTATCTACATTTTTTTTTGACTATCCAGGTATAATGAAATGATTTAATGAAAATTACTTGAAATAGTTTTTTAAATAATTTTTTATTGTTTATAAAATTATTTTTTGTTAAATTAAGCTATGGAATTGCGGATTTTTCTCAATTTTTCCACTTTTTCTCAGCGCTTCATTTAAAAAGAAATTATTATAAATAAAAAGTAACAATAACTGTTTAAACAATTTCTTATTGTTTAATTTAACTTTTGTTCCCAAATTAACCTAAAGAGTGGAGGTTTTTTCAAAATTCTTCAACTTTTCTTCAACTTTGAGGTATAATGAGATAATATGAGAAATAAAAATGAATAATTGTTTAAACAATTTATTATTGTTCATAACAATATTTTCTTCAATTAAGCTAGGAAATTGCGGTTTTATCTACATTTTTTTTACTATTCAGGTATGATGAAATGATTTAATGAAAATTACCCAGAATAGTTTTTTAAATAATTTTTTATTGTTTATAACATTATTTTTTTAAATGAAGCTATGGAATTGCGGTTTTTCTCAATTTTTCCACTTTTTTTCAGCGCTTCATTTAAAAAGAAATTATTATAAATAAAAAATAACAATAACTGTTTAAACAATTTCTTATTGTTTAATTTAACTTTTGTTCCCAAATTAACCTAAAGACTGGAGGTTTTTTCAACATTCTTCAACTTTTCTTTAACTTTTCACGTATAATAAGATATTATAAAAAATAACAATGAATAATTGTTGTAACAATTTGTTATTGTTTATAACATTTTTTTTTTAATTAAGCTATGGAATTGCGGTTTTTTTTTTCATTCTTCCACTTTTCTTCAGCGCTTCAGTAAAAAAGAAATTATAATCAATGAAAAATAACAACAATAACTGTTTAAACAATTTTTTATTGTTTAATTTAACTTTTGTTTCCAAATTAACCTAGGGAGTGGAGGTTTTTTCATCATTCTTCAACTTTTCTTCACATTTTCAGGTATAATAAAATAATATAAAAAATAAAAATAAATAATTGTTTGAACAATTTATTATTGTTTATAACATTATTTCCTTGAAGTATCTTACAAAGTTGCGGTTTTTTCTACATATATTAACTTTTTTCGATTCTCTACTTGTACAGAAATTATAATCAAAAAAACATTTATAACCATAATTGTTTAAATAATTTCTTATTATCTGTTTTTATCTTTTTTCAGAATTAACCTAGAAAGTTGAGGTGTTTTGTACATTTGTTAACTTTTTCTCTACTTCTCGGATTTAATGAGATGAGAAATTATGAAAATTAACATCAATCTTTGTTTAAACAATTTATTTCTGCTTATAACATTATTGTCTTAAATTGAGCTACAAAATTACTGTTTTTCTACAATATTCAATATTTCGTTGACTCTTTAGTTGGAAAAAATGAGAGTCAACAAACAATAACACCAATAATTATTTTGACAATTTATTATTGTTTATTATTCACTTTTTGCAGAATGAGACCATGAAGTTTTTGTTTTTTCTTGACTTGTTAATTTTTTTCCGGCTATTTAGTTATATGGAAATTATAACGAACGAATATTGACAACCGTAATTGTTGAAACAATTTCTCAATGTCTATTATGAACTTTTTCTAGAATTGACTTACAAAATTGAGGTTGTAATTTATTATTGTCTATAACATTATTTTGTTGAAGTGGTCTACAAAGTTGGGGGTTTTCTAAATTATTCATCTTTTATTTAACTCTTTACTCATACAGAAATGATAATCAACAAGTATTAAGAACCATTATTATTTAAACAGTTTAATATTGTATATTATTAACTTTTTTCCGAATTAAGCTACAAATTTACTGTTTTTCGAAATTTTTAAATTTTTCTCGGGATCTTTAGTTATATAAAAACCGTAATAAAGAAAAACTAACAATATTAATTATTTAAACAATATCTTATTGTCCATTATAAATTTTTTGCAGAATTAGGCTCTACAGTTGTTTTTTCTCCATTTTTCAACTCTTATTTGACTCTTTAGTTATTAAGAAATGATTTTTATTAAACGTCAACCAACATAATTGTTTAAACAATTAATTGTTTCCTATTATCAACTTTTATCAGAATCCATTCACATGGTTGCTCTTTTCCTCTGTTTTAAAATTTTTTCGGATCTCTAGTTATACAGAATCTATCATCAATAAAAATTAAGGACCATAATTGTTTAAACAATTTATTATTGTCTATTTTGATCTTTCTTCTGAATTAACTTAGAAAGTTGAGGTTTTTTCTACATTCATCCACTTTTCCTCAACTTACCAGGTTTGATACGATAATGATAAATTAACATTATTATAAATAATTGTTCAAACAATTTCTTATTGTATAAAGAATCATTTTCTTGAATCAACCCTTTAATTTTCTTCGGCTCTTTAGCTATAAACAAATAATAATATATTTCATAAACATGAAAAATAATAAAAAATTTCTTATAATTCTTTTCCAATTATTATTTTTTTAATAGTCCAATTTTTATAAGCTCCCTTTCATTTTAGTTCGGCGAGTGAATTTCTACTTCCGGAATGACAGGGATTTTCAGCCAGTTAATTGAAGGCTTGAAGGCAATTAATATTGGAATACGAAGTGACCCAAATTCCTAAATTCTCTCCAAGGACTGCTCTTGTTTCCTTTCAGATTCTTCTCCTAAAAATTCGACATCAAAATGAGAAAAGAATATCACCGAATATAGTAAATGAGACGAAAATAAATCTTTTTATTCTATTCGAAGACTGTCAAAATAAGCTTTCAAACAAAAAAAAAACAAAAAAAAAACTAGTATTTCAGGGGGGTTTCTTTAGTTCTTTTATCATTTTACTGTGCAAACTTGTCCCGCAAAGTTGCACTGCAAAGTTTCACTGCAAAGTTGCACTACATTGTTGCACTGAAAAGTTGCACTGCAAAGTTGCACTAAGAAGTTTTACTGCAAAGTTGGCCTGTAAAGTTGCACCGCAAAGTTTCACTGCAAAGTTGCACGAAAAAGTTGCACTGCAAAGTTGCACTGAAAATTTTCACTGCAAAGTTGACCTGTAAAGTTGCACTGCAAAGTTTCACTGCAAAGTTGCACTGCAAAGTTTCACTGCAAAGTTGCACTGCAAAATTGCACAGCAAAATTGCACTAAAAAGTTGCACTGCAAAGTTGAACAGTAAAGTTGCACTGCAAAGCTGCTCTGCAAAGTTGCACTGCAAAGTTGCTCTGCAAGGTTGAACTGCAAACTTGCACTCCAAAGTGGCACTAAAAAGTTGCATTGCAAAGTTTCAGTGCAAAATTGCACTGCAAAGTTGCACAGCAAAGTTGCACTGTGAAGTTGTTCTGCAAAGTTTCCCAGAAAATTTGCTGTGCTAATGTGCTCCTATGCTAATATTATTCTTCATGGAAGAAAATAAGTGACGACACGAAAAACAATAATTTTCTATGTTTAAAAATGCGAAATATATTTGTTCAAAATAATTGGTCATAACGATATCAATTGTTTTTTAATTGTAATATCTTGTGTCAAGCATCCATTTTTATGCCCTTTTTTCTAACAAATTCAATACAATTTAAACATCTGCGTTCAAACTAGAAAACTTGTTTGGAAAGAAAAAAAAGTGTCTCCTACATTTGTTATAAAATAAAAAAATTATAAGAAACTTTTTTCAAATCTATTAAGTGAAATCAATGCAGAATCTTCTAAGCTTTTATTTAAAAAAAAAACGATTAGATCAGATAAGAATTGTCTTTTATAATTCAATTTGCTATACAAACAAATTAAATAACTTTAAAAATCAAATAAAATTAAATTTTTTTTGTTTTTAAAAATCTCTTCTATCAGGCATGTATACTTCAATTTTTGGTGAAAAAAAAATAAATTCTCAACAACAAAAAAACAAACTATTTTTCAACAAAATAGTTGAATTTTCAACCAAAACAGACTAATTTTAATCTAAATAGGTGACTTTTAAAACCTCAAAATTAATTTTTAAATGAAACAATCTAAAAAAATAATTATTCTTCAACCAAAAAGTTTAATTCTCAACAAAAAAGATGAATTTTCAACAATACAGTTAAATTTTCTACCCAAAAACTAGCTTCTAATCAAATAGTTGAATTTTTAACTAAAGATATAACTATTTGATGAAAAATTTTATATTGCAATCTGTGGTAAAAAAAGGTAATCTCAACAATAAAAAAAAACTATTTTCCAACAAAATAGTGGAACTTTCAACCAAAACAGACTAATTTTTGTATAAATAGGTGATTTTTCAAACCAAAAAATTAATTTTCAACTCAAATAATTATTAATCTTGGAAAAAAATGAATTTTCAACCAAAGAGTTCAATTCTTAATAAAAAAGATACATTTTCATCAATAAAGTTGAATTTTCAACTAAAGTAACAAGTTTTCTACCAACAAAATTTACTTTCAACCAAGTAGTTGAATTTTTAACTAAAAAATATAAATATTCAATTTAAAATGCTTTACTTCAATGTTTGATCAAAACAGGAATTCTCAACCTAATAAGAAACTATTTTTCTAGAAAATAGTTGAATTTTTAACAAAATCCAGCCAATTTTTATCTAAATGTGTGATATTTTAAACCACGAAATGAATTTTCAACTGAAATATTTAATCTTCGAAAAAATTAATTTTCAACTATATAGTTTTATTCTCAATAAAAAATATGAATTTTCAACAAAACAGTTAAATTTTCAACAATGAAGGTAAATTTTCTACTAAAATAATTAACTTTCTACCAAAACAACAAACTTTTTAACCAAATAGTTGAATTTTTAAATTAAAAAGCTAAATATTAAACTAAAAATAGTATACTTCAATTTTCCATGAAAAAATGAATTTTCAACAAAAAAGGTGAATTTTCAACCAAAGAAATGAATTTTCAACCATCCAAAAAAGACGATTTTTCAACAAAACACATGAATTTTTTAAAACAATATTTGAATTTTCAGCTGCAAAAGATAAATGGTCAACTAAATAGTGGAATTTTGAACAAAAAAGAGTACTTTTCAACTAAAAAAAGGAATAAATAAATATTACGTTAAAAAAATTATTTTATAACCAAACTGGTAAATTTTCAAAGAAGAAGATTAATTTTTTACCAAAAAATATGATTTTTCAACGAAATACATGAATTTTCAACCAAACTAATGAATTTTCAACTAAAAAGATCAATTTTCAAACAAGAAGATTAATTTTTAACCAAAAAGACCATTTCTCCACAAAATAAATGAATCTTCGAAAACAATAATGGAATTTCCAACTACAAAAGATAAATTTTTAACGAAATAGTTAAACTTTGGAAGAAAACCATTAATTTTCCACCAAAAATGGAATAGTTAAATATTGGGTTGAAATAAAATTATTTTCAACCAAACTGATGAATTTTGAACTAAAAAGATGAATCTTCAACTGGAAATAGTTGAATTTCAAACAAAAAAGCTGAATTTTCATCTAAAATGATGAATTTTCAATCAGGAAGATAAATTTCTACAAACAATAAAAAAAGACATGAATTTTCAATTAAAAAAGATAAATATTTAACAAAACATTTAATAGTTAAATTTTCAGTCAAAAAAATCAATGTTCAACTAAAGAGATGAATTTTCAACTACTGAGTTTTAAACCAAAAAGATGAATTTTCATCTAAAATGATGAATTTTCAACCGAAAAGATAAATCTATAGAAAAATTTTTTTTTCAACAAAATACATGAGTTTTCAGTTAAAAAAGATGAATAATCAACAAAAAATTTAATAGTTCAATTTTTAGTTGAAAAAATTAAAATTCTACCGAAGAGATGAATTTTTAACCAAAAAGATGAATTTTCAACCAAAAACATTAATTTTTAACCAAGAAGATTAGTCTCTACCAACAAAGACAAATTCTATACAAAATAAATAAATTTTCAACTAAAAAAGGTAAATAGTCTACCAATAAATTTTATAGTCAAATTTTCAGTTGCAAAAATTAATGTTCAATCAAGGATATTAATTTTTAAGTAAAATTATGGAATATTTAATTGAAATAGTTACATTTCTAGTTGAACAAAAAATGAATTTTCAACAAAAAAAAACAAACTTTAAAGAAAATATTTACATTTTCAAATAAAGTGATCAGTTTTCAACTAAAATGATGAATCTTCAACTGGAATAGTTAAATTTGAAACGAAAATACTGAATTGTAAACCAAGTAGACAAATTTCTATGTACGAAAAACAATCAACAATATAAATGAATTTTCAATTAAAAAAGATAAATGGTCAACCAAAAATGTAATAGTTAAAATTTTAGTTGAAAGAATTAATTTTCAAATAAAATGGTGGGATATTCAATTGAAATAGTTTCATTTTCGGTTAAAAAAAAAAGAATTGTCAGCGAAAAAACAGGTAATATTCAGCAAAAAAAAAAAAAAAAAAAATTGTCAGGGAAAAAAAAGGTAAAAATCAGCAAAAAAAAAAAAAAAAAAAACTAGTAGAGGAGGTGGAAGTAAAGAAAGTGGGAGAAAGGACGGGAAGTATGGGAATATAAATACAGAGGTAGCGGGGAATGGGAGGTGAAGTGGGGAAAGTTCGAAAAGGGAGAAGAAGTGAGGAAATATAAAGAGACGGGAAATAGGGAAGTAGAGGAAGTGGGAAGAAGTAGAGAAGTTGGAAGTAGGAAAAGTAATTGCAGGGAGAAGTAGGGAAAGCGTGGAAGAGGGTGGTAGGAGAAGGGAGGGGAAGTAAGGTAATGTAAAGGAGGATGTAGTGGAATGGAAAGAAAGGAGAGGATGTCAATGTAGGAAAAATAGGGAAGTTGTTAGGGTTGGGAGTGTAAGTTAGGACGGGGAGGAGAAACAAGGGAAAGTAAGGGGAAGCTTATCAAGTCAGTGAAAGGATGGGAAGTGGGGGAACATAAATGTAGAAGAAGTAGGAAAAGTGAGGAAAAGTATGGGAAGTTGAAGAAGGGAAGTGATGGAATGTAAAGGATTTGAAAGTAGGAGAAGGGGTAGAAAATAGAGGATGTGAGGTGAAGTAAGGGAAGTAAGGGCAGTCAGGAGAAGTATAGGAGGTGGAAGCAGGGAGAAGAGATTTGGAGGATATGTGGTGAAGTAGGAAAAGTGATAAGAATTAGAGAAGGTGGAAGTATGGAAAATACGGAAGGGGGATGTGGGAGAAATAATGGGATGTAGGGAGATGTAAAGGAAGCAGAATTAGGGGAAGGGAGAGGAATTAGAGAATGTGAGTTGAAGTAGGGGACGTGACGAGAAGTGGAGGAAGTGGATGAAAGGAAAAGGGTAAGTAGCAAGAAGGGAAAGTTGGAAAAAGTATATTAAATAGGTGAAGGGAGGAGAAGTGAGGGAATATGAAGGCAGGGTAAGTGGGGAAAGTGAAGGAAAGTACGATAGGTAGAAAAAAGGAACGAAGATTAAGGGAATGCAATGGATGGAAAAGTAGCAAAAGGGGTAGGAAGTGGAGGATGTGAGTTGAAGTAGGGGAAGTCGAGAGAAGTATTGGCGGTAGAAGCAGGGACAGGAGATGTGGAGGATGTGTGGTGAAGTAGGGAGAGTGAGGAAAATTAGAGGAAACGGAAGTAGGGAAAGTATCAAGAAAGGCCAAGTAGAAGAAATGAGGGGAAGTAGGGAAATGTGAGGGAAGGATAAGTGGGGTACGGAAGCGGCAGTATGGGATGTGAGTCGAAGTAGGGCAAGTGAGGAGAAGTAAAGGAGGTTGATGTAGGGAAAGTTAAAAAAAGTATATGAAGTAGGTGAAGGGAGGAGAAGTGAGGGAATATGAAGGCAGGGGAAGTAGGGAAAGTAAGGGAAAGTATGGAGAGTAGAAGAAGAGAGGGAATGTAAGGGAATGTAAAGGATGGTAAAGTAGGAAAAGATGTAGGAAGTGGAGGATGTGAGGTGAAGTAGGGAAAGTCAGGAAAAGTGTAGAAGGTGAAAGTAGTGAAGGGAGATGTGGTGGATGTGTGGTGAAGTAGGGAAAGTGGGAAGAATTAGAAAAAATGGAAGTAGGGACAGTATCAAGAAACTGCAAGTAGGAGAAATGAGGGGAAGTAGGGAAATGTAAAGGAAGGAGAAGTAGAGGACGGGAGAAGTGAGGGAATGTAAATTGAAGGAGAAATAGGAGAAGGGGCGGGAATTAGAGGATGTGAGAAAAAATAGAGGAAGTGGGGAGAAAGAGAGGAGGTGGAAGTTGGGGAAGTGGTTTGTGAGATGGGAAGTGATGAGTGGAACCCCTAAATATACATTTTTTTAACCAAAAAAATTGAGAGTGTGAAATTGTTTTTTAATTTGAATGTGTTTTTGGACCTCCTAATGTTAACCTCTTGACTTAAAATGGAGATAGACGTTGTCCTTGTAGTTCAAAGTCAAAGTTAAAGACTAGATTTGGCTTAACAGTCCGAAAATTTGTGATTTAGGTCATGATGTAGCAAACTCAATTTTAACTCGGATCGAATTCTCGAGTCCCGGTTTTCATCTGAAAATGGAGGACACGGAAGTAGACCACAAAATATCGATGCGAAACTCAAATGTTCTCCCTGTGGTTTACCATTGTATTAAAAACTTTGTGTCCGGATATGTTCATGCTAATTATTAGAAAACTAGCTCTGAAGTCGATGTCGGATCTTTCCCATTTTTTTTATTCTCATTTATGATTTATAATTTATTGTTTAATATTTTTATAAATTATTTTACAAAATAAACAAGTATTCTACGCCAGGTAAAAAAAGTTCTAATAAAGAAAGTCCTTTCTGAGTCATTGGTAGTCGATTTCGTAAAAAATACGATATCCGTTCGCTTTCAAGTAGTCAACTTGTGAATTTTTTCATAAAAGAAACGATTGTTGCTCATTTATTAAATTTGTTTAGAGCCTTGCGAATTACATAAGATTTTTCAAAAATGATTAATTAGGGTTTTAGTGAACAAATAAACAAATTTTATTTATTATTTTAACTTGCTGTATAATATTTCTAGGGAGCGTCTTCACTAATTTTAATAAATTTAACATTAATATGAGTAGTTAAAAAATTGGTTTGAATGTCAACTTTTTTATTGAATAAAAATGTTAATAAAAATATAAATAATTCATAAATATATAAAATACATTGTAAATAACGAACTATAATAAGAAAAGATAGTATATTATCATATAATTTTATTCTGATATACTAAAATATACGATTATAAATAAATCAAAAAAAAACTTTCCAGTTCCGCATAATTGAAAAAAAACATCTGAATTCGCGCCTGATGAAAATTTTTACGATACAATAAACTTAAGCCTCTTAACGTTAATCTAAGTCAGGCTTCAGCTTTTCATAGCTTATAACCAAGAAGAACTCTATTACTCTGGTCATGCAAGATTGTCCGGATTTATATTAAAGAAGGTTGATAAAAGTCTGCCTATATATATATATATATTTTATTTTTTTATTTTTTCATTTTTCATGTTTTTAAATTATCATTAAAAAAAAGTCAAACTCTAAATTTCAATCAGTCAAAAGTGACTGATTCGAAGTACATTTTTACTGATTTAAATAATGCGGATTCGACGACTGACAAATCAGTCAAAAATGATTTTTCAAATATTAATAATTTTGAATTGGAACTATTTGAAATTGAAGAAAAATAAATATTGGGCGATTTTGAATTCAAAAGTTTCCAAATCAAATAATTTTAGATCAGCTAAAATTTGGAAAAGGACAATATTTTGAATGGAATAAGAAGGAATTGAACTTCTATTATTTCTGAATAAAAGCGTTTTAAACTGAATAATTTAAAATGGAAAGAATCTGAAATTGAAAAATCAAAAATCAGAAGTTCTCAAAATTGAAAAATCTTAGACGAAAATTTAAGAATTGGACAATTACATTAGCAAGGAGTGGAAATTGTATCACTTCTGATTTAAAATGTTTCAAATTGAATAATTTTATTTTGCATTCCAGAATCTCGAAATTGAATGATTTCAGATTAAAATTTCGAAAATAGGACAGGATCAAAATTTAACACCAAATTGTATGTTTAAAAGTCAAAGTTTCAGAAATTATAGAATTTTGAGTTGTTATTACTCAAAAAAATATAATTTAAGTAAAATTTTTTTTAAATATCACTGAAGAATTGTGCTGTTAAAACTTTGTTATACTCAAGTTCTTTAAGATTTACATTATTTATAGTAAATTTAAATCGTTTGAAAATAAAAAACAAATTATTTGTTAACCATAAATTTCAAAATTCAACCATTTCAATTTGAATTCCCAAATTCAACCATTTTAATTTGAATTGCAAAATTAAAATTTATGAAAAGGAAAAATGGAAACTTTAGAGTAGAAATTATTGATGAAAAAAAAATAACATTTAGGTATCGATTTCAGATAGGTTAATTTTGATCTAATTAAATTTTAAACAATAAACTTTTTCACTTTTTCATTTGAAATCATTCAATTTTTAACACTTTATTTCGAATTATTATTCACTCTTGAAATTTTTCAACTTTAGGTAATTCAGTTTTTTAATTCTTCACTTTAAAATCGGACAATTTTTAGTTATTGAATTGAAAATTTAAGAAAATATACAAAATAAGATTGCTATATATATTTTTTAATTGATCTTGAAATGTTAAATATTTGGAATATTATCGAATAAAAAAAATGCTTTTAATGCTTAGTTCTAAAATCTTCTCATTTTAGAGGCTTGAATTTGTGGATTTTCTTTTCAATTTTCTATTGTTTGGAATTTAAAACACCAGAAAATGTTCACATTTAAAATTGAAGCCAAACCATTCGGAATAATTAAATATAAAATTTTGCAATTCAAAATTAGCTGAATTGAAACCAAACAATTCATAATATTTAATTCTAAAACAATTTTTAAAGATTGAAATTGCGAAATTTTCTTGAAATTTGTAATATTTGAGTTTGAAAGT
Source organism: Andricus grossulariae (assembly GCA_011634705.1). Classification (NCBI taxonomy): domain Eukaryota; kingdom Metazoa; phylum Arthropoda; class Insecta; order Hymenoptera; family Cynipidae; genus Andricus; species Andricus grossulariae. Next base: position 79,622,462 of record JAABKJ010007545.1, on the reverse strand, counting down.
GCAAGATACATTATTATATTTCAAATTGGAAATCTCGAAACATAACCAAATTTTAAACTGAAAATGTTTGAAACTTATTCATTCAAAAATTCAATTTTAAATTAAAATTGTAGACATTTTAAAGATTATAAATATTTTATTAGGAAGTATCATGTCATGTCGTATCAAGTTAAATTCAAAATGGATTGGACAGTTTTATTTACTGAAAAATATAATTTCCAGAAAAAAAATTACTGTGATACATATTTTTTATGACTGAAAAATTTCAAAATGAATGAATTCAAACCTAATGTGTGAAAAATTGAACAATTTTAAACTTTGTTTAAAATTATTTGTGAAATTATTTAAATCTTTAGGAAATCATTAAAACCTTTTTATTCCATCCGAAATCTTTGGGAAATCATTGAAATATTTATCTCTTGGTAATCTATCTGAAATTTTTGTGAAATAATTGAAATTTTTGAAAATGCTTGAACTATTTTTAACATATTGGTAATATTTCTGAAATTATCGAAATCTTGGGAAAATCATTAAAGTCTTTGTGAACTCTTTTAAATCTGTCCGAAATTTTTGGAAACTTTGGGAAATCATTGAAATCTTTGTATAATTTTTTTTTAATTTATCTGAAATATTTGCGAAATATTTGAAACTTGTGTTCAATCTTTGAAATCTATCTGAAATCTGTTTTGTGAAAAATTAGAAATCTTTGTGAAATCTTTCAAATCTAACTAAAATCTTTATGAAAGCTTCGGGAAATCATTGCAATTTTGTCAAATATTTGGAAATCTTTGCAAAATATTAAAAATATATTATAATTTGTGGAATTATTTAAATTTGTGTGAAATCGTTCGGAAATAATTATAATCTTAAATCCTGGTGAAATAATTGAAGTCTTTGTGAAATCTTTTAAGTCTGTCTGAAATCTTTGCAATATATTTCTAATCTGTGTGAAATCTTTAAAAAATCATTGAAATCTTTGGAAATATTCTTAAAATCTTCGTGAAATTATGAAATCTTTGAGTTTTTAAAAACTCTTTGCGAAATATTTGAAATTTTTTGTAAAATACTCGGCAATATTTGTGAAATCATTAACAACCTTGTGAAATCTTTGAGAAATGAGTGAAGTCTTTGTGAACTCTTTTGGATCTATCACGAAATCTTTGTGAAATCGTTAGGAAATCATTGAAATCTTAAATCCTTGTGAAATATTTGTGAAATAATTGAAGTCTTTGAGAAATCCTTTAAGTCTATCTGAAATCTTTGCGAATTATTTCCAAAGTTTGTGACATCCTTAAAAAAGCATTGAAATCTTTCTGAAATCTTTGGAAATATTTTTGAAATATTCGTGAAATTATTGAAATCTTTGAGAAATCATTGAAGTCTATGTGAACTCTTTTAAATCTATCCGAAATTTTGGAAAAATTTGGAAAATCATTGAAGTCTTTGTGAAGAGTTTTAAATTACGCTCCTCCAGCTCCTTGTTGTGCATTATATGCAGCATATTGTTGTTGTTGTTGTGCCTGTGCTTGTGCCTGTGCTGCTTGTGCCTGTGCTGCTTGTGCATAAGGACAGTCGGACTGGGCTGAAGCTAATTCTGTAACAAGCCCGTAAAAATGTAATGAATTCAGAAGTTGAGAAATTCATGTAAAATTAATTGACACCCAGTTTTGTTTAACTTACAGAAAAAATACTGACAAACATATCTACATGTGATCAAAACATAATAAAAAGTAAGACAAAATACTAAAACAACAATTTGTAATAAATAAATGACTAATCTGAAATATAATCACAAAATATTAAAGCAATGCTTAATTCCAGGAAAAAAATTCTTCTAAATATGTTATTCGGCAGCAAATATTGCAAACCATGAAAAGGTGGAAAGGAAGAAACGGCACATTTGAATGATTGTGAAACATCTAAACAATTCGAACAAAGAGTTTCAGTGAAAAAAAATTATGAAGACAATTAGGAATTCATTTAAAAATAGGTTTTAATAATACTTACCAACTAAAAACGCAAAAGTTAACAGCAGCGCAGCAAAGAAGAACTTCATTTTCGCAAAATAAGGATACTGATTTTTCTGGAATTTCTGTCTGAGTTATAAATTTTTAGAGAAATTCTGGCCAATATATACCCAGTACCTCCCTCTGCACTATGATTATTTGCATACATTAAGAAGGCTGAGTGGAAGGAAAATCTTTATTGTTTTCAGATATCTACGCTTCAGAAGTCTTGAAAATTACCATTTCAATATTTATTTAATTTATCCCTACACATGTTTTGTATTTAACATTCTCGGTCAAGGTAACCGATCTGGATGAAACCGCTAAAATTTGTAGCACATATTGGCACTAATCGATATTTAAAGTATCAAGTATAAATAATTGTTTATTGAAAAGTGTCTTCGTGAATACAATGATGATATTTTGTTCGATATTGAACGGGTCCATTTAGATTATTACATTTTGCCAGTAGGAAAATTAATAATCCAAAAATTTACTTCTTTCTATGAATTAGTTATTTTGAAACATCCTCGCAGCAATAATTTAAAGAAAAACTTATCTTACGAGTAATTGAAGTGAACACTTATAATCTAGTCGCCACTAACTTTTCTGTATACTCTGTATACTTTTCTGTATACTTGTCTATATTACCTTTTGTGCTGGGATGTTATGTTTTTTTATGAATATTTTGTAACATAACTATAATCATGTAAAAGAACTTAACAAAAAACTCGTTTCAATCAGCTGAGCTAGGTTCGATTGGACAAACCTCAGGTTTAGTGTATATATCATAGGAGCCATTGCCGCTCCTTCTGCCGCGAATTAAAAAAAAGTATTAGAATGAAACTCACGCATTTTTGAATATAGAAGATGAGATAACAAGTTCCTATCACAGACATTTTTTTCGTAGGATGTATGTTTCTTAAGATATTTCGGTGTCTCAAAATAAAAAAAACATCCTATATTAAAAATAGGGTGACTTCTTTAATTTGTGATACATTTATTTTTAATTGTACCAAAAGAATTGATTTTCGTTAATATTATACATTTTTGTCAGTAAAGTAAGTTATATTTCCAGAAAGCTACATAAATAAAAAAAATGGTCAAGGAATGATTTTTTCAGCTTAGTCTCTACATTTTCACGAAAACGTAACTTTAAGGTATTTTAAGGAATGAATATTTAAAAACTTAAAAAGTTGCAATTTCGGCATAAAATCCTCAAAGTAACCTTAAAATATCTTTATTCACTCTAGCAAAAATAAGGGATCATTTTCCTAATATTATGAAAAAATTCCGATTCAAGGTTTAGAAAATCACGAAAAAAGTCTTTGATGCTTTGCATCTGATTTTTCGGGGAAAAAACTGTTAATGAAAGACTTTAGATGCTTTCCTTGCATTTTTTAGAATGCATGTTTCTTGAGATATTTTCATGCCTCAAGATAAAAAACAACGTGTATTCAGTAGCATCATGAATCACAAATCACGTGCACGTGTAGCTTTTTCTTCCAAGTAAAAAAATAATTGTTATTACAAAATAAAATTTTGAAATGACTACATTTTTTGAATTTTGTTTGTTGACCTACGTTTCATGCAGAAGAGTTTCAACTTTTTTAATGATTATGCTGTAGTTTCACATTTATGCCCGTGTCTTTTGCATCCATTCCTAAAATTTTAAATTCATGAAATGATTCTTGTGCTGAATATGGAATTCTTCAACGTCATTTTTCTTCTTGCAGAATTTAAAAAAAATTCATAGCAAAATGAACCAAGTATCAGGGCTAATTTATAGAGCTTTATCATGTCGCTAGATTTCGCCATTCGCTTTGAGCGATAACTAAAACTATATCAGAAATTTTAGTATTTTAGTATTTTAGTAATTTTAGTATTCCCTGCTTATTTGAAAAATACTAAAAGGGGTCATGTGTTCTGAAATATCTATATTCATAGCTGTATAATCTTCCTGTAGAGGTAGAATATTTCTTAAGTTTAACAATAACTCAATTTCTATTTTATTTTTTACAAGATGAAAATATACTCACATATTTTCCATGTTTTTTGTATAAATTAAGATAATTACTAAGTATGTCATTATTTTTCACATTTCAGTGTGAAATAAGTATAGATAATTAGAAACTTCTTGGATCTTGAGTATTAAAAGGATTCAACTTTTTATGATTTAAGTTCAAATGCATTCAAACTTTTTACGATAATTATGATAAGAGATTAGTATCGGTTATAAAGGACGTTAATTTTTTTATAACCAGAGTTGTTATCAGGTCAACTACGTAAACATTTTTCAGAGCTTTCTAAGAAGATGAATATTTTAACGCGTACCTATAAAATTTCGGAGAAGAACTTAATGCGCATTTTCATGACCAAAAATATTTCTCAAAGTCACGAATATTTGTGAACATCTGCCTTCTCTGAACATGTGATCCCAGGTGTCTAGCCCATCTTATATGTCTGAATAAACATTATCACACGGCATAATTACTGATCACGCATTATTTCATCGCATTTACGTATCGCGTTAGAAACAAATAACAAGGAGCCACTTATCTTGCTTTAGTGTACTATTATTACATTATACTTACACTACATTTAACACAATTTTTCAAAATTATTAACATTACGCTAAACTAACAGCACATAGAAAGAATATCTCTCGCTGTTGTGGGAGAAAATCGAAATTGGACTTTTTTCTCGAAAACGTTAACATAAAAATCTTAATTAATAATATTAGAAAGCCAATTGTTTTTCTAAGTAGAAATTTCGTAAGCCAGATGAAATAATTCACTTGTTACATTCTTATCATTCGTGCTTCTTCAATATTTTTCATATAAAATTGAGAATGCCTTTAAAAATGTTTTAATTTTTCCGCGAATATTAGGACAAGATATTCTGATCAATTATTGTGTAGTATATGTATATTAGTAAATCAGGATTATTTACAACACAGAACTTCATTCTTTCTTACAATTTTCGTAAACTTCGCGATGGTTAGAAACTAAGGTAGACATTATTCGTAAAATTGATAAAATGTTGTGCTCCTACCCCCTATTTTCGTGAGGTAACATAAGATGAAGATTATCTGAACTTTTTTACTTCATGGTGCAATATTTGGAGGTCTTGCAGAAGCAAGAACTTCATAAGAATTTAAATTGTACTAACATCGAAAATAACTACCAGTGGTGAGTCGACAATCCGGGTGCACTGGGCCGCTCACCAGGTCGATTAGCACGCATCCTAAGAGAACATTTTAGAAATTTAAATTGTACCGACATCGGAAGTAACTTAGATAATAACGAAATTAAGGTTGATGATCTGGATGCACCGGGTCACGAACCATGTAGCTTAGAACGTATTCGACGAGAACTTTTCCAACATTTAAATTGCGCCAAAAGCTAAAATAACGAAAAATGGTGAATCCACGATCCGGGTGCACCGGGCCGCGAACCAGATCGTTTAGTACGTACTCTACGTTAACTTTAAAAAAATTAAAATTGCGCCTACAGCTTAAATAACTATCAATTGTGAATCTACGATCTAGGTGTACCGGGTCGCGCACCAGGTAGTTTAACACGTATTCTACGAGAACTTTTTGAAAATTTAAATTATGTTAACAGCCAAAATCATTTAAAATCAATTATGTCAACTACCAATGGTGAGGTGACAATTCAGGTGCACTGGATTGCGCACCAAGTAGTTTAGGACGTACTGGACGAGAACTTTTTATTCGAGCCGTTTTTAGCATATTCTTACCATAAAAAAATCGAGAAAAAAAACACAATTTTTCTCGAAAAAAAGCTAGATATGAAAAAGGCTAAAACCAGGAAATTGTTCCTTGGAAAAATTTCTATTAAAGAACTCCAGTTATAATTTTTAAACTCACTTCGGTATCTTGGAAAATATTATGCTTTTTATTTAAATAGAGAAAATTCGCTTTTCCCTGTTTTATACCAGATACCAGCTTTTCTACTCTGAATAATTATATAGAGTAAAAGAAATAAGAAAAAAAATGTATAGTGACATCGACTACACAAGTTTTTCCGAAAAAAGGAAGTAGGATTACAAATCGTAACAGGTTTTTTTTTATAGAAAGTTATCCAAAGAATGATTGTCCTCTGTTAACTTTTTTCATATCTTGCTTCGATTCTGAGAAAAATGGGGTTATTCGATTGTTTGACATGAAAATTGTTTTGTTTCCTTTCAAAAACGGCTGCAGCGAAGATTTTAATTTTCATCAAAAATTAGTTTTAAGTCGACGATCTGGGTCGTCGACTAACACTGTTAATTATTTTGGATCTTAGCACAATTTAAATTTCAAACAAATTCTCATGTAATACGTGCTAAACTACCTGTGCGCACCCCAGTGCTCCAGGATCGTGGACTCACCATTGGTAGTTATTTTAGCTGGTGGCGCAATTCAAATTCCGAAAGACATCTCGTAGAATACGTGCTAAACTACCAAGTACGCGACCCGATGCACCTAGATCGTCGTCTCACTACCGTTCATTAATTTGGAATTTGGCACAATTCAAATTTTAAAAGTTCTCGTAGATGAAGTCTGAAAAGACCTGTTGCACGATTCAGGCCAACCGGAGCATCAACTCACAATTTGAAATTATTTTGTCTATCGACACAATTTGAATTTTTTAAAAGTTCTCGTAGATGACGCCTTGACCGACCTGGTGAACGTTCCGGTGCACTTGGGTAATGGCCTTACCATTTAGAGATGTATCGCTTATTGGCAAACTTAGGATTTCAATTTTCAATACGGGCTATTGTTCTCTAACACTTGGATGTTCTCCAGAATATTCATTCGTGTTCAGCGTGTCCTTAGCATGGGAGACAGACAAGAGCAAAGCATCAGCCATGCTACCATTCAGCCGTGACCCATGCTGTAGCCAAATATGTCCAAGTTTATTGCCATGCGTGAGCCATGGAAACTTTTTTCATGCTGAAGTCTCCTATTGAGAATCCCCTGATGAGGAAGCCAATTGGTTTAGAAACATGTTGGTCCGAAAACAGTATGAAGATGGAGAAAGAAAAAGGAAAAGAGTTGGTTTGGATTCTCTTTACTATTTCCCCCTCCTTTTTCGAGTTATATGTCTTTTCCTAAGGAGCCGATAATAATGTTGTTTGAAAAATATTTTTTCATTCAAAGTTTTTTGGAGTTATTTTGCACCTTTTTGAAAATGTTTTTCTAACCAGATTTTTAGATATATAATTTATTTGAGCCTTTTTGTTCAAAAATAATTTCTTTTTGCACAATTTGACTTGTTAATATTGTGTTTCTGAATAACCTCTTAACAAAATTTTAACTAAAAATTGAAGCTAACAGCCACCAAGAGAGCGATATCTTTTCATAGAGCCAAAAAAGTGTTAACGCAAAAATTAAAAATTATGCGAAAAGTCAAAATGACGTCAATCGCAATTCTTTGAAATAGAATATTTTTGCATTTTCGATGGTTTGAAAATTTTCTGATGTAATTTTAAGAAAATCGCATTTTTGGGGTTTCGTAAGAAAACCCTTATGCAGTTGGTAAAATAGCTGTCTGGTTGTTACGATGCTTAGCGAAAAAAACTATCAGGTCTACAGACTTCATTTTTTGCATAATGATGTATTTTGTGTGTCTAATATAGAAAAGAATACTAAAAGCCCCAAGTTAAATGATCATCATAGCGCTGCTATGCAAAAACATGGCAATTTAGGACTTTCGATTAACAAAATCTCAAAATTGACTAAAATTAGACTCAAAACCAGCATAGAGGATAGAAAATTTACTGTGAAAGCGAACAAATTTCCTTATAAGCTTCTAGGGTCAACGATGAAAAACTACTTACGAATATAAATAAAAGCTAACCAAGATACGAAATGAAAAATTAAAAATAAATCTTAACGTATCCGTTTCCTACGAAACCCCTTAGTGAGAGCGCTCATCGAATGCTTAACGTACTAGCATCTTTTATTTTGTTAATGATAATTAGTCAAACTTAGTTGCTAAGGCATTTGTATGAGTAAAAATGAATTAGTGATGCATACATATTACAATGATGAAAAATAAAAAAATGAACAGTTGAGTTATACTTAAGTACATACGACCTAAATATAGATATAGGTAAATAGGGATTGCTTAAAAGAAAGAATTTTCAATAATTAACGTTTCAGTTTTAATGGTAAAACATGGTTTACACAGGTGCCAAATAAGAAGTGTTATCACCAAAAGCTTTTTTTAACTAATGCCAAACATACAAAAATATTCAGATCAGTCAATATTTAATTGAATAAAATCAGCTAACAGGAATAGACGATCGTTAATCACTTGAACTGCGGAAATGATGGCGCTCGATTATTTGTGTTGTACTTTTATTCATGCCGGCTGAATTCAATAAGTGAACCATTGGGTAATTCACCAATTCTTGTTAGTTTGGCATTTGTTAAACGATTAAATAGTCTTCCCTGGGGGCTGCGTTACTTTCCCTGGCAACTGGCCTGGGGTGCTGCTGGCATTCCTCCCGCATACGCTCCTCCAGCTCCTTGTTGTGCGTTATATGCAGCATATTGTTGTTGTTGTGGTGCCTGTGCTTGTGCCTGTGCTGCCTGTGCATAAGGACAGTCGGACTGGGCTGAAGCTAATTCTGTAACAAGCCCGTAAGAATGTAATGACTTCAAAAGTTGAGAAATTTATTGAAAAAGAATTGATACCTAGGTTTGTTCAATTCACAGAAAAAATACTGACAACCATATCTACATGTGATAAAAACTTAATGAAAAGTAAGATAAGATACTTAAGCAACAACTTGTAATTAATAAGTCACTAGTGTAAAATATAAATACAAAATATTAAAGCAATGCTTTATTTCACGCGGAAAATTCTTCTAAATGTGTGATTCGGTAGCAATTGTTGTAAAAAATGAAAAGGTGAGAAGGAAAGTAATGACAGCTTTCACTCTCTAATGACACATTTGAATAATTGTCACACATCTGAACAATTCGAAAAAAGAATTTGACTGCAAAGGAAAAATTATAAAGACAAATAAAAATTAGTTGAAAACTAGGTTTTAACAATACTTACCAACCAAAAACGCAAAGGTGAGCAGCAGCGCAGCAAAGAAGAACTTCATTTTCGAAAAATGAGGATACTTATTCTTCTAGAAGTTCTCTCTGAGTTATGAATTTTTAGAGAAATTCTGCCCAATATATACCCAGTACCTCCCGCTAGACTATGATTATTTGCATACATAAAGAAGGCTAAGTGGAAGGAAAATCTTCATTGATTTCAGATATCTACGCTTCAGAAGTCTTGAAAATTACCATATCAATACTTATTTAATGTATCCCTACACATGTTTTGTTTTTAACATTCTCGGTCAAGGTAACCAATCTAGATGAAACCGCTAAAATTTGTAGCACATATTGGCACTGATCGATATTCAAAGTATCAAGTATAAATAATAGTTTTTTGAAAAGTGTCTTCGTGGATACAATATTGATATCTCTGTTTGATATTGAACAGGTCCATTGATATTATTACATTTTGCCAGTAGGAAAATTATTAACCCAGAAATTTACTTCTTTCTATAAATTAGTTATTTTAAAACATCCTTGCTCCAATAATTTAAAAAAAAACCTATCTTACGAATAATTGAAGTAAATACTGCTAATCTAGTCGCCACTGACTTTCCTGTATACACGAATAATTTATCGAGATACCTTTTGTTCGAAAGGTCTAAAAAAGTCCCCTCATTATTAATATCCTGGATATTTTTCAAACAAAAATGTATCAAATGAGTTGTAGCATCTTTGAGCGAAAATAAAACGCTTTAGGCTCTCACGTTTATCTTGTGGGATGAACCGTTTGAGATTTATAGTGTTCAGAACAAATGATTCGGCTGCAAAATTTCAAAAGGAAATAGTCTAGATCTTTCATTTGTTCACAAAAAATCATCCAGATCAACTAGTCTCATAATTTGTCCTCAAACTGTGAAAACCTCTACATCTTCCAACAATAACATTGCTTATGGTTCATAAACTTTCTTGCATAATTTTGCAGAAGAATTGTTAGAAATAAAAACCCTCAATAATCAGCCATAATCTATGCACAACCTTTTAAACAATATATTACTGAAAATCAACGTCCCCATACAAGCGATATTTTTCAAGTTATTTGAAATAAACTTTTTTTCATTAAGTTAATTTTACCATGAAAAATATAATTATCTCTGTGTCAATGTATTCTTTTTATAAATCTACGCGCGCTGTTAGCCATGACTGCAAGAATTCATACATATCAATCTCTCAGTAAATCATGTTCACAACTCATTTTAACAAATCATGTGTTGTATTGATGGTCGCATAGTGTTTAAATTTATTACCTTTTGCGCTAAGACATTATATATGATTCAAATAGATTTCTTGGATAGCCACGACGTCCTCCTGCAGAAAAATGTTAATACTTTTCATGCTAAAGTTATGTTTTTTATAAACATTTTGTAACATAACTATAATTATGTGACAGAACTTAACAAAAAAAAACTTGTTGCAATCAGCTGAGCTAGGTTCGATTGGACTTTTTACCTCTAACTTCTTATCATCACTCCATGAGTTGAATATGTGCTTTTCAGAGATAATATAATATTATTCAGTTTTAGTACAATAGACAAAGAGTTGAATATTTCGAAAATGATTATAATTTCGACAGCACATTTTTTGATAACATGAAAATTCTACCTTGCGGGTAGCGTAGATAGATAAAAAATATATTGCATATGATGCTGTGAATAAATAATGTCTTGCTATGATAAAAAACAATAATAAAAAAAATAATTAAAATTGTTAAATATAACTAATTACTAGTGAATTATGCGTTCAACGTAAATTGAGTCACTAAAGACTATAATAGAAAATGAAAACGTTATTACCGAAGAAGAACACATGTGACAGTTGTTGTTCACAGCTGCTGTTGCGGATATTGACTTGTGACCCAAAAAATTACGGAATATGAGATTTAGAGTAACTGTTACAAAAATATAACTTTATATTTTCAGTTGCGTAATTCGTTTTTATTCAATGTTTTAACGTAATAACAAAAATATTGAGATGCTTGGTGAATGTAGTGCCAAGCACTGGAGAGGGGGATGCCAATAATCAAGGATAGCAGTGCCAAGCACTAAAATTTTGGGATAACATACTGATTTTCAACAATTCTTAAATTGGATGAAATTTTTTAATAACAATTTAACACTTAAGTGTATTCTGTGCAAAATTTTCAGTGCAGGTATAGTATATCCATCACTATTTTATAATTTCATGTTTCGTAAATTTATTTATAATCTAGAGCCTAAATTTTCTCTTGAGGGATCAATAACTGATGATCTTGGTCTATTTGGTAGAAAATTGACATTTTTGTTAGAATTTTAATTTGATGTATCTGGAATCTTCAAAAGTCTTTCAGAATTTGATTAAGAATTTCAAGAAAATTATATTTTTGTCACCTTCAAAACAAATAAACTAAAAGATTAAAAGTTATTCCAAATATTAATTTTTCAATAATCAGGATTTTTCTCTTTAAAACGAAGAACTACACACGCTAGTGGGATGCGATTGACGATGCCAATTTTTTTTTAAATGTACGAAAAGAAATTTTTTTTTTAATATTAGAAATTTTTGTCAGTGAAGCAAGTTATGTTTCCGGAAAGCTACATGATTTGAAAAAAAGGTTAAGGAATGATTTTCCCATCTTAGTCTCCACATTTTCATGAAATCGTAACTTTAAGGTATTTTAAGGAATGAAAATTTAAAAACTTCAAAAGTAGCAATTTCGGCATAAAATCTATATAGTAACCTTAAAATATCTTGATTCAATCTAGCAAAAATAGGGAATCATTTTTCTGCTATTAGAAAGAAATTCAGATTTAAGGTTTAAAAAATCACGAAAAAAGGATTTGATGCTTTTCATTTGATTTTCGCGAAAAAAAAAACTGTTAATGAAAGACATTAGTTGCTTTCTTTGCATTTTTTAGAATGCATGTTTCTTGAGACATTTTGATGTCTCAAGATAGAAAAAACAAGGTGTATTTACTAGCATCATGTATCACAAATCACGTGCACGTGTAGTTTTTTGTTTTGAGTACCAAAATAATTGTTATTACAAAATAAAATTTTGAAATGACTAAATTTTTTTATTTTATTTGTTGACCTACGTTTTATGCAGGAGAGTTTGAACTTTTTTCATGATTATGTTGTAGTTCCACATTTCTGCCCGTGTCTTTTGCGTCCTTTCCTGAAATTTTTGATTCATGAAATGATTCTTTTACTGAATATGGAACTCTTCAATCTCATTTTTCTCCTTACAGAATTTAAACAAAATTCATAGCAAAAACAACCGAATATCAGGGCTAATTTATAGAGCTTTATACTTACATGATTTCCATGTGTTTTTCATAAATTAAGAAAATTAATAAGTATGACATTATTTTTTACATTTCAATGTGAAATGAGTATACCTAGTTAGAAACTTCTTTGATATCAAGTATTAAAAGGATTCAACTTTTTATGATTTAAGTTAAAATGCATTGAAACTTTTTGAGAGAATTATGATAAGAGATTAGAATCGATTACATAAGACGTCAATTTCTTCATAATCAGAGTTGTTATCAGATCAACTACGTGAAAAATTTTTTAAACTTTTTAAGAAGATGAATATTTTAACGCGTACCTATAAAATTTCGGAGAAGAACTTAATGCGCAATTTCATGATCAAAAATATTTCTCAAAGTCACAAATATTTGTAAACATCTGCCTTCTCTGAACATTTGATCCCAGGTGTCTAGCCCATCTTATGTTTCTGAATAAACATTATTACACGGCATAATTTCTTATCACGCATTATTCTATCGCATGTACGTATCGTGTTAGAAACAATTAAAAAGGTAACTGACACCTTGCCTTTGTGTATTATTATTAGATTATACTTACACTACATTCAACACAATTTTTCAAAATTATTAACATTACGCTAAACTAACAGTACTTAGGAGGAATATCTCTCGCTATTTCGGGGAAAATTCAAATTTCGACTTTTTTCTCGAACACGTTATAAGTAAAATCCTGATTAATAATATTAAAAGGGAAATTGTCGAACTAATTAGTAATTTTTTAGGCCAAAAGCTAAAATAACCGCTAACGGTGATTCCACGATCCACGAGCACCGGGTAATTTAGCATGTAATCTATGAGAACTTTTTATTTGAGCCGTTTTGGAGTATATTCGTACTTTAAAAACATCGAAAAAAAAACACCGGTGTTCGCGTAAAAAAGCAAGATATGGAAAAAGCTGAAACGAGGACATTGTTCTTAGGTCGAATCACCACTGATAATTATTTCGGGTCTTGACACAATTTAAATTTTTTAAATGTTCTCGTAGAATACGTGTTAAACGACCTGGTTCGTGACCCGGTGTTCCAGGATCGTGGACTCACCATTGGTGGTTATTTTAGCTGATGGTGGAATTCAAATTTTAAAAGACATCTCGTAGAATACGTGCTGAACTACCTAGTACGCGACCCGATGCACCCATATCATCAACTCACAACTGTTTATTATTTTGAAACTTGGCACAATTCAAATTTTGAAAAAGTTCTCGTACATGACGTCTGAAAATACCTGGTGCACGATCCGGGCCACCCGGAGCATCGACTGACCATTTGGAATTGTTTTGGCTATCGACACAATTTGAATTTTTTAAAAGTTTTCCCAAGTGACGCCTTGACCGACCTGGTGCACGTTTCGGTGCACCTAGGTAGTGGAGTTACCATTTAGAGATGTGTCGGTTATTGGCAAACGTAAGATTTTGATTTTCAATACGGGCTATTGTTCTCTAACACTTGGAAGTTCTCAAAAATATTCATTCGTGTTTAGCGTGTCCTAAGCATGGGAGATGGACAAGAGCAAGGCTTCAGCCATGCTACCATTTATCCGTGACCCATGCTTTAGCCAGACATCTCCAAGTTTGTTATCATGCGTGAGCCATGCCAACTTTTTCCACGCTGGAGTCTCCTATTAGGAATCCTCTGATGAGGAAGCCAATTGGTTTAGAAATATGTTGGTCCGAAAGCAGTATAAAGATGGAGAAAGAAAAAGAAAAGAGTTGGTTTGGATTCTCTTCCCTATTTCTACCTCTTTTTTCAAGTTATATGTCTGTTTCTAAGGAGCCGATAACAATGTTGTTAATAAACATATTTTTTCATTCAAAGTGTATTTTTTAGTTATTTTGCACCTTTTTGAATAGGTTCCTCCAAACAGATTTTTTTATTTATAATTTAGTTGAGCCTTTTTGTTCATAAATAATTATTTTTGCACAATTTGACTTGTTAATACTGTGTTTCAGAGTAATTTCTCAACAAAATTTCAAATAAAAATTAAAGCTAACAGCCACTAAGCGAGCTATAGCTTTTTATAGACTAAAAAAAGTGTTCACGCGAAAATTAAAAATTATGCGAAAGTTCAAAATGACGTCGATCGCAATTCAATGAAATAGAATATTTTTGCATTTTTAATAGTTTGAAAATTTGCTGATGTAATTTCGAAAAAATCGCATTTTTGGGGTTTCGGAATACATTAAAAAGGCTAAGTGAAAGGAAGATCTGTATTGATTTCAGATATCTATTCTTTAGAAGTCTTGAAAATTACCATTTGAATAAATATCTAATATCTCCCTATATGCGTCTTGTTTTTAAAATTCTAGGTGAAGGTAACTGATCTGGATGTAACCACTAAAATTTGTAGCACATGTTGGCACTAATAAGTACCCAAAGTATCAAGTAAAAACAATTATTTATAGACAAGTGGCTTCATGAATATCATATCCATATTTTTGTTTGAGACTGAACCGATCCACTTAGATTATTACATTTTACAAGTAGGAAAACTAATAATCTATAAATGCACTCATTTCATAAATTGGTAATTTTAAAACACTCTTCAAGCAATAAATGAAAAAAATTGTCTTATGAATAATTGACGTGAACACTTATAATCCAGTCACCACTAAGACTTCTGTATGCACTAATAATTACCCGAGATACCTTTCGTTCAAAGGGTTTTAAAAAGTCCCCTTATTGATAATGTCCTGGATATTTTTTCGAACAAAAATGAATCGAATATGTTTTAGCATTTCTGAGTAAAAATAAAACTCTTTCGCATATTGCACTTTTCTCCTAAGATAAGCCGTTTGCAATTTACAACGCTACAAATAAATGACTTTTTTTAACCAAATTTCAAGAGGAAATAGTCTGGACCCTTCATTTGTTCATAAAAAATTATTCAGATCAACTAGTGTCATAATTTCTCCTGAAGCAGTTTCAAAACCTATGTCTATCAATAAAAACATAATTTATTTTTCATAAACTTTCTTGATCAATTTTCTATAAGTATTGTTAAAAATAAAACCTCTAAATTATCAGCCGTTATTTATGCACAACATTTTTTACAATATATTTTTATAAATCGAAGTTCCCTTACACGCGATAATGTTCAAGTTATTTGAGATAAACTTTTTTCATTACGTTAATTTTACCATAAAAAATATTATTATCTCTGTGACTACCAGTTTTGTATTGATAGTCGTACCGTGCTTGACTTTATTAACTTTTGCGCTGTGACAATATCTATATATGATTGACATGAATATCGTGGGTAGACATCACGTGGTCATACAGAAAAATGTTAAAAATGGATAATTTATTAAATATTTTCCATTCGAAAGTTCAGTTTTTTTATAAACATTTTGTCATATAATTATAATCATGTAACAGAACTTAACAAAAAGAAGCTCGTTGGAATCAGCTGAGCTAGGCTCAATTGGACTTTTTACCTCTATCTTAATATCATCACTGCACTGAGTTTGATATGTACTTTTCAGGGTTAATATAATATTAAAGCATATTTTAGTTTTTAAGCTTTTTTACACGCTGAATCAACATTTTTGGATATAACTAAATGCTAGTGAATGATGCGGTTAGCGAAAATTGAGCCACTAAAGATTAGTAAAAAATTACTAATTCGAGTAGTCACAATATTTCCTAAAGCAGTAATGACTAGAAACATGCCGGATATTTTATGATGAAAAGGTGATTTTGATGTGTGTACTTATTAAGGTCAAACTCACATTATCAGGTGCAATATAATGTAATATAATTAGTTAATAATGATTATTTTTTACTATTTCAAAAAATTTTAAGCAATTCTCATCCTACAATTAAAAAATAGTTTTTTCCAAAAATTTAGAAAGCGATAAATTCTTGTTTAATAATTAATTTTTTCTATAATAATAATTATTATTACAATAATGATAATTTTTTCTATATTGTCCTAAAAGTATATATTTTTGACTTGATAACGAATATATAATGTATATATTACTTTTGAAAGGTTTCAAGAGAAAGAAATTTTTTGTTTAAGATTCCGCGAAAATTTCAAATGATTTTTAGTATTGAGAAATCTATTTGAAACAAGAAATAAAAAAGATTGCAAAACATTTTAAATAATTCCGTAATATATCGAACGAAGTAACATTTTGTAGAAGTTTTGAAGAGATAAGAAAATAATTTGAAAGTTGAAAAGAAATTTGAAAGTTTTCAAGAAAATAAAAGATAATTTCTTAAGATCACTGGAAAATTTTCAACTTATTTTTTATATTGAACTATTATTTTACGAGATCATTAAAAAAGGTCACGAAATATTTCAAAAGATTTCCAAAATTGTCAAGAAAGAGTCTCGAAGAATTTAAAGCAGTTCTCCTTTTTCAAAAGAATTGTTCAAACATTTTAGGAAAAATTCAAATCATTTCAAAAGTTACTCAGAAGGTTTTAGGAAATTTCAAGAATAGTAAAAATGTTAAAGGTTCTAGAACATTTTATTCAATACATAGATTTTTAAAGAATTCAAAATGAAGTTTCAAAGCGTTTTAGGGATTCGGAAAGGTTCTGAGATAATAAAAATTTTATGTGATGTTTTCCGGGAAATTTTATAATGATTTGTTATGTCATTTGAAATTTTTTGTTTCTTGACTGGGATATATTTTATGGTTGAAATATCAAAGAATAAATTTTTTGTTGAGAATTCACATGTTTTGGTTAAACATTTAACTAGGGTAGGAGAATTAGTAAATGCGAACATTTATCGTCTTTTACTGATATTATTTTAATTCCATCATCATTTTTTCGCATAACCATACATACAACTTATGCAGCATAATAAAAAATTTATTTATGAAATATTAAATTTATTTTCATTCTTAGGGTGCCAAGAATTTATCGGGTTTTTCAAAGAAGATCTTTAGAATGCGACACTTTTTTATTTTGTTATAGCAACTTCATAAATAACTGATATGATGCATTTTTTGTTGATGTTTGACAGCAATATTATAATTTGATTCAAACAATAATTAAACCTTGATAATAATTCATTTATTATTTTCCGGGCGGATGCCAATGGTAATCAATATACAAAGTGTGGCCTCTTGTCGTTGGTACATGATTGCCAATGTTTATTTGTTGACAGACTTGCCTTGGCAGAGAAAAATGAGGTTATGCAATCCCAAGATCTTGTGTTGACAGGAAGTATTTCCCATATTTTCAATAATTAAAGTGTTGAAAGTGCTGAAAAGTTTTGTTAATATCATTTAGCTTCTTTGCATAATTCGTAGATATTGTATTTATTTAAATTATAACTTGAATTGTATTGTCTTCATGCATATTATGTTGATTAATATTGCTCTGAAGCATTTCGAATGTTACACCTGAATTTATGTTATTATAAATAGCAACAGTTTTCATTCCATCGGTTATTTTGACTATATTTATATATCCTAGTTTGAATGTGGTTATCAAGTAAAGAGAAAATATAATTTCAAGATTTCTGACATGTTGAAAAAAAGTGAATTTGTTTCTTGATTCGACTCATGTGAAGCAGAAATTTAGAAAATAAGTAACATTTATCACGTATTTTATTTTATTTATTGGCATATGTATGCCCATCAGAGTATCCCTGATGAAAGAAAAACGTTACCGAAGAACACATTTTATATGGCGTAAGCTTCACAGCTGCTGTCGCAGATATTGGCTTGTACAAACAAAAAATTATGAAATACTAAATTTAGAGTTACTAATAGCAAAATATAATTTAATATTTTCAGTTGCATAATTTGTTTTTGATCAATTTTTAACGTTATAACAAAAATATTGAGATGGTGTGTGAGTGTACTGCCAAGCACTCAAGAGGGGGTTGCCAACAATTAAGGATAGCAGTGCCAAGCACTAAAATTTTGGGATCACATACTTATTTTCAACAATTTTTTCGAACGAAATTTTGCATGAATTTTTATTTTGTATTAACAATGATTTTTTTTCTCCAAACAAAAAACTACACGAGCGAGTGGCCGCGATTGACGATGCTAGTAAATACAAGGTCTTCTTTTGTCTTGAGACGTCGAAATATCTAAAAAAAAACATAGCATGTGACAAAAACTTCCCATTTGCGAGTAGGAAAAACTGCTTTGTAAAAATTCATCCTATAACTCACCCCCTTGGTAGGGGGGGGGGGTCAATTTATTGCCGTCATCGGAGCCATTGTGGCGCCATCTGCCGCGAATAGAAAAAAAAGTATTCCAATGAAAATCATACATTTTTCAACCAAGAAGTTAAGATAAAAAGGTCCTATTTCAGACATTTTTTTCGTAGGATGCTTATTTCTTGAGATATTTGGATGTCTCATGATAAAAAACAACCTGTATAAAAATAAGGTACCACAGAGTTTTCTTCGATTTTTTTTTTCATTTTTGAGAGAAGACTTTTTTTGGTTGTACACAAAGCATTGATTTTTTTAATATGAGAAATTTTTGTCAGTAAAGTAAGTTATATTTCCTGAAAGCTCCATTATTTGAAAGAAATGTTAAAGGATGATTTTTTCATCTTAGTCTCTAAATTATCATAAAATTGCAATTCTAAAGCGCTATATGAAATGAAAATTTGATAACTTGAAAATGCCGAATTTTTGGTGTAAAACCTCCAAATTAACCTTAAAATATGTTGATAATTTGCAAAAAATAGGGGATCATTTTCTCACTAAAAAGAAAAAAAATGCCGATTCAGGATAAAAAAAAAACTCTGTATTTACTAGCGCCGCCACTCGGCCGTCTTCAAATCTCATGACACATTTATTCTACAGGCCTTTATAGGAGAGCCATCCCCCTGGTCCCTACGGAAGGTGGCACTGCCATCGCGGATTTTGATTGGCTCCTGCTGTAATCCCGTGCTATGAAACGTGGTTATGTTCTTCTGTTGACAAAATAATCAGCTGTTTTATAAAGTGTCAATTCTGACGATTGGTAATCAGCAAAATCTACAAAACCTTTCTCTTTTTCTCTGGATTATTATATCTGCATTAAAAATCGTATTACAAATAATTAGGAGATACATTTACAATGGCTCCTGATAATCGGCAGTTATTTTATTTCCTATTTCTCTTGGTAGTTCACAACCGAAACATCAGAGTTCGCTTAAATAAACTCATAAACGTTCTAAACCAATTTCCAAGTCATTTGAAGACGCTATCAGTTATAGATGATTACAAAATAATAAACGGTAATGACTTTCGTTCTTATCGCGAGTGCTGTTATCTCTAAACCACAAAATCATACTTTGTTTTTCATGGTCACGCGCAGAAAAAAAACTCCACGTCACGTGTTAAAAATAAATTAATCTTCACGTTTGACTGAAACGCTATTTACCGGTTCAAACATTTTTCAATTCAGTATCAATGATTTTGATATTTAAATAAATAAGTTGAGTTGACTAGTGCATTTTCTTTATAATGTATCGACCTCTAAGAATTCTCGGTCCCAGTCAAAGGTAAGTAATTACTTATTAATTTTATATTGACTTTCATTTATTCTGTTTCAATCTTTCTAGTGTTCATTTTTTTCAACTTTAAGACCGGGAGTGTTTGAAATAAACCAAATTTTGTTATTTAAATCGTTACTTTATTTCTAATTCTTCAAACTGTATTTCATTCATCATTTCAGAATAATACAAATTGCACAATTTAGAAACAAAACTCAACGAATCTTGCGGATGGTTGTAAAACAGTTGTGTTTATATTTATTGACCTTGTCGAATCGAAAAAAAGTAATGAAACTGTGAAAAACAAACGTATTTATGGGAGTTGAATAATTATTCTTATTTTGAATTAATATTAAATTCAAAATATTATTCAGTTGTTTTATATTACAATTAATAATCATTTTCTACTAAAAAAGACGAATGCTCAACAAAATGCATCAATTTTCAACCAAATAGGTGAATTTTAAATTAACAAGTTTTTTTACCAAAAAAATACGAGCTTTTAACGAAAGACATTCATTCCTAACCAAATAGTTCAATTTTCAACCAAGAAGATTAATTTTCTACCAAAAAAGAAAAATTTTCAATAAACTACAGAAATTTTGAACCAGATAGTTGAATTTCTAAACTAAAACATCAATCTTTAACCATAAATGGAGTAATTAAATTTCCATTTGAAAAAATTATTCAAAATAAAAAAAAAAGGAATCGTCTGCAAAACAGTTAAATTTTCTACCACATAGTTGAAGTTTCTACCTAATTGTTGAATTTCCAACACAAAAAAACGAATTTTCTATACAAGACAGTTGAATTTTCAACGAAATAGTTACATTTTCAGTTTGAGAAATTCATTTTTACCCCCAAAAAGGGAAACTTTAACAAAATAGTTCAATTTTCAACAGAGACCAATTTTCAACCAAATTCATACATTTTTAACCAAATAGTTGAACTTTCAACTTGGAATAGTCTTTTTCTACCAAAAATAGAATAAATAAATTGTCATTAAAAAACAATAATTTTCAATATGGAAAAGGAAGTTTTTTTACAAAACAGTTGAATTTTCTGCCAACTTGTTGAATTTTCAAGCCTAAAGGACGAATTTTCCATGAAACAGTCGAATTTTCAACCCGAAAATATTAATTTTCAACAAGAAAAGTATAATTTTCAACCAAATAGTTCAATTATCTACAAAATTTTCGAATTTTCAAGCCAGCATAATTAATTTCCTACAAAACAGTTGAATTTTCAACCCAAAAATATAAGTTTTCAACAAAAAAGTTCATTTTCAATGAAACAGTTGAATTTTTAACTAAAATTATGAAACTCTAACAAAAAAAAATGAATTTTTAACAAAGTAGTTCAACTTTCAATCAAAGAGTTGAATTTTCAACCTAAAAAAATTAATTTAAAAAGTTTCAAGAAATTTTAAAATATTTCAAACGATTTGAAATATTTTCTGGTATTTTAAAAGATTCCGAAGAATTTTCAATAGATTTAAATAATTTGATTGGATTTTAAATGATTTTAGGGTATTTTTAAAATTTCTCAGGAATCTTCAAGAGCTTTAAAAAGTTTCAAGGGATTGTAAAAGATTTCAAAGTATTTGAATGATTTTAAGGGATTTAACCAATTTTCTTGGGGTTTTAAAGAATTTAATGGAATTTTGGAAGATATGTAACGATTTTATAGAATCTATAAGGTTTAGGATATTTTAAAAGATTCCAAGGGGTTTTATATGGATTCTGTAGATTTCAATGATGTTAAGGGATTTTAAAAGTTCTTAAGGTACTTTAATCAATTTTCCAGGATTTCAGGAAATATCATTAGATTTCATGTAATTTCACGGAATTTTATAATATTTTAATGGATTTCAAAGAATTTATTCACAAAACTGAGGGATTTCGTAGAATTTCCAAGAATTTTAAATTTGTATTTCAAAG